>RCWM02000047.1:600000-925000 GCA_003667255.2 Euschistus heros
AGCTTTAATTGGAAATTTTGTTATTGATGTAATTCAAATGAATTTGTCAACTCATACACATCAAACAAATTTTTTTTTTACATGAATGACGAACTATAGTAATTTAATATTATAATGTCTGCCAAAAAAGTCGGTTTATTGATCTTAGACAGAAAATATCCAATCAAAACTTGTTTAATCCTATGGAGGATTACTGGTAATCCACTCTTTAGAGCTATTTTTAGTCTTTTATTATAGGTTGTCCTGCAAGGAAGTAAATTAAAAATTATATTTGTTCTCATTATGGAGAGTTTCATAGAAATCAGAAACTAGTCATAATTTCAAGAATGGAAGAAAAGTTTTGGGGAGAAATAGGCAAAACAATTTCTGAAAATGACTATAAGATAAAAAATTAACAGGTTTGAAGAAACAGAACTTTCATAGTCAGGAATGTCTGGACCTCCAAAATAACATTAAAGGGTAACATATGTGAGACAATTTTAAAACTATTCACAAGAAGCAGTGTCCTCTCTCATCCCAGGTATGCTAGAAAATGATTATGACATTAAAGTTACACCACATGCCGTGTGGAACTTAATAAAAAGTGTAGGGTATAACTCCTAGTCAGCTAGGAAATAACCCTTCATAAGTAAAGTGAATATGAAATAGGGTAAAAAACAACTAAGTGTCGAAAAGTAATATGTTAACAAGCCAAATAAATAGTCTCTGGGAACAAGTTTTATTAAGTGAGTAATGTAAATTTAATATATTTTCATCTGATGGAACAGTTGGGGATTGGCTAAAACCAAAAACAGGCCTAGAGACTTAAAAGATATACCCCACTGTTAAACATGGTTGGGGTGTAATCAAAGTTTAGAAATGATGAATCACTAGTTATTTAATAATTGAAAGATTTGGTGGATGAAGGGTTTATACCAAATTTTTATAACAAATACATCTTGTTAATCTTGTATATTGAATTTATAGAGTTAAGTAGGAAAATGTAAATATTTCAAAGCAACTATAAAAAAAAAACGAGATATGATGAAGGTGAAGGATTTATTAACATTTTCCTGGATAAGGAATATGTAATAAAAAAACATGTAGATAAATGAGCCAAAATTTATAAATTTGTAAATAAAAATAAATGTAGTCAATGTTAAAATAGAATGAAATGAAAAAAACAATAAAAGAATGGTAGGTAATAAGTGATAAGCCATGATAAATTAATATTATTTCCTTGATTTTATTAAAAAGGGTGAGTTTAGTCAATTGTGGTTGGTAAGTGATGACATAAATTTGAAAAAAATGTAGATTGGCGCCTTAGTTTCCCCTCTAGAGTGGGGAATGGAGGAGAATAACCTTTCCCTTCTAAAAGTAGCGACTAAAAGAGCAAAATAAATCGGAACAAGGTTAGAATCGATAAAAGGTATTTTAGGCGGGCACAGGAGCTGCCTCCCGTTAACCCGACCGTTACCCTCAAAAGAATTAGTCAACAAAATTAAAAACTTTGAAATTCCAGACAATACTTAATTATTAATATCTTTAGATGTCACGAATCTGTTTACTGGTATCCCATAATCAGAAGCAACAAATTTAAAATTTGTCTTATAATTTAATCAATATGGATTTATTTATCTATTTTTATTTTCATGGTGCGACAAGCCGGTTTACTACAGGCCTCTTAAAACTCATTGCCCCAATCGTTACGGTCTTGTGCTGATTTCATCCAGTTCCTGACTCTCAAAAGGTTTTTAATATTCTAGTCAAAATAGTTGGTAATTTACTAGTGATTCCAATATTGAAAATATTCACTGAAAACAATGGTGCAAGGTAATATGATAAGGTATTTCACGTGGGAGTAGGGGAAGAGTTACTGAAGTAAGGGAACATCAAAATATCTTATGTTGATTAATATGAATGGTTCAACATATGAAAAAAAACCAACTCCAGGAAAATAATTACACACAAATTTAATGCACTAAAAACTTAAACGAACAACACATCAAATTGAAATCAATGGTTACTAAGACATTTCTACTATTTTAAATATATAGTACTTTACCACTGATATAAGCTTCTTAAATATTTGTCTGCTTACACGATAATATTACATTAAATTTAAAACCGCTTTTATTGTGGTTTTATCATTATTCACAACGACTGATATACCTGGGGAGAGTTTTGATTTAGTGAGACCTATACGTAGGAAGAGCACTAGATGTATTGATAAAGTAATTGCATAATAATGGTGGTTATTTTAAGATCAAGTGTGAATAAGCTTGATTTCTTATTTTTAATCTATGATTTACTTACACCTATAAGTAGGAAGGGCAGTCATGAAAAATGAATAGCACTGGATATATTAATACAGTAATGATGTTATAGTGGTGGTTGTATTCAGGTCTAGTGTGAATAAACTAGATTTTTTTTTATTATAAATTTATGATTTACATAAACCTATAAGTAGGAAGGGCACTGATGGAAATTGTAGAGCACTGGATACATTGATACAGTAATGAAACTATAGCGGTGATTGTTTTCTGATAAAGTGTGAATAAGCCAGATTTTATGTTTTTAATCTGACTACCTATTCTCAACAGTTAGAGCGATTTGATATAGACTTATTACCTAAGACTATCAAGTTAAAAATATTCATCTCTACATAATATACGACAGCTTTGAAAATGATAATACATTTTTGATATAAACAAAATTTAGAATACTAAAATGTAAGGTTACAGCATTCAACTTAACTGCAATCCAACATGAAAGGAAAGCAGGATTAATAGATTGACATTAATTAAAATTAAAATTAAATGAAATAATAGTAAATAAACTAAATCACTTACCCTGGAGCTGGCAAGCCAGCCCAATAGTAATCCTGAACAATGCACCAAGAATTTCGGGTGGCACTAAAAACGAATAAATAAAACAACTAAACATTTTTAATGAAAATAATAATGGATACTAAACAAAATGATGCTACCAGAGAAAAAATAAATAAAAATAAAAGAATAACGAATATACCTGTGTCAACACTAACAACCACATATGACAGTTACCGCGCCTGCGCAATGGAATTCTCTTAATCGATCCACCCCTTCCCTGTATTTTATTAACGTTTAGGGATTACAATTATACTCGCTCCTTAAATTAAAATTAAAATATTCAATATATTATTTTTAGTTATTTTCTTTTTTGTAAAATTATTTCACAATATCAAATGGCAACGAGTTCAACAAAAAATTCATGAATGTACGAGAAGGTGGCCCTGGAATAGGCAAATTCGATGATCTTATATATCTGAAAGGGTTCGCACTGTTTCTATGGGGAATTCGAAATTAATACCCCAAATTGCATATATAAAGGGTTTTGAAAATAATATTTGGCCCAATTAAAGAGCTAATACAGTAAATGTAAGGCACTAAAATGATGTTGATCCGTTCAAGCTACTTATTTGTATAAAGCTTCCATTAGTTGATTTCACATGACCGAATAAAAGACACTCATGGAGCACAATTACTACTACTCCGTGGTGCTACAGACCGATGTGATCCTTGGCCTCCTCAATGAGCCTTCGCCAGGTGGCTCTATCTTGTGCAGTCGCTCGCCAGTTGAGGGTGTTCAACAATTCTTGAGCGTCCCGAATGACGGCGTCCTCCCATCTAAGACGCGGTCTGTCTCTTCCTCTCGTCCTACACAGCTTTCCTTCCAGCGTTCTCTTGGGTATATCCTCTTCTCTCATTCTGGCCCAACGCAGTCTCCCAAGCTTGATGCGCCTCATCACATCCACCTCCCCATACAGATGATATATCTCGCTGTTTGTTCTCCTTCGCCAGGTCTCCCCTACTTTAATAGGTCCGAAAATACAGCAAAGAATTTTTCTTTCAAAGATAAGCAATCTTTTTTTCTTCGACGCCAGATAGGGTCCAAGCCTGATCCGTATGTGAGGACAGGTCTAATGAGGGTCTTATAGAGGAGACACTTCGTACGGTAGGAGATCACAGTGCTTCTGCCTTTCTTATGCAGTGGATAGATTATTCCTTTCTTCCACTGATCAGGCATTCTCTCTTCAACTCAGATAGTGAGGATAATATCGTAGAGGGCTCTTTAAAACTCCTCACCACCGTGCTTAAGAAGTTTAGCCGGAATCCCATCCTCTCCTAGAGCTTTGTTGTTGTTAAGCCTAGTGACGGCATCAACAAAATCTTCACATGTCGGTGGGTCTGGGGGATCATGGAGCACAACGATAATCCAAAAAAGAAAACTTCAGTCTCAGTGGCCGGATATTGAACCTTTCATTTATACACCATTATCGATGGAAAAATAATAATTATGTAAAATATATTTAGTTCAATATTTTGAATATGGGTATGCATGTAACTTGGAGATTAATATATTCGCACTGAATAGAAAACTTAATATCTTTTATCTTATTATTGGCCTCAGCTTAACTGCTTTATTTGATTTACGAATTTGCCTACTTGGAATCCTTTGGACATCTCTGTATTAAGAAACTCTAGGGTGCCTTAGTGATCTCCTGGAGCTTTGTTGTTGTAAAGTCTAGTGCCAAACTAGGAAAATATGGATAACATTAACAAGTGATATATCAAAAATATATTTAGATCTAGAAAAAACGTTCAATTTAATGATATTTTTTGTAGTGTAAGAAAACGAATGTTTTGCCTTTATAAAAGGTTTTTATTAGCTTGAAACGGCAACAGTACAAAATAGTTAGTTTACACAATGTTAACAATCAGTTAGACTAACAGTAGGGGAGGTTCCCCATATGAGCAGGATTAACATCACTGTTAATCAGATGGAGTGGCAGAGGGTTCTTCTGGATGTACGATGTGAGAAGGCTCTAATATTGGAGCGGGTTCATTACCATTAGGGCAAGGCTGTTCCAACGTTTCAAGGAACGAGGAGTTCCTCTAGGCGCCAATTTTCTAAGAGAAACGGTTGATTCTGATCCATCCTTCTTGCGAATTAGGGCGTAATGTGGGTTAGCCTCCAGTAATTCCACCTCTTCGACAGGGTCTTCATATTTACTGGGCCAAACGTTCCTTTTGGCGAGCACGGGACCAGGGTTAACCAAGATGGCAAGGTGACTCCATTGGCTGAGCGGCGAGGATGAGTGAAAAACCGTTCGTGAGGAGTGGAGTTAGTCGCTGTGCAAAGTAGATATCGAATAGTGTGAAGCGATTCATGTAGGACCTTCTCCCAGTCCTCTGTCCGCAGTCCTTGAGTCTACAAAGAGAGGCAAATTGTTTTCCATAGAGTTCCATTGAGGCGTTCAATTTGCCTGTTCCCTTCTGGATTATATGGGGTTGTCCTGCTGATGGCTACAACATTCGAATGGAGGAATTCCTTAACTTCCCTAGACATGAAGGAAGCTTCCCCGGTCAGAGTGGACATAAGCTGGCATTCCAAACAATCAGAAATGATTTTTGAGACATTTAACAGTGGCAGCAGAAACATCATGACAGGCATATGCAAAAGGAAAACGGGAAAACTCGTCAATGATGGTGAGGAGGTTGTCGCGCCGCTTGCTATTGGTTTTATTATTATATTATTAGTTTATTGTTATTTTTTATCTTTCATTTTCTGTTTGTCATTATTATTATTATTTGTAAAAAGTGTTAATTTCTTAAAAAGTGTTTAAGTTCTGTTGTGATAAATTTTGTTTACTGAACCTGGCAACACTGAGTGCTTATATAAACAGATGATTACTTTTTCCTAATGCTAGAAAAAATCTAACATAGTTTTTTTTTTTTTTGTTTTGTGCTCTGTGCTATTCTTGTTTAATAAAACAGTTTAATGCAGCGATACACAATCTACCCTATTTGCCTAAGGACCCAAATTCACGTATTTAAAGAATAAATTAAAAGAGGTTCCTTTCAGTCTGGTTAGTTCTCATGAAAATTATGATGCCGCTTACCAAGTTTTGGTAAATGAATATTCGTTTCGATTCCGATTTGCACAAGGCAACTTACTCAACCTCAATACTCTTCCAAATTTTAATGAATATCGCCATAGTTCACTCGAGGACGTTTTCCACTCAGCTCAGGGATGGGTGGATTCTGTCATCAAATTACCGGTTGACAACTTAGCAGATTTGTTGCTCTTTCATCAATTGTATCTAAAACTAGTTACTTATTTACAAGAGAAGTTTGTAAGGCAGTTCATCACAAATAATGAAGCAGTTCCAACGCTTGACAACTTATTTACATTTCTGCGATCTGATGTGAATGCCCAGCGCCTTCTACCTAGTTTCAGAGCCACCAGATCCACAAGCCGTCCTGTTAGTCCTGCTCAGGTGAAACAAAGATCGCCTGAAAACCGAAGAAAACCGTTTCATGCACATAGCGTTACTGTAGTACATCAAAACAATGATAACTCGCGATCGAAAAATTGCTCACCTGTACCATCACAGAGTGCATCATTCAGCTGCTACAGATGCAAACAATCGCATTTATTATACTTTTGTCCAGAATTCCTCCGTCTTTCAGCTATGGACAAATTAAAATTTGTCAACACAGTTCAATTATGCCGGAACTTTTTGGCCACACCAATACAGACTGTCCTTCTCAGCGCCGATGCAGGAAGTGTAACTAAGCCCATCACACCTTCCTACACGAAGCCACCGTGGAAGAGGGGTATGTTCCAGCACCTGTCAATTCTCTCGAACCTGGTCAACGTGAAGCTCAGAGAAGATCTCTTCACCAAGAACGCAGAGGGGATCAACTATACCAACGCCTTTCTATTCTACTTCCTCTTTACATTCTCAGTTGCCTTGACCAAAAGAGAACAAGTCAAGTCAGTATGAACACTTTAATGGTTCTGTAAAAAATGGTAATTCCCCAATTCTCATAGGTACTAATTTGTTGAATAATTCTCTTTTGGTTCAAAAAAAAAGGTTCTGTAAATAACTTTTGTAGAAAGTACAATTCATTTTCTAACACGTCACTCAGCTCCCATTGTCAATTCTCATCCAAGGACACACATTGTAGTAGTAAGCGTGGGAAGCCTAAACCATCCCTTCGATTCAACTACAGACATTCTCCTCATACTCCACTCAGTAGTAAATCAAAATTAAAATCGTCATTGCACTTTTCCCCCTCAGTTGCACTAATACCCACAGTTAGAACTGTTTTATCCTCTAATGGAGCTCATCCAATACAAGTGCGAGCATTATTTGATAGTCGTTCCGAGGCTTCCTTCATAACCGATGAAACAGCCCGCTTAGCACAGTTACAAATTCTACCTGTCAAAAGTGAAGTAATTGGAGTAGGGGGAAGCCAATCAGTTGAAATATTAGGAGTGGCCACTGCATTTACCATCGTTCATAACAATACCTGTTTCTCTGAGAGTTCTGAATCAAGTTGCTAGAAACCTCCCATCACAATCATTTTCTGTTAATAAGTGGCCTCATCTCTCCAATTATCAACTAGCTGACCCAGATTTTAACCTTAGTAAGCCTGTTGATCTAATTTTCGGTGCAGATATTGTGGCACGAACGTTGATTCCTGGTTTTGTTTATGCCGTAGGCTCTTCTCCTTGCTTGCAAAATTCTTGTTTTGGTTGGCTGGCTTTAGGAAAAATCCGTCTCCAATCAAGTAATTTGTCAGTGCGATTCTGCAGTGAACCCAAAGTACAGTGCTTTCTGCCTGATTCTAGTACTAATTCAGATAACCTTGTTACCAATCATAACACCTCTCAATTTGTAAGTGTACATATCCCTAGCCACTTAAGCCGTTCTGATCCTGATCAAGTCCTTTTCAATGACTCTGACTCTGATCAGATTGATACCCAAGAACTAGAAAGTGATATGATTGTTTTTCAGGCTCGTTTAAATTCATTACGAGAAATTCCTAAGCCACAAAGACTTTCTCGCGATCGTCGATTGGCATGTATTGCTACTGTTAGGTCAGTAAACAACGATTCCCCTCGAGATCCTTTATTTAGCAATTACCGTCATTCAGTTGGAGAGAAAGAAAAATTTGAAATTGTTCCCTACCGAGTTCATCTCTGTCCGAAAGTGTCCGGTCGACCCACAATTGCTAGCTCTGTTTCTCATGCCATTTCGACGATGTCATTATTAGAACAGACAAATTCATTATTGCAAGAAATGATGGATATTGAGGACTTGGATAAATCACATGCACTTACTGATTTAGAGACCAAAGCTGAACTTTCCTTCATTCAGTCAGTGTCCCAACTTTCTGGAGGCCAGTATTCTGTGGCTCTGCCCTTTGCAAAACACCCATCTGAATTGGGAGATTCTAGGTTTATTGCTATTAGACGACTGAATCAGTTGGTACGAAAGTTTAAGAACAATTCTGCATTGAAGAAAGCCTATGTACAGTTTATGGATGAGTACTGCAGCCTCGGTCATATGCGACTAATTTCTCCTCCCCTTACAGGTGAACTTAACTATTATATGCCTCACCATGCTGTCCACAGGCCTGATGACCCCCCTGAAAAGATCCGGGTGGTCTTCAATGCTTCTCAGAACACCTCTAATGGTTATCCCTAAATGACATCCTGCTTGTTGGACCCAAACTTCAGTCTGATATCTCAGCGGTTGTAACCCGTTTCCGTAAAGATAAATATGTTTTCACTTCTGATATCGAAAAGATGTTTCGCCAAATCACTCATCCAAAACCTGATCAAACATTTTTAAGAATCGTTCGGTGTGCCAATGAAGATGAGCCAGTTAGAGACTACGCTTTAACCACAGTAACATATGGAACTGTATCTGCCCCATTTTTGGCCAACCGTGTAATTTCTCATTTAGCTGAGACAAATGCTGCAACCCATCCCATTGCAGCTGACATTCTTTTAAAAAGGTGCTACGTTGATGACGTGTCAAGTGGTGCTGAAACCCTCAAAGGTGCTATCGTCGCTCGTGATCAGTTAATCGATCTTTTAGGCTCAGCAAATTTTAGATTAAGGAAATGGGCTTCAAACTGTCCTCAGTTGTTGGAGGGTATTCCTCAAGAGTATTTCTCTCCAGTAGAGTGGGCTGAACCTCCAGATAAGCCCTTAAGAATTTTGGGCCTCGCCTGGAATCCCAATTCTGATCACTTCTATTTTTATGTAAAGTCTGTGGATTTTGTTGAAACAAAGCGTCAATTGGCCAGCCAAATTGGCAAGCTTTATGATCCTCTAGGATGGCTTATGCCAGTCACAGTTCGTGCTCGTCGCATACAAAGAGCAGTTTGTCAATTAAAGTTGGACTGGGATGATATGATTCCATCTGAATTGATAGAAGTATGGTCAAAAATCGCTTCCTCTCTACCCTTTTTGTCTAATCTACAAATACCTCGTCATATCCTATCGTTTAAGTCTGACCAGTGGTTGATTGGTTTTGCTGATGCATCAGAAAAGGCTTATGCAGCGGTTGTTTACCATGTTACTATTTTCAACAACCATTCTCAGTCAAATGCTATTCGCTTGGTAATGTCTAGGGCTTTCATTGCCCCTTTAAAAATTGAGTTTTTGCCTCGCCTAGAACTTTTGGCTGCAGAACTGTTAAGCAAATTATTTTCCAAAGTACGTAATAGTTTCCCAATTGTTGATGATGATCACATTCTAGCCATTTCAGATAGTACTGTTGCACTCTCTTGGATCTGTGCAGACCCCCCTCCGGTGTGGAAAGTATTTGTTGGAAATCGAGTGTCAAAAATTTTAAAATCCATGCCAGCCTGCAAGTGGTTTCATGTCCAGTCAAGTGATAACCCAGCAGACCTAGCATCACGAGGACTACTCCCTTCAGAAATACTAAACAATCAGCTGTGGTGGTCTGGTCCTGAATGGCTAGCTCACCCATTCGAAAACTGGAGGTTGAAGTCAGTGAAACCTTCCTTAACAGACCCACTTGTTGCTGAAGAACAGCGAACAAACCAACTCGGTTCCTTAATCTGTCAAGCTGCACCCTCTCCTCTTGAGTCCCGATACAGTTCTTTTATTCGGTTGAAACGCATAACGGCATAATGTTTACGTTTCATTGGCAACTGTCAGCGCCCCAAACCAATTAGAAAGTCTGGTCCATTGACTTCCAGTGAATTGCTTTTTTCTGAAACTGCCATTATTAGGGTCAATCAACAAACCTATTTTTTAGACCTGATTAAAGATATGCAATCGGTTAAACCAAAACTTCGACTCTGTAATGTCCTTGGTCTTTTCCAGGATAGTCATTCTATTATCCGTGTTGGTGGACGTTTACGAAATTCTAGTCTACCGTTTAATTCAAAGCATACCGCGTTGCTCCCAAAAAAGTCACCTCTAACCCTATTAGTAATCAATCAAGCTCATAAAGACTGCTTGCACATAGGCCCTCGTGCAACATTGGCATATTTGAGACAACGATTTTGGATTGTTGATGGGCGCAACACTGTGCGGCAAGCATTGAAAAAGTGTACAAAGTGTTTTTCTGTCTCGCCTAAACCCTTTCAACCTATAATGGGTCAGTTGACAAAGGATAGGTTAGATCACCTTTATCCCTTTTCACAAGTTGGCATAGATTTCACTGGTCCATTCTCTGTAAATATCCCTGGTATCTGCGGTTCTCGGGCAATATCCTTATATGTCGCTGTATTTGTTTGTTTTACCACAAACGCGGTTCATTTAGAACCAGTTTTTGATTCGTCCACGGATGGATGTTTGCAGGCTTAGGAACGATTCATCGCGCGCAGAGGATTGCCATCCGTTATCTGGACGGATAATGGAACTAATTTCGTGGGGACTGCAGGCTGTATTCGCCAGTTAAAAACTGCAATGAACCATGAAGCTCAAACTCGCCTCGTCGACTCTACTTCTGCTCGGGGAATTGAATGGAAGTTTATACCCCCTCGTGCTCCACACATGGGCGGATTTTGGGAGAGTACTGTTAAGTCATTCAAGCGTCTATTGAAGATAAATTTAAGGAACCAATCCCCTTCGTTCACTACCTTTTATACAATCTTAGTCCGAATAGAATCAATACTTAATTCACGCCCTCGCGTTCATTTGTCTGGATCTCCAGATGACATTGAAACCTTAACTCCAGCTCACTTCTTAGTCCAACGCCCAATGCAAGCCCTACCCCCTTGTGAAAATTCATTTAACTCCCATCTAGCTCCGAAGTGGAAATTTGTCAAGCAATCAGTGGAATCATTTTGGTCTCGTTGGAAAAAAGAGTATTTGTTTGACCTGCAGACAAGGCAAAAATGGAACACACCATACCGTGAACCTTAAATAGATGACGTTGTCCTCATTATTGAAGATAATGCACCTCCATTGTACTGGCCAATGGGTAGCATTGTTCAGTTATTTGAAGGCAAAGATCATAAATCTCGAGTTGCCAGAGTACGTACACAATCCGGTTTTATTAATAGACCTGTTATTCGTTTGTGTCCTCTTCCATTAGATGGGCAGCAAGGTCAATCAATAAAAAAAAAACAAATTACGGCGATTTTTGTGGGGGGAGAATGTCGCGCCGCTTGCTATTGGTTTTATTATTATATTATTAGTTTATTGTTCTTTTTTTTATCTTTCATTTTCTGTTTGTCATTATTATTTTATTATTTGTAAAAAGTGTTAATTTCTTAAAAAATGTTTAAGTTCTGTTGTGATAAATTTTGTTTACAGAACCTGGCAACACTGATTGCTTATATAAACAGATGATTACTTTTTCCTAATGCTAGAAAAAATCTAACATAATTTCTTTTGTTTTGTGCTCTGTGCTATTCTTGTTTAATAAAACTATGAAAAGATATTGATGAGTGTTTAGTTCAATTATTCATCAGTGAACTGTTAAATATTAAAATTTATAAAAAAAGGTCTGTAGCGGATAGTCCAAAGAGACTATTCAGAGGTAGAAGTTCCGTGATTTGGAAGGGAGAGGGCCTTTAAAGTCTATGTTGATGCGTTCAAATGGAGAAGTGGCTTTTATTAGGGTCCCAGAAGTCTTTAAGTAAGCAGATGTTACAGCTTAAAATCATCTTTTTGATATCCTCAAGTGAATAAGGGATGTTCTTACGTAGAACATGATGTAAGAACATCACTTTTGAGCCAATGGTACATTCGTGTAACACCAGGTTGGCACAAAGATTGGTGAAGCTGGAGCAAGTCAGTATAAGTGGAAGCATTACAGACACGGGAAAGTGTGTCTGCCTTGGTGTTGTCTTCACCAGGACGGTAGGTTATATCATAAAAAAACGGACCCAGCTCCAGCCGCCATCTAGCGATCTTCTCATTTTTGACCTTACTCCCATGCTTCCGGTCAAAAATGAAAGACAGAGCCTCTTGATCAGTTATGAGGCGAAAATGTTTGCCAGTGAGAAATGCTCTCTAGTGTTTCAAGGATTCAACAATTGCCGCAGCCTCCTTTTCAATTGATGGGTGACCACTGATTTCAGATTTGCTAAGTGAACGCGAGAAAAAAAAACCAACCGGACGTCCATCTTGACTAAGGGTAGCTGCTGGTGCAAACTTTGAGACATCGGTTTCCACTACAAGTGGGCGAGATTCACCAATGGTTATGACGACTGAGCTGGCAATATCCTTTTTCAGATTTTCAAAAGCAGAAGCAGTAGATGGATTCAGCGGAAATGATATGGCATCAATTAATTCCCGGATTTTAACTGAAAACTTTGGTATCCATTTCGAGTAATGAGCGAAGAAACCAAGAACTCGCTTCAGTGATTCCGAGTTATGTGGCAGTGGCATATCCAACAACGGGGCAAGGCGTGAAGGGTCCGGCTTGATTGAGTGGAATGAAACAAGATGTCGAAGAAGTTTTACGCTTGCAAGGGTAGGCTGGTAAACTGATAGAGCTTACCCATTGCTTCAAAATCAGCAATATCAAAATAACTGGAATATTGTGTACCCTGACAAAGTCTAGGCTGACAAAGCTACCAGAACTCCCAGTATCCACAAGACAGTTGTATGGTACGCCATTTACAAGAGAAGGGGTAACAGCACGGCTTAAATGAAACAAAAACCCGGAATAGTTCAGTAAGTCTTCAAGTACCTTGCCTGTTGCACTTGTTGTTGAGTAGGCACATCTGGTTAAAGGGGCCTTAAAATCCCTTATGGTTTTCACTAAAGCCATTATGCCAGGTACAACTTGTCTAGATCTTTTATTTACAAATAAGGTTTAGTCCGGTATTTCATAATAGCAGGTGGCGTCTGTTGAGGCGCCTGCTTCAACAGTTATAACTATGTCAGCGTCAGTTTTAAAGACGTTGGTCTTTAACTCAGAAAGTTTACCGTTGCCCAACCCTCCCGCATTCCAGTAGAGGACCTGTAGCTAATTGTCATGGCCCTGAGAAGGGCCGTTGTGATGTCTTGTGACGATGGCTTGTGTCATGGGAGCTCGGTGAATCTCGAAGAGAATCAGCGATCGCTGTAGCAGATTAGGCGCTACCCAGGGTGCACCACGAGGAGACCTACTACTTAACACCCCCTCCAAAATCCCTCAAAAAACGACCTTGCTATATTCATCACTTCCCGGATATCATCATCCCAGTTTACAATAAAATCCTTAAATGACCTTTTACCCGATTATAGTCCTGTACTGCTTTCCCTGCATTCAACTTGTGCTCCTACACCCACCCATCCTTCGTTTGTTACAGATCGAGTAGACTGGGACAGTTTTCGATATGATTTGGAAATGAAAATGGACCTTAAAATTCCACTTAAAACAAAACATAGCATTGATACTGCCATAGAAATACTAACTACATCAATACACAATAGCATTATTGATAACACCTCAAAAAGAAAAACTTTCAATTCTCTCCAGGGTAATTTGCCACAATATCTTCGCATCCTATTGAGAGAAAAGCAAAGAGCAAGAGCCAGGTGGTACAGGACCAGACACCCGTCAGACAAAAATAATTACACTAAATTAACTAACAAATTAAAAATAGAAATAAAAAAATTTACATTATACCGAAACCTTTAACACGACTGACAAATCCTTATGGATGGCCACCGAAACACTCCTGAATAATAAAAATTGTAATCATTCTCTTCTAAATGACTCTGAAATGTAGTCAAGATCAGACAAAGAGAAATATCAAAATTTCGGTCAGCTTTTTAATACTTTAAAACCCAATCCTGATATCCTTAATCCAAATTACCTTGAAAGTATTGAAACAGAGTTAAATATCCCACTTCAAATATCTCCTCCTCCTTTATTTTTATTATTAAAAACTTTTATAGAAATATATGCACAATCTGCCTTAGTGAAGGGCAATAGGTAACAGTGATAATGAGGTATTCATTCAAATAATATATGCAAGTACACATACACCCAAAATTAATGATAATAGAAGATAAAAATAAAACAAATAATCATTATAAAAATAAAACTAATAATTACTTACAATCATCAAATAAAATTAAGTGATAGAAGTTAAAATACAAGGAGAAAAAAAAAAATAAATAAAAATAAGATACATTTATATTATACATACAATACAATACAAAGGAATCACGATTAAGTGTTTGGCATTTGCTGATGACTTGGAACTATTGGCAGAAACTTGGGAAGAAGCCAAAGATCAAATCTCTGAATTAGAGGAGCAGGCGGGGATGATAGGACTTAAGATTTCTTTTGAAAAAAAAACGAAAATTCTGACGAATATGCTGGACATGCCCAAGAGAGTTAAAGTGGGAACTCAAAAAATCGAGGTGGTCAGGAATTTCAAGTACCTAGGGGAATGGGTTGATTGGAACAACCATGAAGGGAAGGCAATGGAAATCAGAAGGACCAAAATGGAATTAGCTTTCCAGAAAACCAAAAACACATACAATAAGAAAACCCTTTCTTGGAACACCAAAATAAGGCATTATAACACAGTAATTAAGCCCGAAGTACTTTATGCAGCAGAGACACTGGTCATGGGGAGGAAAGGGCAAAACGAAAAACTGAAAATCAAGGAGAGGAAAATTTTAAGGAAGATCAAGGGTCCCAAATTGCTAAACAACAAACAAGTTTTCTATAGGAATGAAGCCCTATACGTGAAGTCAGAGAGATTATCAGATACAATGCGGAAAAGGAGGATTGATTTCTATGGACATATATTACGAATGAATCCTGACAGAGTAACAAAGCAAATCTTTGACTTCTTTTACAAAAACAAAACTAAACCAAATTGGTTTAAAGAAGTGGAAAAGGATTTGAAAGAGCTACGGATTTCTGAAGTCATGTTGAAGAATGGTACAGCCAGGGCCATAACCAAGGACAAAACTAAGAGGTTCCAAGCTAAGAACAACACCAAAAAACCGATCCACATATCAGAGGAGGAAAGGAGGAAAAGATTTGAGAGAATGAAGAACTATTGGGAGAAAAAGAAAGCACAAGCATCTGGGAAGTGATTGATCTGACGTACCACAAAGATGGGTGATTCGAAAAAAAAAAAAAAAAAAAAAAAAAAAAAAAAAAAAACATACAATACAGAGACACATTCGGCCTGGCCATACCCGAAGAGTTCCCAGCGCTGATCTCTCAGCTCCATCACTTGTAATATCCAGTGGAGGCTGAGTGGGAGCGCCTTTATATGGCCTCCATTATTAAGCATAACTTTATATTACAAATGGTCTCGGAGCCATTGCTGTTTCAACAATCTGGGAGGGTTATAGGGATGGTTAAGACTGGATAGGGATTGAGCCAGAGGATTAGGATGATTGGATAGATTTTGAAGGAATGAGATCAAGAACAAAAGGGTTTTTATTAGTAACATACTAAGGTGCATTGACTTGTGTTCGGAGGACTTTAGATTGGAAAGTTTGAATTCGTTTGATATTGGATTGTTTTGCTGTCCCCCACAGTTCAAGTCCGTAGGTCTAAATTGGTTTTAAGATTGTTTTGTATATAAGGAGTTTGTTATCAACTGAAAGATGAGAATTCCTGCCTAGTTGTCTGTAAAGTTGGATGAATCTCCTATTGAGTTCTTGTCTTTTGAGTCTAGTGTGAGGGTTCTAAGTCAGTCTTTTGTCGAGATGAGAGCCAAGGTAACATACTGTGTCGGATATAGGTATAGGGATATTATTAAAATGGATGAGTGGACTGGATTTTCGGCGAAGAGTAAAAGTTATCTGACTGCATTTGGCTTCATTAATTGTTATTCTCCACTTGTTGCACTAAGCTTCAATCTGTAGGAGATATCTTTGGAGGTTGAGGGAAGCAAGGGATCTGAATGGGATGGTAGGATGGCAGTATCATCTGCAAATGTGGCTAAAAAGGTATTAGGATTGAGTGGTATATCGGCAATGAAGAGATTATATAGGACAGTACCTAGGATACTACCTTGTGGCACACCGGAATCGATAGGATAACAGTTGGAGAACTCTGAGCCATAGCGTTCACGCACATATCTCAGTGATAGAACTTTTAAATTCTTCAATGAAGGAGTTACAATTATTGAAATATTTCACTTATTATGGCATCACTCCTCTTTATTATTTATTAATTAAGTTACATGTTTCGGGAAAACTATGTCCCATCCTCAGACTTTAACATTTATTTCTTCTTGGTGTTAACACACCGTGTCTGTTCCTTTTACATATCTAAATGATAATCCTTACATAGTTTTCCCGAAACATGTAACTTAATTAATAAATAATAAAGAGGAGTGATGCCATAATAAGTGAAATATTTCAATAGAACTTTTAAAGTTAATCATAGCTTTTCCTATCCTTCTCTCTTACCCAATCTGTCGGTGTTCCTCAAAGAAATATCCTAGGTCCAATCCTGTACACGGTGTATACAGCTGATACCCCCGACGCATCCTAACTCCATCCTCACCACGTATGCTGACGACACTTGTGTGTTATTAGTAAAAAATGATCCCTTCATTGCCTCCCAGACACTCCAATCCCATGTCATAAACCTTCAAGAATGGTGTCAAAAATGAAGAATCAAAATAAATCCCGTCAAATAACCTTTACCCTTCGTTGTAAACCTACGACTTCCTGTCATACATTATCCTTTAGTGATGTTACAATAATCCCCGGTGAACAGATCCGCTACCTAGGACTCGATCTGGACAAACGTCTTACTCGGAAACCATATACAAGACTAAAACGACAAGAAACTGTCCATCGTTTTCGACTACTTCAATATTTACTTGACAAATGTTCAAACCTTCCGATTTATTACAAAACTCTCATTTACATAACGTAATTAGACCAATTTGAACGTACGGAATTGAGCTTTGGGGATCCAATAAACCATCCAATTTATCTCGTACCCAATCTTTAGAATCCTAAATGCTCCTTACTTCGCCACAAATATATCCACAAAGATCTTAATATACCTTACGTTTCTGACTTAGGTCAAACCAGATATCTATACTCTCATAAGTTAAACTCCACAACTACTCAAATCAATTGGTATCACAACAACTTGCTTCTCATTTCATTCCAGATAACCCTCCGAGGCGCCTAAAAGAAGATGGCCTCGGGGCCTTCTAATATATTACAGTGCAACCTGGTTAAGTCGGACTAGCCGGGACCGCGGCCGATCCCACAAACGAAAATCCGGATTAAACGGAGAATGTCGAAAAATAAAGAACAACATGTAAAAACAATATATATATATATTTTTTTTTTATTTCATAAAAACACTTAAAATACACATCACGATAAACTATAATACAGTATACAGGGTGTCCCGAATTTAAAAGGCAAAACTTCAGGAACTTATAGGGGACCGAAAAATTAAGACAAAAAGTCCTTTAGAGATTTGCTCGTTTTTGCTTAGTTTTAGAGAAAATCGCAAAAAAAGAAACAAAACAAAAATGTTACAGGTAGCGATTATCAACTTTCAAAGTTCGTCAGGCTAGACAGTGAGATACGTAAACACTTAATGTTATCCTTTGCATTCTTTTATTTAATTACATTTTGGCTTCCTTCTAGGATTATAATTCCTAAATCAGTCTTCAGTCAGTTACTCATATATTTTTGTGTGAATAGCATCAGCCACAATGCCGCATACATATTCTAATGTTGAATACGCTGATATGATTTTTGTGTATGGTTTCTGTAACGGTAATGCTTTAGAAGCGGTGCGGGAGTATGCGTGCCGATTTCCAAATAGAAGAGTGCCTAATCGACGAGTCTTTTCGTAAACTTTTAATAGACTACGAGAGACTGGGTCATTCTTAATACGTAATGCAGGCGACCAATTCCAGGCAGCAATAAGAGCAGATTATCGGAGAAGAAATTGTGTCCAACGCCATTTCGATAACAATCCTGAGACTAGCATCCGAAGAGCATCTGCTACATTAGCAATATAGCGGCAAGCAATATGGTGAACTTTGAAAGGTGATAATCGCTACCCATACCATCTTCAAAAAGTTCAGAATTTATTACCTCAAGATTTTTTTTTTTTTTTTTTTTTTTTTTTTTTTTTTTTTTCCTTCTTTTTTGAGAAAGTATTACAATCTGCCTCAATGTGGGCAATAGGTAATATGGATGACTAAATGGATCCATTCACACACTATTTACAATAAATAATAAATGCAAAGAATAGATAAAATAAAATAATAATAAGAAAATAAACAAAGTATCTCAAACTATACATTACATAAAGCTAAGAAAATAAAAAATAAATAATCCATAAAATAAGTAACAAGACATAAAAAAAAATAAATAAATAAAAAATTTAAATTAAATTAAATCTTAAAATACATTCATGCTATATTTACACTATATTCAAATCTGAGGGATCCCCCAACCAGACTTGTCCCTCCACTTTTGGAGGGACAAGCCAGGCCCCAAGAGATCCCAGCGCTTCTCACTCAGCTGCGTCACTAGTATAATATAACACCAGTGGAGGCTGTGTGAGAGCGCTAAACTACAGTCACTCAGAGCATGAGCGGAGAAGCTGGCCATTGCCAGGACTCCATGACGAAATTTATAATAGGTCACGTGGCCACTGCCTTTTTAACCTGCGAGGAGGATTATAGAGGTGAGTGGAGCTGGATAGGGATTGTGCAAGTGGATTAGGATGATGAGAAAGTTTTTGATGAAATTTTGAAAATTTGACAGGTATGGATTCTAGGACAAAAAGTATATTAAGATCGTTATGTAAGGTTTTGTTGGAGACATAATATGGGGCATTGGTTATGGTTCTTAGGAATTTGGATTGGAAGGATTGGATACGTTTGATGTTCGAGTGTTTTGCTGCCCCTCAAATTTCTAGTCCGTAGGTCCAGATAGGCTTTAGGATAGTCTTGTAAATCAGAAGCTTGTTGTCTATTGAAAGTTTTGAAGTTTTGCATAGTATGGGGTATAGTTGGCTGAATCTTCTGTTAAGTTCTTGTCTTTTAAGTCTAGTATGTGGGTTCCAAGTGAGTCTTTTGTCTAAGATGAAACCAAGATATCGCACTGTATCAGATCTGGGTAATGGGATCTTATTGAATAGGACAGTTGGGCAGGAACTACGCCGCGGCGTAGAGTAAAGGTCATGTGGCTGCATTTCGATTCATTGACTTTTATTCTCCATCTGTTGCACCATAGTTCTATCATTGAGAGGTGATTTTGTAGGTAGGTTGGAAGAGGCTGTTTTAGGATCAGGATGTGATGAAAGTATAGCTGTATCATCAGCGAAAGTTGCAAGGAACGTGTCGGGAGAGGTAGGAATGTCAGCAGTGAAGAGGATGTAGAGGACAGGACCCAAAACGCTGCCTTGAGGAACTCCAGCTCGGATAGGATAGCAGTCGGAAAAATCGGAGCCGCATCGAACTCGGAAGGAGCGATTTGTAAGGTAGGAATGAAGGACGAGGTAGAGGGTTTGTGGTAGTATGCTCTTAAGTTTAAAAAGCAATCCGGTGTGCCAAACCCGGTCAAAAGCCTGAGCAATGTCCAGAAAGGCACCCGAGCAATATTGCTTCCTTTCCAGAGCAGAAGATACATGGTCGACAAGACGGAGTCCTTGTTGGACTGTAGAATGCATTGGTCGGAATCCAAATTGGTGGGAGGGGAAACTATGTGTGTCAAGTTTGGATAGGATACGTTTAAGGAGGATTTTTTCGAATATTTTAGATAGAATAGGAAGTAGGCTAATTGGTCTATATGATGAAGTGCTGTTAGGAGGTTTGCCTGGTTTTAGGAAAGTTATTATGACGGAGTGTTTCCACAAAACAGGAAAGTGGGTTGTGCGTAGGATGCAGTTGTAAATATAGGTAAGGAACATTATTGCTTTATGTGGAAGTTGGCGGAGGATTTGAGGAGTAAGGAGGTCATAGCCAGGGGATTTTCTTTTGTTTAGTTTTCGAAGTAGGAATTTGACCTCAGAGGGGGTAACAGCTCTAGGAGGTAAGGAAAGTGGAATGGGAGAAGATAGGAAATCTTCAACTGTACTGGATTGATTAGGATAAAGTCCAGGGTTTGGAGTAAATGTTTGGGAAAGGTGATTGGCTTGTTCCTCTGCTTTTTCCATGTCAGATGCGGCCCATGAGCCATCACCTCGTCGGAGGGGATGGGAGATGGGCTTGGATTTTAGGATCTTTTTTGTTATGTTCCAGAGGGAATTATCATGAGCGGAAAGGGACGAGAGGTGTGTATTGAATGACCGGGATCTAAAGGAAGCCAATTCGCGCTTGACTAGTTTCGTGTAGTAGTTATACGTGCAACGATCAGATGGATGTCTTGTGCGTTGCCATACTGCTCTATAATAGCGCTTGGCATGGATGAGGTCTAAAAGGTCTTGTGGTAATGGGTTTGTTTTAGGGTTTTTGGGGGTATTATTCGGTGAAGATGCTGCCCAAGTGGCTTGCTGGATTGAGGTAGTGAAGGAGTGAACAGCATCATCCAGGTTTTCACGGGTTTTCAAGGAAACTCTGAGGTCTATTTGATCGGTCAGGATTTGTTGGAAGAGCTTCCAGTTGACTGGACCTCTGATAAATGAGGAAAAGGGTGATTTAGGAACTGGTGATATGGATAGGTTTAATATTAATGGGCTATGGTCTGATGATAGGTCGTCTAGGCGAGTTATGGAATGATTAAGAGGTCCTAGGCCTTTGAGGATAAAAAAGTCTAGGAGATCGGGATTACGATTAGGATCGGTAGGCCAATATGTGGGAGAGTCGGGAGAGAGGATTTTGCAAGGACTAGAATTTAGTGCAGACAACAATGTTCGCCCACGGGAGTTGGTTGTTCTGGCTCCCCATTGCTGGTGTTTGGCATTTAGGTCTGCTCCTAAAATAAAGTGTTGTCCTAGGGAATTTAAAAAGGAAGTGTAGTGGGATTCGGAAATGGATTTATTAGGAGGGGAATACGCTGACACAGTAGTTATAGGAAAGAAAGGAGTTTGAATTTTTACAGCAGTGGATTGAAGGAAATCATGGACTGGTAATGGGAATAGGTAGTGGGCGAGGGATTGGTGTATGATGCCAGCGGATCCAGCATGGGCTGTTCCATCTGGGTGGTCAGTCCGATATGTTTCGTACTGAGGTATGTTAAGTAGTCGTTTGTTGGTTAGTCTTGTTTAGTAATAAGGGCTACGTCAATTTGTCTGTCCTGTAATAAGGTAGTTAGTTCGTTAGTGTGATTTCGAACACCATTTGCGTTCCATAGAAGGATCGTAAGGGACTTAAATGGGGACATTTAAGGATTTCTAGGTGGTGGGATTACAAAATGTGATAATGCAGTTGAAAGTAGGGTTATGAGAGGGGTAACTATTTATTTAAACTCTGAGAGGAAAGACGACAGTTTATTGGTGAGATCAGAGGAATTCGGAGGAGGAGGGATGTAAGGAATCTGATGAGGATTAGGGTTATAAGGATTAAGCTTTGGATGAATGGCGGAAGGATGAGGAATTTGGGGTTCTTGTGATGCAGGTTCAGGCTGCTGCTGGGCCTTGAGATGTGAGGCTGGTTCTGAGCCTCTTAACATTTCAGAGAAGGTTACTGGTCCATTGACTGTTTTGGATGGTTGTCTTGTTGGTCTGGATGGCTCTTCTCTCCTAGAGGTTGTTTGCATTCTTGATTTCAAGGTTTTGTAGGTTTGACATCCCTTGTAATTTGCTGGGTGCCCTTGGTTGCAAAGTGCACAAACTGCAGGAGTTTGTCGGGATTTGCTGCATTCTTCTGATTTATGTTGCTCACCACACTTAACACAACGTGGTAAATGATGGCAATAGCGTCTTGTGTGGCCATATGCCTGGCAGTTATGGCACTGAACTATTTCCCGCTTCGGGTATGGTTTTTCGGCTGATATACTGGTGTAGTACAGTCTGTTTACGTTGTAGATTTCTTCTACCCCCGGTGTTCGCTCGAGGTCGACAAAAAATAGAGGTAAGGCTATTTTGCTGATTGTACCTGATTGATCTTTATTGTCTCTTTGGACATTTATAACCTGCTTGACCTTAAATCCCATAGCAGTCAGTTCTTCTTCGATGACATTGCCAGGTGTTGATGAATGTAAATGGCGAATTACTACTCTAAGTGATCTCTCCTGTTGTAACTGGTATGTGTGAAAATCTACCTTGGTATCAGACAGATACTTCACCATTTTCCTGTAAATTTCTGGCGTGTCTGGGATAATCTTAGTATCATTTGCCCGACTATGGAGTGTAAATTTACCGGAGCCTACTATTTGATTTAATTGTTCACATAGGAGCTGAATGTTTTTTATATTTCTCACAAAGATGGGCGGGGGTTTAATTACTTTTGGGGTGCTATTAGTTTCTATTGTTTCTGTCCTGTTAGATAAAACTTGATATGGGTTTGGTGTGAAGAATGGTGACTCGTCGGTAAATACTTGGGTTGAAGGACCTGGAAGAGATTCCATATCTATTGAGTTCTCTGGAGTGACGGGAGGAGTGATTCTATTGGAGCGTTTTGGCTTTTGTTTTGCAGGGGAGTTCCTTGGTGTATTTCCTAAGCTTCTTGATCTCTTAGTATTAGTCTTTTTGCTGGACATTACCATGTGGAAATATCGCATGCTAATGTAACGATCATATAAATATTGTGAAGAGAAAAAGTAAAAAAAAATAGAAAAAAATATATATATAAATATATAAGGTTTACGTATTGGAATACGTAATAATTTGAGGAAAGCGCCAGTAGCACCCCCCTCAGCAACGACTGGCAGAGTACTGGCTCGTAGAGTTGGGACAAAAATAACGTATTCTTTAAAATAACCTATTATTGACTCGGAACTGTTATCACCAATCACCTATTACTGAAAAAACCCTATTACCAGTGATCATATTTTAAAATATCTATAAATAAACCTAAATTTGTATTTTAGAATAACTATATTTTACAATATTAGTCAAATTTATTAAATCTTCCATCGAAAACGATGGAGAAATAACAATAAATTGGGGTTGTTGGTGTAAGGTGTTAGGTTATAACAGATAGAAGAACCGATCGGTTAAGGTTATTCGACCAGTTACCATTCTTTGATCGGTTCTCAATAACTGTTGAGTAACTTCTGTTATCGAATAACTCATATGGCTGTCCTATTATTGAAGAACCGATAGGTCACGTGATCTAATAACGCAAACAAGAACTGGTCGCAGATGGGTTGTGACGCACCTAGCGGCCGTGGTTCGAACTAAAACAGAAATTCGTGATCATAGTACAATCATATCACAATAGATGGAGTTCGAAACTGTGAACAAAAATAAATGCTCTGATTTTAATTTGTAAATAAATCTTCGTGATTTCCTTTTTTGTTTCATTGCGAATCAATAAAAAATCTCTTGGTTAACACTTTCAACGCGAATGACAGCCTGGGGCAGTCATGGGGTTTTCCCCTCGCACGCGGATGACTGCCTCGGGCTGTCATGCCCCTGTTTCTTTCCCTTGCCTTTCTATTGAAGCGGTGGGGGTACCGCGTGCCGGGTTGGGTTCGATTGGCTACCTCCGCTTTTCAGATGTGTTCTAGCTATCGTTTCGAGCAGACCGTTTTTAAATACGACTTTTCGCTTTTTTTTTTTTTGGCGATTTTTCAAAGTGGAAAAGTGTTTTTTTTTTTTAACTGTTTCTTTTCTAACTTTTCTCTCCTTGCGTTATTTCTGGCGTGTGTTACTTCTACATCATTCAAAATGGACAAAAGTAAGTAATTTCATACAAAAAAAAAGTGGTGCCTTATGAAGTCTGAATTGTCATTTTAATATTTATGACATACACATAGCATATATACAATTGAGAGAGCGAATACGATGGAAGTACGACGGAAAAAGGTATTACGGAAGTGGATCGTTCAATGAGTAATGCGGGTTGCATACTCCAAACGGGCCCGAACCATCCCCACACGCGGATGACTGCCTGGGGCTGTCATGTTCCCGGAAGCAATTTTTTATGCGCAATTTAATTTATTTCGCATTTTTATCATAAGTATTGACTGTTTCCTACCATAATTGAACAGTTATATGTTTTTTTTTACCCAGCGTGTGACGGTTTTCCCAAATATTTGGGTCGCGTTGAAAGTGTTAAGAGAGGTTCTGCTTTAATACAAAATGTTGAAACTTTTAGATGAGCTTTGTAATACCAGATTTAATTTAAATTTACTTAGACTGAAATAGTTCTCCAATATTCAGGGTCTTAATGTTTTCTAATCGAAATTTTAAAAAGTTGAAATGGCTAGTTAATATCAAATGCTTTTTCTTATGTTATATTACAAATAATAATGTAATGACAAATGAATGTCATTAAAATCTTATGATTATAATGAATAGTTAAAATCTTGCAATGATTATTAAATCATAAAAATATTAGCTTGTTGTAAAATCTGTTTAGACTTTTGTAATTTATAGTTATTCCAAGGATATTTACACTTATATTAGATTCCATCGAGAATACCTTTTTACCTGTTTGTAAAATATAATACTGCTTTTTGAAGTAAGTATTTAGTCCTTTGATATATAGCTTTTTTATTTTTGTGAATGGTTTCTTTCATACAACTTTTTAGTTATAATTTTTATGGTTAAATCCATTGGAATATTTGTAAATAGATTAGTTAACAAATAAACTGAATATTTTTAATTCATTTGTTTTTTTCCTTTAAAGACTCTGATGTAAATTGATTGAATCTGTATGGTTATTAGTATTGTCCAATATTTTGGTAAAGTATTTATGAGAACAGTTCTTTTAAATAAAAACTCATTGTGATTGTACAATGATAATGTGGGGTGTTGATAAATTTGTACAAACTTTATTGTAATTTGTTTTGTTTTTTTATATAGTTTTAGTCCATACATTATCTCATTTTGTGATTTTTATAATTACCCTTTCTGTTCTAAGACTTATAAAATGAAAAATACCTTCAGGTTTGTTCAGTTATTGTATCCTAATCTTAATCAGTTATTTGTTCAAACCATCTTTTGATCAACTAATCTTTCTCTTGTTATCCTTTTGCTGCCATACCTTTCTTTACATCCCCTATCCACAATTTCCTCAGACATTCTTCAACCTACTCTCTAATCTGTTCGGGAAAATATACTATGGCCTCTGTTTTGATACATGCTTTTTGAATGAGCTCCTGGTTTAAATACTCTTTAAAATATTTTTTTCCTCAATTAGGATTGATGACTTAATTCCAATAAAAGTGGCAATTGATTCATGAAACCCTAATTGTATTGATCCTTCTATACCATCATGTGTACCTCAAGTGATTTTTTCGTCTCTCATATATTGTCTTATGATATTATTAGAAACATGATGGACTCTTCTTATGAAATAACTTCCACTCTGAGTACCCATCTCTAAAGATAGTAGCGTTTAAGGTTTTTCTTCTCTACACCACAGATTTTAGCAAATTTAAAGACAATTTATATTGATAAGGAAAGATATAATCATCTTTTTTTCTTTTTTTTTAAAAGGAAACATTTTTATTCCACAGGAACGAGTTTAGGATTCCTACAGTCTTCCTTTCTCTTAATATTTTCAATGAAATATCTTAATTAATAGAGGATTCCTTTCCAGGAAGGATTAGTAGACCTCCATATCTCTAATATTCAATGCTAAAAAATGTGCTCAAAGAGTTGAGGGACACAAACTCTTTCTTCTTTAGATTTATTTCCATGCCCTTTTCAGAATACTGCTTAGAGTTTCCTCAGCATGTATTCCAGATCACATTCCTCAGTGGCAATGAGTTGATAAACTCCTGCAATTTGTATTATGAATTAGATATCTTTCAAAATCTCCAAACCCATGTGTTAATATTTCTCTCCTATTTCTAGAAAGGTTGTTTAATAACCATGTTAAAGAGAGTAGGTGATTAGCAACTTTGATTTAATCCTTTGGTGATGTGTAATGCTGAGGGGACATGATATCAAAACTTTTTTTTTTAAATACTTTTGTATACAATTAGTAACGCTGCTATTTCAAAATTTAATTCCCAATTCTGCATCTTTATAAAGGCCTCGTATGCCTCATCTCAGACTATCATTTATCTCTGACAAACAGTGCTTTCCACACCTTATTTAAAGGACCTAAGTCAAAGCTTTCTAAAGGTGGATAAAGGCTAAATGTACCTCCTGGACCAGAAGTCTTGGAAGTCCACCAAATGCTTTTAAAAACATTGGGATATAGTAAAAACTTGACCTAAGATGGCCCAGCCTGAATCATGCTTCTACCTCTGTTATTTTCTTCTTCATTTTATCTTACAGCCAATATTTTAATACACAATACATGCTTAGGTAACAGATTGATACAAGCTACTTGTAATTGTTGAGTCTTTATAATTGCTCAAATATGTTTTACTAACACCTATATGTATTTTTTTAAAATAAAATCTTGGCAGTACAATTAAATAAGGACAATGTTATTTAAAGATTTATTTAGCTGAATTCGTTTGTATCATAGTTGGCCTATTTATTTTTAATTTGTTATATATTTTGACAAATTTAATTGGCTTCTAAAATTTTTTGTTAAAAAAAAATTGACACAATAATTTTGGTTGATTTTGTGTTATTTATCATTTGTAAGATTACTAAATAAACAAATTATTAACATTATTAGCAATGGCGAGGAGGATAAATTAATGAATTACCAGTCAAAATGTCTAAAAGTAAGTTTGTAATAGGTTAGAACCACGAGCGCCAGGTCGGTGATCGAAAACAGAACGATGGCTGGCAATAGGTTATTCTAATAACAGTTGAGAACTGTTGTAGAACTGGAGTGATTGTAATAACTGCAGTGATTCTAATAACTGGCGTTATTGTAAGAACTGCAGTGATTCTAAGCGTTATTGGCAACAGCAGTGATTGACGGGCGCGCATTCTAGCGGTAGGGCAGGGGTTTAATTGAATCACCTATTACTGGAATAACCTATTATTGGAACCTATTACTGGGATAGAGCCATAACGTAGTAACCTAATACCAAAAAATAACTGTTTAGCCCACCTCTACTGGCTCATAGAGGTGGGACAAAAATAACGTATTCTTTAAAATAACCTATTATTGACTCGGAACTGTTATCACCAATCACCTATTACTGAAAAAAACCTATTACCAGTGATCATATTTTAAAATATCTATAAATAAACCTAAATTTGTATTTTAGAATAACTATAATTTTACAATATTAGTCAAATTTATTAAATCTTCCATCGAAAAAACGATGGAGAAATAACAATAAATTGGGGTTGTTGGTGTAAGGTGTTAGGTTATAACAGATAGAAGAACCGATCGGTTAAGGTTATTCGACCAGTTATCGTTCTTAGATCGGTTCTCAATAACTGTTGAGTAACTTCTGTTATCGAATAACTCATATGGCTGTCCTATTATTGAAGAACCGATAGGTCACGTGATCTAATAACGCAAACAAGAACTGGTCGCAGTGGGTTGTGACGCTCCTAGCGGCCGTGGTTCGAACTAAAACAGAAATTCGTGATCATAGTACAATCATATCACAATAGATGGAGTTCGAAACTGTGAACAAAAATAAATGCTTTGATTTTAATTTGTAAATAAATCTTCATGATTTCCTTTTTTGTTTCATTGGGAATCGATAAAAAATCTCTTGGTTAAGAGAGGTTCTACTTTAATACAAAGTGCTGAAACTTTTAGATGAGCTTTGTAATACCAGATTTAATTTAAATTTACTTAGACTGAAATAGTTCCCCAATATTCAGGGTCTTAATGTTTTCTAATCGTAATTTTAAAAAGTTGAAATGGCTAGTTAATATCAAATGCTTTTTCTTATGTTATATTACAAATAATAATGTAATGACAAATGAATGTCATTAAAATCTTATGATGATTATAATGAATAGTTAAAATCTTGCAATGATTATTAAATCATGAAAATATTAGCTTGTTGTAAAATCTGTTTAGACTTTTGTAATTTATAGTTATTCCAAGGATATTTACACTTGTATTAGATTCCATCGAGACACTACCTTTTTACCTGTTTGTAAAATATAATACTGCTTTTTGAAGTAAGTATTTAGTCTTTTGATATATAGCTTTTTTATTTTTGTGAATGGTTTCTTTCATAAAACTTTTTAGTTATCATTTTTATGGTTAAATACATTGAAATATTTGTAAATAGATTTGAACAAATAAACTGAATATTTTTAATTCATTTTGTTTTTTTCCTTTAAAAACTCTGATGTAAATTGATTGAATCTGTATGGTTATTAGTATTGTCCAATATTTTGGTGAAGTATTTATGAGAACAGTTCTTTTAAATAAAAACTCATTGTAATTGTACAATGATAATGTGGAGTGTTGATAAATTTGTACAAACTTTATTGTAATTTGTTTTTTTTTTTTTTTATATAGTTTTAGTCCATACATTATCTCATTTTGTGATTTTTATAATTACCCTTTCTGTTCTAAGACTTATAAAATGAAAAATACCTTCAGGTTTGTTCAGTTATTGTATCCTAATCTTTATCAGTTATTTGTTCAAACCATCTTTTGATCAACTAATCTTTCTCTTGTTTGCTGCCATACCTTTCTTTACATCCCCTATCCACAATTTCCTCAGACATCCTTCAACCTACTCTCTAATCTGTTCAGGAAAATATACTATGGCCTCTGTTTTGATACATCCTTTTTGAATGAGCTCCTGGTTTAAATACTCTTTAAAATATTTTTTTCCTCAATTAGGATTGATGACTTAATTCCAATAAAAGTGGCAATTAATTCATGAAACCCTAATTGTATTGATCCTTATGTACCATCATGTGTACCTCAAGTGATTTTTTCCTCTCTCATATATTGTCTTATGATATTATTAGATGGGCTCTTATGATATTAGATGATGGGCTCTTATTATGAAATAACTTCCACTCTGAGTACCCATCTCTAAAGATAGTAGCGTTTAAGCTTTTTCTTCTCCACACCACAGATTTTAGCAAATTTAAAGACAATTTATAGTGATAAGGAAAGATATAATCATCTTATTTTATTTATTTATTTTTTTTAAAGGAAACATTTTTATTCCACAGGGACGAGTTTAGGATTCCTACAGTCTTCCTTTCTCTTAATATTTTCAATGAAATATCTTAATTAATAGAGGATTCCTTTCCAGGAAGGATTAGTAGACCTCCATATCTCTAATCTTCAATGCTAAAAAATGTGCTCGAAGAGTTGAGGGACAAAAACTCTTTCTTCTTTAGATTTATTTCCATGCCCTTTTCAGAATACTGCTTAGAGTTTCCTCAGCATGTATTCCAGATCACATTCCTCAGTGGCAATGAGTTGATAAACTCCTGCAATTTGTATTATGAATTAGATATCTTTCAAAATCTCCAAACCCGTGTGTTAATATTTCTCTCCTATTTCTAGAAAGGTTGTTTAATAACCATGTTAAAGAGCGTAGGTGATTAGCAGCAACTTTGATTTAATCCTTTGGTGATGTGTAATGCTGAGGGGAGATGATATCAAAACTTTTTTTTTTAAATACTTTTGTATACAATTAGTAACGCTGCTATTTCAAAATTTAATTCCCAATTCTGCACCTTTATAAAGGCCTTGTATGCCTTATCTCAGACTATCACTTATCTCTGACAAACAGTGCTTTCCACACCTTATTTAAAGGACCTAAGTCAAAGCTTTCTAAAGGTGGATAAAGGCTAAATGTACCTCCTGGACCAGAAGTCTTGGAAGTCCACCAAATGCTTTAAAAAAAAATTGGGATATAGTAAAAACTTGACCTAAGATGGCCCAGCCTTAATCCTGCTTCTACCTCTGTTATTTTCTTCTTTATTTTATCTTACAGCCAATATTTTAATACACAATACATGCTTAGGTAACAGATTGATACAAGCTACTTGTAATTGTTGAGTCTTTGTAATTGTTCAAATATGTTTTACTAACACCTATATGTATTTTTTAAAAATAAAATCTTGGCAGTACAATTAAATAAGGACAATGTTTTTTAAAGATTTATTTAGCTGAATTCGTTTGTATCATAGTTGGCCGATTTATTTTTAATTTGTTATATATTTTGACAACTTTTAATTGGCTTCTAAAATTTTTTGTTAAAAAAAAATTGACACAATAATTTTGGTTGATTTTGTGTTATTTATCATTTGTAAGATTACTAAATAAACAAATTATTAACATTATTAGCAATGGCGAGGAGGATAAATTAATGAATTACCAGTCAAAATGTCTAAAAGTAAGTTTTTAATAGGTTAGAACCACTAGCGCCAGGTCGGTGATCGAAAACTGAACGATGGCTGGCAATAGGTTATTCTAATAACAGTTGAGAACTGTTGTAGAACTGGAGTGATTGTAATAACTGCAGTGATTCTAATAACTGGCGTTATTGTAAGAACTGCAGTGATTCTAAGCGTTATTGGATCCCGAAGAGTTATTGGCAACAGCAGTGATTGACGGGCGCGCATTCTAGCGGTAGGGCAGGGGTTTACTTGAATCACCTATTACTGGAATAACCTATTATTGGAACCTATTACTGGGATAGAGCCATAACGTAGTAACCTAATACCAAAAAATAACTGTTTAGCCCACCTCTACTGGCTCAGCCTGGTGGGGGTACTGCTAGTGATAAGATGGCCACAGTACACGCCAGTCTCATGCAATTCGTAAACACAGTGGTCTGTTTTATAGTTTATAAACAAGGTGTTTACTCACGTTTAGTAAGCTGTAATAATCAAAGTTTCTAATAATTTGCTCACAGTGTTTTTTTACATGATGTTTTAATCTAGAACACTAGTTAAAAGAACACTTTTCACAGACAGATCTAACGTGCAACCTCACAATTCGGGCGCGTGCGCAGAACTGTTTACCTCAAGATTATGTCAAGAGATTGAATTTTAGTTACTGATTTGACAAAATTCGCGATGATAATTTATTTCCATTAAAAATTATATGGACCGATGAAGCTACCTTTACAAGAGGAGGAATTGTTAATCAAAGAAATTATGATGTATGGCCTCTTGAAAATCCCACAGCTATTAGAGAGAATAGGTTTCAGCATGAATTTGCTATTAACGTTTGGCTTGGAATTTGGAACGGATTACAGGTGGGACCAAATTTTTTACCTGGAGTTGCTGGAGCTTGGCTGGATATAAATTATCCACAACGATGGATTGGACGTGGAGGAGTAGTACCTTGGCCACCCAGATCACCAGATATGACACCCATGGATTTCTTCGTATGGGGAATCTTGAAGCAGAAAGTTTATTCGGTGTCAATTAACTCAAGAGAGCAATTAAGAGACCGAATCATAGATACAGTGCACCAAATATCATCAAAACATTGTTTAGCTGCAATTTATCAACTGGGTGCTAGATGTAATGCTTGTATTGGTGCAAGAGGACAACATTTTGAGCAATATTTACATTAAAAAGTTTAGTGATATAGTAATCATTGGTATTCCTTCTATCACATGAGTGATTCAGTAACCATTGGCATTCTTTTTATATAGTTCATATGATTCAAAGGTTACAGATCAATGCTGTTATAATGTTAAAACCATTGTACAATTTTAGTTCAATAAAGCCTTACTTTCTAATGGGTTTAATTCTATTCTATTCTATTACAAAAAGAACATAACATAAATATAAATGTAAATAGATAAGTTTAAAAATGAAAACTTGTTTTGTTTCTAGTTTTGCAATTTTCTCTAAAACTAAGCAAAAACGGGCAAATCTCTAAAGGACTTTTTGTCTTAGTTTTTCGGTCCCCCTATAAGTTTCTGAAGTTTTTGCATTTGAATTTGGGGCACCCTGTATACAGGGTGTTCAATACTCGATGGCCACCCCCTTTTTTTCGACAGTGTTTGAAATTTTGAAACTCAGGGTCTTAACTGTGTCAAATAAAGTTTCTTTTCAGGTTATAGTCTGCTCTCCAACCTTCTCCAGTTCTTCTCCAGCGACCCTAACTTTGGAATTCTCAATTGGATGTAGTATTTTTTACGACGGATTTCGATAGAAAATTAAATTTTGAATTGATTTTATACCGGTGAATTTTTTTATCCGGGGGACCGTTTCGCAGAAAATCGCAAATAATCATTTTAAGAAAATAAGCAGTTTAAAACTGGTATTGAATGAATGAATGAATGAAGAATTATTGTTTATTGTAAAAAAAAAAAAAAAAAAAAAAAAAAAAAAAAAAAAAAAAAAAAAAAAAAAAAAAAAAAAAAAAAAAAAAAAAAATTCAATTACAGGATGGCTCTTAATATAGCTAAAACTGGTATTGCAAAAATAAAATAAACTTTGAACAATAATATGAAATTAAGGCCTTTCCGCGACTGGTACGACGAGCGGTGAGACTTGGAAGGTTTCACCCAAGAGGCTCAAATTGTTGACAAGCCCGTGATGACTTGTTGTAATTGTAATATCTTTTTTTTTTTTTACAATAAACAGTAATTCTTCATTCATTCAATACCAGTTTTAGACTGCTTATTCGCGATTTTCTGCAAAACGGTGCCCCGGATAAAAAAATTTACTGGTATAAAATCGATTCAAAATTTGATTCTCTATCGAAATCCGTCATAAAAAAAATACCACATCCCATTAAGAATTCCAAAGTTAGGGTCGCTAAAGAAGAACTGGAGAAGGTTGGAGAGCAGACTATAATCTGAAAAGAAACTTTATTTGACACAGTTTAGACCCTAAGAGTTTCATTTCAAAATTTCAAAAGCTGTGGGAAAAAAAGGGGGATATTGAACACCCTGTATTGACAGTTTTATTTTTCTGAATGAATTTTGGTTATTTAAGTTGCGCCAGCTTTAAATTTCATTTCCCTGCCCTGTGTTCACGTATCCTTTTCAACATGAGAATATCGGCCTTGTGTGAACTGGTCCGGGTCACCCGGAGATCCGACATAATGGGAGCCGACTAAACTCCATTATATAGAACCTTTATAAGTGCTACCATAGGGTAGTTGCTTAAAAAAACAAGAGACGTACCATTTTTATCTTTATCATCATATTTACTTGATATATTATATTTTTTTATATTGTATATACATTTGCAAATTTCAATAAATAACTAAAAATTAAAAAAATGTTTGTTAAACTTAATCATTGATTATTTCATGTAAAACCCAGCCGGAATACTTTTCATTTACTTTATTGATCCAAGACTGAAACGACAAGAAACTGCCCGTCGTTTTCGACTACTTCAACATTTACTTGACAAACGTTCAAACCTTCCAATAAATTACAAAAGACTCATATACATAACAGTAATTAGACCAATTTGGACATACGGAGTTGAGCTTTGGGGCTCCACTAAACCATCCAATCCATCTCGTATCCAATCCTTACAATCCAAAATCCTTATAAAAATCTTAAATGCTCCTTACTTCGTCACAAACCAACTAATCTACAAAGATCTTAATATACCTTTCGTTTCTGACTTAGCTCAAACCAGATATCTATCCTTTCATAGCAAACTCCACAACCATTCAAATCCATTAGTGTCTCAACTTGCTTCTCAATCCATTCCAGATAACCCTCCGAGGTGCCTGAAAAGAAGATGGCCTCGAGACCTTCCAATATAGTATCTCATTACATAGAGCCTGTAGAAGTGCTACCAATAGGTAGTTGCTTTAAAAACAAGTGACGAGTCATTTTTAACATTATCATCAAATTTACTTGATGTATTGTTGTGTATTACCGTTAGACTTATAGTAATATATATTGGTAATCGATACTGCGATTACCTTTTCTGTGTGGTTATCTATGATATAGAATAAAAGTTCTGTTATGGTTAGTGTGTGTGTAATTCATCCCAGTTCTATTACATATCAGATATATATGATAATTGGCGACGAGGATTTAAACCTATTTTCGTCAGACATTCAAGAGTCACAGAATGTTTTCTAAGCCTCAGTCACGTAAGTCATCATAAGAACTCAGCTAACCTATATCAGCAATATTCTCACTGTCTTGTCACTTAATTTTTCGCCCATCTCTCTTGCCGATTGTCACTAACAATGGATGAAAAACAGTTTAATCAATTCCTCACTACATTCACAGCAGCTCTCTCAGCTAGTCAAAATCAGTTAGTCAAGGACATTTTAGCAAATACATCAACGGACATCGCGCCTTTTGAGGGCTTTGATGCGAAAAAGGAGAAGTTTACTAATTACCTAGAACGCTTTGACAATTATTTGACGGTGAAAAACGTGAATGATACTGCAAAGAAAGCACAGTTATTGTGTGCTTCAGTAGGGTCTGCTCATTACAACAATTTATCCGCCTTTTTGGGTCCCCAAAAGCCACTAAAAGACCTATCTCATGACGATCTCAGGAAGCTTTCACACAAATGCTTTCCCCATCAAAAAATGTAGTTGTCTCTCAGCATTATTTTTTTTCATCATATCAGGAGGACTCACAAACAATCCCAGAATATGTTGCAACTTTACAACGTACCCTCACTGATTGTGACTTCTTTGTGAGTTGCTCATGCAAAAAGAAGGTTTCTGTTGCAGATATATTTTTACGTGCACAATTTATCAGGGGTATAAAAGACAATTGGATTAGGGAAAAACTTTTACAATCTGATAATACGAAATTTGATGACATTGTAGCTAAGGCTGTAGCTTTAGAAGCATCTCGTATTCAAAGCCATGAATTGATGAACCAATCCAGTTCTAACTCATCTTATCAGACTGCCTCCACTAACAAAGTGTCACAATTACAAAACCCTCGTCATGATCATCAACCCAGTAGGCATTCGAGAAACAAAAGTCCTTCATCAAAATTCTTTCAGTACAGAAATCGTTCACAGCCCTGTTCAAAGACCAGCATTGACTTTCGAGCCTTAGGCATTCATGACCTTTGCTTCAAGTGTGGACGGTCATCTCACCGCGCTCATGAATGCCGCACACCTAGGTCCTCCCTCCATTGCAGAGCTTGTGGAAAGACAGGGCACATTCAAAAAGTCTGCATTACAACACTAACTAAGAACAGCATTGACAGTAAGCAGGTAGATGAATTATCTAGCTCTGACTCTGACTCTGAACATATCTATGGAGTTAGTTACCTTGAACCTGTTCATTTTCACACAAATGTGAATCTTGTTGACCTATATGAAGTAAATGCATGTTCAGGTAAATATCTTATTCCGATTTCAATCAATGGTCGACCTCAGATAATGGAGGTTGACTCCGGTGCTCGTTTTTCAATTATGCCAAAAGACAGATTTGATGCTCTTAACCTTGGAATTGACTTACTTTCTTCCAACATACGTTTTCGTACTTTTTCAAACAATATTGTCACATGTGCTGGCAAAGCGAAAGTAACTATCACACACAAAGACAAATCTATTATCAGTGATTTATACATTGTTCCAGTCGGCCATGATGCCCTGATAGGCCGTGATTGGATAAGAGGCCTGGGGTTGGAACTCAAACAAATTGATATCGATATGTCTCTTCAGCTTTCAGACCAACCAGAGACAAAACATCCTCTCTCTCACCACCGATGAGATTATTCAGGAATTCCCCTCAATTTTTGAAGAAAGAATTGGCTGTATACCCAACCTCAAGGTATCCTTAAATCTGCGAGACAACGTCAAACCAATTTTTACACGAGAGAGAGTAGTCCCATTTGCTCTCAGAGAACGAGTCAACAAGGAACTGGACGCACTTGAAAAGGAGGGGATTATTACACCAGTAGCCACAAGTGATTGGGGCTCTCCCTTGGTCGTTATTCCAAAACCCGACTCAGGAGTTCGTTTATGTGTCGACTACAAGTGCGGAGTAAACGAGAGACTCGTGTCTGACAACTTTCCAATACGGAGAATTGACGATGTTCTCAGCAGCTTACGGAATTCTAAATTTTTCTGCAAAATTGATCTGTATAAGGCCTATTTACATGTCCAAGTAGATGAAAACAGCAGTGCCATCCAAACTATCTCCACACATCGAGGAACATATCGTATGCATAGACTCAGTTTTGGAATTCGCACTGCTCCAGGTGCTTTCAACAGAATAATGTCTCAAATTCTTCAGGGTTTACCAAAATGTGAGCAATATTTTGACGACATCATTTGTCATGGCACAACATGGGAGGAATGCGCACAAAATCTACGTCTCTGCTTGCAAAGATTGTCAAAGTATGATCTTCATGTCAACAAAAAGAAGTGCGCATTTTTTCAAACTAGCATCGAATATCTTGGCCATATTGTTGAACATAATAAAATTCGGAAATCGCCAGAGAAAATCCAAGCTGTAAGGGAGATGCCACGTCCACAAAATGTGGATGAGGTTCGTCGTTTTGTGGGCATGTTGTCTTATTATGCGCGCTTCATTCCTGATTATTCGACATTATCATATCCTCTTCGTAGGCTCCTTTGCAAGAACCAGATTTTCCAGTGGACTTCCGAGTGTGAGTCTGCTTTTCTCAAACTGAAGTCAGAAATGTGTAGTGATCGTGTACTGGTGCCCTATGACCCAACCCTGCCAATTGTTTTGACTTCAGATGCTAGTCCAGTTGGCATAGCAGCTGTTTTAAGCCACATCGTTGAAGGAATTGAGCGACCCATTGCTTACATCTCCAGATCTCTATCCTCATCAGAAAAAAATTACAGCCAACTTGATCGCGAGGCCCTTGCCATTGTTTTTGCTGTAACAAAGTTTTATAATTACATTTACGGAAGACGTTTTATCCTAGTCACTGACAATGAACCACTGACCAGAATCTTTGGTCACAACCGATCACTCCCTCAAATGACATCTGCACGCCTACTGAGATATGCCTCATTTCTTGCAGGATTTGATTATTCAGTCAAATTCAAGAAAGGAATTGAAAATGAAAATGTTGACTGTTTGTCTCGAGCACCCATTTCATCCAATCTACAATCTTTTGATGTTAAGATTAATGAAGAGGTTCATTTAATACAATTTGAAGCACTACTTCAGATATCAAATGTGGAAATCACAGATGAAACCATAGCCCAAGAAACCAGAAAAGACCCAGAACTTCAAGCTATAATTCAACATCTATTGTCTCGTTGTGAAGATTCGCCCTTCACTATTTCAAATGGCTTATTGTTTCGACTAGACCGGGTAGTCATCCCAAAAAGCCTCAGACCCGCTATACTGAGCCAGCTGCATGCCACCCACATTGGGATCATGCGAATGAAAAAACAACTGGCAAGGCGTTACATCTATTGGGAAGGCGTAGATAGAGAAATAGAACATCTAGTCAAAGCCTGTCAGGATTGTGCACTACTGCAGAAAAACCCTCCAAAAGTCGTCACTCATCCATGGAATGAACCTGTGAACAATTGGGAACGCATCCACATTGACTACGCAGGACCTTTTGAGAATCACCACTTCCTCATATGTATTGACGCTAAATCAAAATGGCCGGAGATTCGGATTTCCAGAGAAGCACCAACATCCTCTTCTACTATCTCACTGCTTGAAGATATATTCTCATGCCATGGGTATCCATCAATCATTGTATCAGATAATGCTACAATCTTTACATCGCAAGAGTTTCAGAAATTCTGTTCCAGCCGAGGGATAAGTCAGAAGCTCATAGCACCGGGTCACCCAGCCACAAATGGCCAGGCTGAGCGTTTTGTGCAAACCTTTAAACACCGAATGAAGGCATGTGTACATGAAAAAGGAACGCTGGCAGAACGAGTGCGAAGAATTTTGTTCCATTACCGTGCTTCCCCTCGTGGGAATGGAGTATCACCAGCGGAAGCATACTTGAGCCGTAAGATAAGACTTCAATTGGATGCTATTTTCCCCAAACAGAAGGAAAGGCCTCATCCCAGGGACAAGCTGGTTCGATCACTTCAACAGGGGGAGAGGATTCAAGCAAAAATGTTCCAGAACAACTCTGAAATATGGCAATTTGGCATAGTGAAACGTCAATTGGGATCACGACACTATCTTGTGAAATTGGATTCTGGGCGTATCTTGAAACGACATATAAACCAGCTCAATTCCACCAGGGTGCCATCAGCTCAATCAATGACCTATACCCATGAGAGAGATCTGGGAAAAAAGTCAGTGATTATTAATGCTCCAATCCTGCCCAAGCAAAACCCAGTGTCAGAACACTGCCAGCCAGAAGGAACACCTAGTAACCCGAATGAGGCCCCATCTACTGAAACCACTGTACCTTCAACAAGTTCTTCAGGAAAAGAAGACCCAAATTGTCGTCCGATCCAATGCCGAAGACCACCATCATATCTTAAAGATTATGAGCACTAATATTTCAATATGTTTTGTATGTTCAATATGATTATGTATGTATTATATAAGTATGTATGTATATGTATTATCTATGTATGTATTGCATGTTCAATATGTTTTGTATGTTAGATTTTCATGTTTCATATTTCAGTTATTCATATTTTTGTAAAAATTCAAATTTTTAAAATCCATAATCTTAGTCCCTGTCATATAAGTGGGGGAGACACTGTTGTGTATTACCGTTAGACTTATAGTAATATATATTGGTAATCGATACTGCGATTACCTTTTCTGTGTGGTTATCTATGATATAGAATAAAAGTTCTGTTATGGTTAGTGTGTGTGTAATTCATCCCAGTTCTATTACATATCAGATATATATGATATGTATTGTATGTTCATATTGTAAATACAGTTGTAAATTTCAATAAAATAAAAAAAAAAAAAAAAAAATTTACTTTATTGGATCTTTAGAATCAATATTGTGTGTTAATATTATTTTTTATTTTATTTTTTCTGATAAAGCGGGATAATTTCGTTATTTATTTTAATTATTTTTACTCCCATTGTTAGAAAACTCTATGTTAAAGTTTATAATAAATAAGATCTTCAATAGTTTATGAATTCTATGTTAACAGGAAAAAAAAATTACGATTATTTATATCCTATGTTTTTGTTTTTGATACGTAACTTGAACCAATCCACCAGTCAAATTTTTAATTTCAAATTCAAATAATAAACAAAATAGCTGTAAAATTTGTTTAATTATTTTTTGTTTAATTTAATTTATTTCAATCATTGGAAGATTTTTTATTCTAGTTATATATATTTTTTTCTTACATTTTCTTTTCCTTATGAAAAATGAAATGAAATGAAATGAAAAATAAATTTTATTCTGGGCCAGACTGTCCCCTAAGAATAATTAAAGTGCACAATAAAAGGTACAATTGTCTGGCTGAGATTAGTTAAATCAGCACATCAGTAGTATAACTAAATTAGGAGAAAAAGTAGAAATGAGAAATAAAAAATAAAAAATAAATAAAAATTAAAATTAAAGTTGATAAAAAAAGAAAAAATTAAAAATACATAAATAGATAGAAAATAAAAAATAAAATTAATAAAAACAATCAACTGTAAACATTTTAGAACACTTATTTACAATTTTGTGGAAGACTGAAAATCGAGGAGATGGATAAATAAAAGATGTTTAAAGGAAGTTAAGGATGAGGCTTTGCGAATATGGATAGGTAAGGAATTCCAAAAAGAGGTAGCACGGATAACAAAGGATTTTTCAAAGGAGGCAGTTCTATGTGAGGGGGTATATAGGTTGGAAGGTTGGGATCTTGTATTCAGGTGGTGAATGGAGGAACGCAGATTAAGTAGGTCTAGAACATAGGAAGGTTTATTGGTTTTTAATGACTGGAATAAGAAAGTGCCGAGGAAGTATTGCCGTCGAAAATCGGGGAAAAGCCACCCTAGCTCTTTGTACCGGTTAGATACGTGAGACCGTCTGCCGACCCCAAAGATAAATCTTATGAAACAATTCATTAGTCTCCTCAGTCGCATCTCTAGCTCAACAGACAGTCCCCCGTACACCAAGCACCCGTAATCAAAGTGGGGAAAAATGAGAGAGGATACCAGAAGTTGGCGGGTACTTCGGGGAAAGGAGTCACGATGTCTTTGGAGCTGTTTGAGGACCATGATGGATTTTCTGGTTATTTGGGAAATGTGGTTATTCCAAGATAAGTGTTGATCAAAGGAGATTCCGAGGTTTTTGATGGAAGTTTGAAATTGAATTGTACGGTTGTTGAGGTAAAGTAATGGATAGTAAGGGAGGGAATTAAGGGTAGGTTTTGAACCGATAAGGATAGCCTTGCTTTTCTCTGGATTCAGGCGTAGCTTATTTTTCACAGCCCATTTGCAGATGTTCTCAATATCATCCTGAATCTTACGAGATGCTTCTAACATATCTGAAGGATGGAAGGATAGGTAGATTTGGAGGTCGTCGGCATACAAATGATACTGGGAGTGGCGTATAGCTTGGGGTAGGTCATTAATATAAGGAGAGAAGAGGATAGGTGACAGGGAGGATCCTTGAGGAACACCTCTTTCTAAAGGTAGTGAGGATGAGGGAGGTTTGTTGGAAATGATAACTGTTTGGGACCGGTGAGACAAGAAGGAGCGAAACCAGCTTAAAGCACTGTTGGATAGGGAAAGGTTATGTAATTTGGAGAGGAGAATTGCATGATCAACGCAATCAAACGCTTTTGAAAAATCGAATAGGACAAGGATTGCTATTTGCTGTTGGTCCATGGAGGAATGGAGGTCTTGGGTTATCTTTAATAGGGCAGATTGAGTGGAGTATCCTGAACAAAAGCCTGATTGGAGAGGAGTGAGGAGATCTTTGTGCTCAAGATAGGTAGAGAGTTGTGAATGGACTAATCTTTCCAGTGGTTTTGATAGGTTTGACAGAAGGGAAATAGGCCTAAAATGGGAAGCTAAGGAGGGGGAGGGGTTTTTATTAAGCGGGCGCACAAGGACATTTTTCCAGGCAGAGGGAAAAGTGGAGTTTTGTAGGGAAAAGTTGTAAATGTGCAGAAGGGCGGGAAGAATGGCAGGAAGACTGAGTTTAATAATTTTTACCGGGATTTGATCAACACCACAATCATTGGTTCGGGATTTGAGTACGGAAGTGATTAGGTCATTGGGGAAAATGTGAAGAAAATAGAAATTATCGGGATTGAATGGGGTTTGAGGAATGGGGTGTGTTGGGGGAAAGGGATTAATTTGTGGCTCGTTAGGAAGGGGGTTAGCAAAAAAATAGTTAAGTTCATCAGGAGAAATAGGGAAGTTGGTACAGGGAGTGGAGCCGGCAATAGAAAATTTTCTTAGGATTTTCCACTTAGACTTAGGATCAGGAGCTTGGGATAGGATAATATTGAAATACTGTGCCTTGGCACGTCGCAATGAAGACTGAGCAAGGTTTCGAAGATGTTTGAAAGTGGAGTAGTCCTCTGGAATTCGAGTTCGCTTGAAGCGCCTCCTAGCAGCGTCTCTTCTCTTCATCAATCCTCTAATTTCTGGGCTAATCCAGGGAGCAGGGGACCGTCGGAAAATGGATGTCTTAAGTGGTGCTAGGTGATTGAGGAGTGAAAGGAGATTTGAAGAGAGGCATTCAACCATCTCATCGATGGAGTGGGAAGAAAATACGGGCTCTAAGGAATGGGATAACGTGTCAAGTAAAGGATCTATGCTTTCAGGAGTTAATGAGTCGAGATTTCGCCAGGAAATTTGCTTAGGGAAAAAGATGGGTGTGGGGATGTTATAGGATATCTGAATGAGATCATGGTAAGACAGAAATGGCATTGGATTTTGGGAAGACGAGAATAAATTCTTAGGTGTCTATGATTATGAGGTCTAGTAATGTATCCGTAAACTGGGTATGATGGGTCGGTTGAAAAGGAACAATGAATAGGTTAAGGGAGTAAATCAATTCCAGTAAGTATGTCCTGTCAGGAGAGTCAGAAAGCAGATTAGTGTTGAGGTCACCTGCTATGATTATATTATTGTACAATGGTACGTATGTCACGAAAGAGGATTCAAATGTTGGATCGAATTTAACTTGAGGAGGGCGGTAGACTACGACGCAAAGGAGTAAGGATGAGTTAAAGGAGATTTCTGTGAATATATATTCTATGTGTGGAGAATCAGGAGAGGGTGATTTGTATAGGGTTTTAACTCTCATGCTATCATGAACGTACAAGCCGACCCCTCCACCTTTTCGGTCCGCACGGTCATGACGAATGAGAGTATATTCAGATATGTTTACAGAGGAAGAAGGGATACTTGGTTTGAGCCAGGTTTCTGATACGGCGATTATATGGTAGGAATTATGAAGGAAGTGGTGAAGGAATTCATCATAGTGAGCCATGAGGGATTGGGCATTAACGTGGCAGGTTAAAAGGATATTAGTCATGACAGGAGAGGGAAGAAAGTAAATTATTGAAGAGCACATAATGTACTGGGAAAGTAATTAAGGAAAGAGGAACATTTCGTGGTTTTACTTCAAAAAGAAATAAAAATATAAAAATAGAATATAAATTTAAGAATTTAAACATTGAAAGCCATAACAGAATTAATAAACCATAAAAAAGTATGTGAAACTGAAAATTAGAAACATAAATTCTTGAATTAAAAATAAATAAAAACATTCTTCTGCAGTAGAAATAAAAAATATAAATTCCTAAATTAAAAATAAATAAAAACATTCTATGGTAAAAATAAAAAATATAAATTCCTGAATTGAAAATAAATAATAACATTACTCTGTGGTAAAAGTAAAAAAAATCTAAAAAATAAAAATAAAATATATATAAATGCAAAAAAAATGAAATTGGGTGAGAACTGTAAATTGAGGGTCAGTCAAAAATGTCTAAGTCCTTTTTTTCATTTATGAAGACTACCTCACACGCCCTCCTGCGAACCACACGTATTTAACCTTGCCGGTTGCCTTCTTTTGTCTCGCCAGCCAGTAGAGATGTCGATTATTGCGCGTCATCTCCTCACCTATAAAAATTTTCTCATCGCTGTCGCATCCTAGGTGTCGCGTGGAGAAATCTCTCTTCACCTTTCGGAGTCGGATGACCTCATCACGAACAGTCCTTCGGACGAAACGTGCGATAATAGACGGGAGCCTGGGGTCTTCTCCTCTAGGTCGTTTTCTTTCCACATAATCTATATCGTCTACTCCGAGCTTAACGCCCAGAGCAGCTCCTATGGAACAAATAATGCCCTCTGTGGTTTCTCCGGTTTTAGTTGGAATACCCCTTATTTCAATTGAATTTGATAAATTTTTTTGCTCTAGATTATTTATTTTCATTTCTAAATTTGATACCTGGGTTTTTAAGGAAATGTTTTCAGTGAGTAATTCTTCTATTATTTTTTCCTGCTTCAAGGCAATTTCTTCCATTTTCTTTAGTCTCTCATTATTTTCATACTCCAAATAACCCTGCTTATTTAGGGTGCCCTTAACCTCCCCTATGTCCTCCGTAATTTTTTCCATTTTAGCTAAAATGGCGGAAATATTATCCTCCATGGTTTGACCCACAGAGGAGACTTCTTTGCCTTTTAAAACAGGGCTATTTGGTTTTAGTGATGTCGACATGCATGATGGGCATTGCCATTTTTTTTTCTGTTTTTGACTCTCTGTCATATTGGCACATTTGCCGTGGTAATTTTACACGTAGTAGAAAGAGCAAACTACATGTAACCTTGAATTATTCAAACTTGGGATTTAAAGAACAGCTTAATCTTCACCTTATTTAGGGAAGTTATAACACTTCAATACTCATCGGTTTTCGAAAAACCTATCCACAAAACTGGAAATCTCACAGAAACTTGAAAATTTCACCAGCTTTCATATGGTATGATCTGTAGGAAGCTGGCAACACTGAGTGCTTTTGAAGACTGTTATAGAACCGCTATATAATAATCACATGTGTTAGTTAGTTTAATAAAGTGTTAGTGTTTGTTAATAAATGTATAAAATATAAAAGTGTCCAAATATTGAGTTGTACATAGCTTTATTATTAAAATAGTTACCAACAAACCCTAAATTGGTGACCCCGAGACTATATTTGTGTATAAACAATTGTTTATTATTCATGTTTGTACTAAATGAAATTCATTGTGTTTGTTGGAACATTTGTTGATGAAAATCTCCGTTTCTTCAATCAACTATAGAAGACCATTTAATACTCTATAACTCATTATCTTTTTGGTAAGTTAAGTCTTTAAATAAATAAATTAATCTTATTAAAACGAACGTTCCCGAAAAATCAAATGTTAACCTTAACGATACGCCAGACCAAAATACTGCTGGAAATTCGAATATCAATCCCACTACTACTTCACAATTTATAGAGCGTGTAGGTGTAATGATTCTACCTTTTTAGACTGACAAACCAGAAATTTGTTTTTTTCAAGAAGCACAATTTAAATTATCAGGTGTTACTTCAGAGAGTACCAAATTTGATTATCTAATCGCCCAATGAGATGTAAAGTAGTAGAAAATATGTGGGATATCGTCTCATCAGACGATCCTTATAAATATGCATTAGCAAAAAAAAAGGTTGCTCAACATTTTTAAAAAGTGAAGAAAAACAATTAAAAAAATTATCAGTGAAATTAAATTGGGTACTCTCTAACTCAGCCAATTATTATTAAAAATGAAGGCTCTGGCAGGAACTGAAATCAGCGAAATGGTTTTAAAGACATTTCAAATCAGGGGAATTGTCTCAATATCAGATGGCAATTTAGAGAAATTATCTGAGATTGGAGACAGAATTTGGGAGATGTCCAGTACACCTCAAGTTAACTTAATGTTAACATTCGTCTGATTCCACTATTCAAAAACTTTTTGAACAAATAGCGGCTTTGGAAACAGAAGTAAGAAATTATCGTTCGCAGTCAAGATCTCGATCTTAATCCCGATCTCGTTTTAACCCTAAAGGCAAATACTGCTACGGGCACTTTTGTTTTGGAAACAGATGTAAACCCGAAAAATGTAACGAATCCTGTCAGTCGAACAAAAAAGCCTCACAGGAAACTCCAATCAGCAACCACAGTAATGGCCGAGTGTGCTGCTTCAGATGTTTTTATAGGCCAACCACATCGATTGTTCGTTAAAGATTATCGAACCGGTATAAAATATCTTGTTGACAGTGGTGCGGATGTTTCAGTAATTCCGGTTACTAAGCATAATAAGCCAACTGAATTCAAATTATATGCCGCTAATGGCGCAGAAATACTAACCATTGGTTCCAAAATGGCCTTTCTTCATAGCAAAAACATCGAAAGCAATACTAGGGGCAGATTTTATTCGTAAATTCAATCTATTAATCGACTTGAAAAAAAAAATAATCGATAATATCACTAAACTGACTGTATCCGCGTCTGTTGACACAATTTCTGCCGAAGATACAGTTAGTACATTAATATCTACTAACTCATCTACTGATTTACTCACCAGACTTAACTTAGTGCCTACACCGCCAGTTCATAACGTTAAACACTATATTAATACATCTAGTGAACCTACAGTTTATTGTATACCACGTCGACTAGACCCATATAAATTAAAGTGGCAAAAAAAAAAGAATTTCAGTCATTATTAAATCAAGGCGTGATTAGGCCATCAAAATCACAGTAGGCTAACCCTCTTTTACGTACAACAAATAAAAATGGACAATGGCGTACTTGCGGTGATTATAGAGCGTTGAACACTGCCAGATCGTTACCCAGTTCCAAGAGCTGAAGATGTCCCTGAAATTTTATAAAACAAAAAAATTTTCTCCAAGATAGACTTGCATTCTGCCTTTTATTTTATTCCAGTAGCAGAAGAAAATAAACATAAAACAGCTGTTATAACCCCTTTCGAGCTATATGAATTTAATGTAATGCCTTTCGGCTTATGAATTGCACCTTGCACCTTTCAGCGCTTTATGCCCGAAGTATTGTTTGGACTGCCTAATTGTTCCGTATATATCGATGACATTCTTATTTCAGGTAGAACTCCAGAGGAACACTTAGAACATTTGAAGGTAGTCTTTGAAAGACTGAATTCTTTCGGACTGCGTATCAATTTAAGTAAATCTATATTCGGTTCATCTGAAGTAATATTTCTAGGAAATTTAATATCGGGTGAAGGTATCAGACCAGAACCTGAGCGTGTCAAGACGATAATGGAATACAAAAGGCCAGTTACTGTGCAAGAACTTCGAAGATTTTTAGGAGTTGTAAACTTTTACCGTCGCTATATTCCACACGCAGCAGAAAATCAAGCATCTCTTTGTAAATATTTACACAACACAAATAAAAGAAAAATAGAGTGGACCCGAGAATCTAACAATCAATTTGAAGACGCCAAACAAGCATTGGCTAACGCCACCCTTCTCACTTGTCCTATTGTTGAATATAAACTTTCCCTACACCACAGGAACACCACAGATGGCACAGTAATACAGCAATGGGAACATGATAGATGGGGACCAATCAGCTTCTTCTAAAAAAAATTTACAGAAACTGAAAAACAATATTCAACTTACGATCGTGAACTCCTCAGCATCTACCTGGCAATCAAACATTTTAAGCATTATTTAAAAGGAAGAAACTTCGCAGTTTATACGGACCACGCTCCTTTGATTTACGCTTATAAACAAAAACACGACAAGGCTTCGTCCAGAAGCCTCAGACACCTCCAGTACATTTCACAACTCACGATCGACATATAGCACATCCCAGGGAAAAATAACGTCACCGATCATTTGTCACGCTTGGAAGAAATTGTCCCAATAAATTATGGAGTAATTGCAGCGGAACAAATCTCCGATGCTGAATTACAACAACTTCGTCATAATCCGTCAACAACACTAAAATTTCAACAATTCAGCACTCCTGAAGGAAACTTTCTTTGGTGTGACACTTCTAAAAATATTCGTCCCTACGTACCAAAAAAATTTCGTTTTCAAATATTTCAACATTATCACACTTTGTCACATACAGGCATTAAAAAAACTTTAAACTTGATTTTACCTAAATTTGTGTGGACTAATATCAACAAAGATATAAATGGACTAAAGCATGTGTAGAATATCAACGAAGCAAAGTAACCAAACATACTAAGGCACCTTTGCATTTTTTTTCCAAATGACGCAGAAAGATGCACTATTATTCATATTGACTTGATTGGACCACTTCCGACATCACAGGAATATCGGTATTGCTTAACTTGCATCGACGGCTATACGAACTGGATGAAGGTACTACCATTACGTCATCAAATGACGGAAGAAGTAGGTCTGAGTTTTTTCGCAGGATGGATAGCTCGATTTGGAAGCCCACGACAAGTTGTCACCGACTTAGGAACCCAGTTTCGTTCCGAGTTATTTGTCAAATTTCAGCTCAACTTTCTGGATCACAGCTTGTTCGTACAGTCGCGTAACACCCGCAAAGCAACGGAAAGATTGAACACCTTCACAGAACCTTAAAGGCAGCTATAATGGCTCACTCATCGAATGACTGGACTATTGTTTTACCAACTGTTTTATTGGGACTAAGATGTTCAATTAATGAAACAGCACAAGCTGAACTTGTATATGGTACCCCACTCCGCATACTGGTAATTTCTTTGTTGAACCTACATCTAATCTAACGCCCAATCTGCCAACATTAATAAGCCAGTTGCGTTCGCCATTCAACAAACTGCCATCCCTACAACCACCACTCAAACAGCAGCCAAGAACATTTGTTCATAAGGACCTGCGCAGTAGCTCGCATGTCTTCGTACGAGTGGACTGCTTACGAGCTTCATTGGAAAAGACCTACGCAGGATCCTACCATAGAAAGAAAAGTAATTTTTTGTGGTCAACATAAAAGGTAAATCAGTCAGCGTTTCAGTGGACAGGCTTAAACCGGCCTACCTGTTGGCTTCCTAAGAATCTAAAGAACCCACAACTAAACAACAGACACTGACAACGAAGACACTCATTCCAGCAGAACAGCCGCCATCAGATATGAAAATATCAACTACGACAAGATCAGGCGCCAAAGTGCATTATCCTCGTAGCTATGTCCAAGACTTAAGCCGACCTGACCGCTAAGGGGGGAGTAGATGTAGGAAGCTTGCAAAACTGAGTGCTTTTGAAGACTGTTATAGAACCGCCATATTATGATCACATGTGTTAGTTAGTTTTTAATAAAGTGTTAGTGTTTGTTAATAAATGTGTTTAGTAATTAAACATTTTATTTACAAGAAACGCATGTGAAAATATTAGAACAACAACAACAATGATGATAATCTTTTTCATAACCCCTCCGGTAGGTTCCTTCTCCAAAGAGGTCCGGGCCGAACATTCTCTTTCGCAAGCCAGGAAGATTTTCTACAGGTTGAGACGCTTCGGTGGAACAACAGGTCTTCCAGCTCGGGTGGTTTGGTTAGCAGTCGCCTCTGGTTGTTTTGATTCTTCGTCGGCAGAAGTAGTAGGACGAAGTGATATTCGCTGATGCTGGGTAGATGGTCTTGATGACGGTATGTCTTCCATGGGCATCTGTGATAGGATCTAGGTTCCTCAGCCTTCCGCCTTCCTTTGTATTGTCCCTTCTCTTTGCAAATCTGGGATCCACACTTTTTCTTCAGACTTTAGCTCCTTTAAGGATCGGGTGCCACGCCTCTTGTCATAATTGGCTTTGTATCTCTCCGCAGGTTGTCTCTCTTCAAAACGTCTTAGTCGTGCTTCTTCCACAGCAAAGCAGGATGAGTTGGGACAGTGTCGCGGAGGCAGCAACCCATTAACAACTCAGCGGGACTCCTCTTCAGATCGAGTAAAGGAGTATTACGGTAAACTAGCAGTGCCAGGTATGGGTCTTCATTTTTTTTCAAGATAATTTTTGTTATTTTTAGTAAGGGCTGCTGGTAACATGCTGAAAACCATAGGTCTAGACAAATTGTCGAAACTCAGAATATTCTAATTCGTGAAATGGGGAGCCAACATCTGTTCTCAGTACTGCTAGAATTCCGTGGCGCGAAAAGGTGGATTTCCGTTTTTGAATTATTTCCGACTATGTTAGGTTCCTTAAAATTACTATTTCAAAATAACGACAGTAAACATCAGTTATCACAATGAACCACCCTCACATTTGAAGAGATCCATAGATAACATGTGCCAAGGACCTTCTGGTAATCTTGTTGTCATCAGTGGGTCATTTGGATTTTTCAGAGATTTCCAGTATGTGGTACAGGCTTCACAATGTGACTGGATAACTGTCGACATTTTAGGCCACCAAATGGACTGACGAGCCCGATGTTGGCATTTTGTGACTCCTAGATGGCCTTTGTGAATTTTTTCCAGCATCTGTGGTTGTAGAACCTCTGGAACACCAAACCTCTGTCCTCTCAAAAGAATATCATTCCATATCGAGAGCTCGTCCCGGACATAGTGAAAATTCCGCAACTTGGAGTTCGTGCCTGCAACTTGCCACCCTTCACTAATTATGTTCTTTACTTTTTGTATTGTTATATCCTCTTTTTGTGCCTGACAAATCTTTCGAACGTTGAGGTCAGAAATAGGTCTGCTTGCAAGTATAGTTTGTACATAGGCTTTAACTTCTGCAAGTTGATCATATCCGCAGTCCTCCTTAAGAGGATCTCTCGATAGACAATCAGCAGAGATGAGGGATTTCTCTGGTACATAGACAAGCTCCTAGGAATATCGCATAAGTCGCAGTCTTAGTCGTTGTAATCTTGGAGTCAGTTCACCCAAGTCCTTGGTTTGAAGGATCTGCATGAGAGGCTTGTGGTCCGTTTCAATACTTACTGTTTTGACCAGAATAAATTATTCTAGCCGATGGCAGGCCCAAGCAATTGCCAAGGCTTCTCTTCTCGTTCGATGTTGGCATAAGATTTCTCTGCTGGTTTTAGTGTTCTTGAACAGTAATATACAGGCTGCAAGGAACCTGTTTCATCGCAGGGCTGAAGTAGAACCGCCCCAAGTCCTTTCATTGACGCATCACAGGACAGAATTACTGGCTTATTGGGGTCATAGAGAGCTAGGACATTATCTTTACGTAAAATGTCTTTAATTTTGTCAAAACATTTTTGCTGGTATGGACCCCACAAATATTCAGTTTTGGTGCTCATGAGATCAACCATTGGTTTCAAGAGGTTTGCGCTATAGGGAACGAATTTCAAGATGAATCCAATTGTACCAACAAATCTTAGTTCTGTTGGATCTTTTGGTTGCTTCAGCGCTAAGATGGCTCTTAATCTTTCCGGATCTGGTGCGACTCGTTTAGAGGAAATGATATTTCCAAGAAAATAGACTGAATGTTGACAGATGACTGATTTATCCTTATTAAGGGTTATGCCCTCCCTTTGCAAAGTGTTCAGTATATCCTCCAAGCCGGCATCATGTTCCTCGTGTGTAGTTCCCCTAACTAGAATATCATCAATATGGTTCATTGTGTTTTTCTTGCCTTCCAGCAGATTAGAAATTTTCTTCTGATAGTGCTCCCATTTTCTCCAAATGGGAGCCGTAGGAATCTAAATCTGCTTAAGGGGGTAAGAGAGGTGGTCAGATCTCTGGATTCTTCGTCTAAACTGCGCAAAAATGAATAGGGATATGCCTTATTTATCCCTTATCCGGTCATTTAAATTAAATTAGCCAATCTATTCAATATTAGTAGGGTACAACAAAATAGAAAATACAAACTAAAGTCAAAACAATTGTTAAACCTTTTATTTATAAAAAGTTTTCTTAAGAAAAGTAAACATGAAGATTTATCATTTTGTAAATAAACATCTTTTCTCGTATTTTAATCCAGTAGTACTTTCAATAAACATGGACAGACATCATCTTGAACCCGCAGTTCGCGAAATTATAGTGAGAATGCGTTATCAAGGCCATCGACAAGTTAATATTGCAGAGGCGGTTGGCGTTTCCCAGAGTGTTGTCTCCCGGGCTTTAGTTCGATTCCGAGAGACTGGGAGTGCCAATAGAAGGCCGGGCAGTGGATCACAACGTATTGCAACTAAAAGAGAGGATAAAAACATTGTTATCACTGCCAGGAGATCCTTTTCATAGTGCACGCCAGATCCTCAATGAAGTTGAAGGTGTTTTACCTAGACTTTTATCAAAACAAATGATTCGTAATCGTTTGTGGGAAGTTGGCCATACATCATATGCCCCTTAGAGACGACCTGAAGCAACAGCTCGCCACCAGCAGCTCAGAAAAATGTGGTGCAGCGAGTGACTAGAAGAGGACACAAATTGGAATGCTATGATGTTTACCGACGAGTCGCGTTTTTGTCTGTATAGTGACAGGAGACGCCGAAGAGTCTACAGAGATCAAGGAATGCGAACAATGCCCCAGTTTATTGTGCCTTCAGTGCAGTTTGGAGGAGGTGGTGTGATGGTCTGGGCTGGTATTTACACGGGAGGACGAACCAACCTCACAGCAGCTCGATATGTACATGAAATCATTGAGAAATACCTCTCTCCAACTAGGGATCTCATTGGGAGAGATTTTCGATTTCTGGATGAAAACGCTCGACCTCATAGAGGAATAGTTGTTCATCAAGTTTTAGAAAACATGGGAATTTACCGCCTGCCCCTTCCCCCATTGTCTCCAGACCTCAATCCTTTCATATATGACATTGACCTTTGGGGAGAAGTGGTCTTTAAATTTTATACAAACAGCATTTTAGTCGGACTTTTGGCTTTGTGTGAGGCTGAACGATGAAAAAACGTCTTCGGACCTAGGCTCCATATAATAGAGTAAGGCATTTACCTGCTATTCTCCTGTTTTTGAGTGCAGTCCAGTAACCATCCGAAATCGGTCAAATTGTTGAAGCCATCATGAAAAGTCGGAATCAAAATCGTAAGGCTCTGGTGTGGTAGTTGTTGGGTTTCCACCAACAAGTGACAATGCCATGTTTGTTTGATTGACACGAAAGTCCACACTTGGCTCACTATTTCACTAATTCTTATTTTTCACTTTTACCGCTGCCACCATGTTTATTAATATCAACTACATTGGTAATTAAACATTTTATTTACAAGAAACACATGTGACAATATTAGAACAACAATGATGATAATATTTTTCATAACCCCTCCGGTAGGTTCCTTCCAAAGAAGTCTGGGCCGAACAAAATGTATAAAATATAAAAGTGTTTCAAATATTGAGTTATAGATAGATTTATTATTAAAATAGTTACCAATTAACCCTAAAGATCAAATTAATGATCCGTATCGATTTCATGGAGAAATTTACTTCTAAAACCGGAAAAACATAGTGTTTTCATTTGGTATACAAATCAGTTACTTGTATAAATAAGACATTGTGATAATCGTTTAATGGAAATATGCATTTTAAACATTATAAACTCTTCATTGGAATAAAAAGAAAAAAAATTGATTGTTTAATAGAAAATAAAGAAAAACTGTCAATAAAGCGACTCCAGATCAAAGGATTTTGTGCTATATTTATTTATTTATTGTTATAATTTAGAATTTATTTTATTAGATTTTCAATGTGAGATTTAAAACCCAATGATCCTGAACATAGACCTCAATTTTGCCGTTAGCTTCTGAATGCAAATGATGTTAAAGAATTCCACTTATTGAGGTGCATTTTATGGACAGATGAGTGTTTTTACTGGCATTTCAACCTCTCTATGTATATCGTTGATTTATTCATTTTTGTACTGCTGTCGAATAGTGCTGGAAAATCATAGCTTGCCCAACAGATTGAATTATGAGAATCACAAGGATTTATTACAAATCCTACCACATCATCACGATATTCCACCTCAAATTGGGCAAAATATAATTTTCTAACACCATGGTGCCCCTTTGCATTATTTGAAAACAACATAAAAATAAATCAACGATATACATCGTTGAAAAAATATACCTCAAAAAATGGTATTCTTTAATATCATCTGCATTAAGAAAAATTGAGATCTATGTTCATTATCATTGGGTTTAAAACCTTACATTGAAAATCTAATAAAATAAATCCTAAATAATAATAATAAATAAATAAATGTAATATCATCAAATCCTTTGATATGGTGTCAGTTTATTGACATTTTCCTTTATTTTCTATAAAACAATAAATTTTTTCCATCGCTTTTTGTTCTAATGAAGAGTTTATTATGTTTAAAATGCAAATTTCCTTTAAATGATTATCATAATGTCTTATTTACATAAGTACTGTAGATATGCCAAATTAAAACACCATGTTTTTCGATTTTAAAAGTAAATTTCTCCATGAAATTGATAAAGATCATTAATTTGACCATACCATACGGAAGCTGGTTAAATTTGCAAATATTTGTGAGATTTCCAGTTTTTCGGATACGGTGTGCATCGAAGTATTATAATATATTGTAAATTCCCTAAATAAGGAAGATCTAGCTCTTCTTTTCGTCCCAAGTTTGTAAAATTCAAGGTTACATGTACTGCTCTTATAGGAAATTTAATGTTAAATCCGAACTTGTGGTCAATATATGAAAAATATTTAAACAAAATGGAGCTATTACAGCTTTTATGGCAAAAAACGTGGTTTTATCAAAAGAATCTATGAATTATCGTATATCAGGAAAGGATTGAAATAGAAAGCTAAGGTCTGCGTCATTTTTCTTCATTTTCGATTTAGTTTCACTAGAATGTTTTTTGTTTTTTTTTACACCAACAGGTACTCACCCTGTATATTTCTTCTTTCATTTTTTTTCTTTCCATCTTTGCTGTTAGGTCTTTTTTTTATGCAATATTTTTATACACACTGTTTGATAAATATAATCCTTTTTGAATGGTGTTATTCTATAACTTTTTTTAAAATATTATTTTCAGGTTTCCAAATTTTTAATATTGTCAATGGGAATTTTTTTTCTCTCTTCAATATTTGTATTATACGATAATTTCCACCAGCGTTCAGTTGGGGCGGTTATTTTTTTTTTTAAAGGTGAAAAAAAACCCCTCCTCAACTATTTCTATGAACCAGGAGGTTGTTGCGTTTGTTTTTAGTTTCATAATCCCGTTCTTTTATCAGTATTTTTTTTTTTTTAATTTTTTTTTTCTGTTTTGTATTGTTTTGTGTGTAATGATAATAAAAGTGATGGCGAGGAAATTTGAACATGTTAACCTCGCCACTCTGGGGTTAGCACAAGAGGGTAGAGCGAGCCTATATCGCAGAGTACTGGTTCCCCTAAGGGTTCTAAAGACCGAATCCTTAATTATTCAGGTAGTGATTTTTATTAAGGTGTAATTACAAAAGCAATAATTCTCCCATATTTATTTATTAAAAATCATATGATGTTACATGATTGTCCAATAATAATATTTTATTTCATTATTTGCGACGTTTCATGGTCATTGCCACATTATCAAGCTCTGAAACATGCAAAAACACACATGCATGGCAAATTGCGAATAAGGTATATTATGTGCATCTATATTTGACCATTTACTTTATATAACTAATGAATTACCTTACAAATGTCCAAAAATACAAGATCCATTTCCACTAAAAACTTTAATCGACTAAAAGTCTTGTCACTGGTATCATGTTAAATCTAAATACATTAAAACTTAATGAATAACAAATAAAAACAATATAAATACAAAAAATCGTAATAAATAAAAATATGGAAAAAGGTACAATGTTCAACTGCACATCTATGATTTTGCAAAATTTACTATTATCGTATAGCTATTGTTAATTGATATAATTAACTCAAAATAACGAAAAAATAAAAACTCTATTTGTACTAAAATTTTTTCTCATATTTCCACCTTCATATATCACTGTCCATTACTACAATAGTTCCAAAGGTTAACATTTATATATTCAGTTTGTTTATTAGTAGTGCATAGTGGGCTCCTATTTTTTGTGTATCTGTTTTGAAATTTACAGCTGTGTCCAAATTTTTTGTTATGAAGATGGATTCCAAAATTTTTCTTTTGTAACTGTTTCTTTCATAAAATAAAATGTTGGTTTTTTAAAAATTGAATTTGTGGTTATTGTTTATTGCATGTTGTGATAATGCTGTTTTATTGATATTTTTTATGTTTTTGGTGTCTGCATTATGCTGTTTGATTCTATTTTCAAGTTTTTGCTTGGTTTCTCCGATATATATATTATTACATGTATTACACTCTATTTTATATATTAAATTACTTTTTTGCATAGGGTCTATTATCTTATTTTTCTTGTTTATTATGTTAATGATTTGGTTTTTATTTATTGGGGCTGTTTTTTTATTAAAATCAAATTTTTTGAGTTTATGAATTATTTTATTGGTGAGTCCTGGTATATACGTTATTCTATGGAACATTTTTGGATTATTTATATTATTTCTTATTATTGTTGTGTTATTTATATTGTCTATTGCATCTGTATTATTCTTTGCATGCTCTATTACATTTTTGTTATTATTGTTGATGTAAAAATCAGTTATTTTCTTTTGAGTGTTTATATCTTTTTTTTGTTTATTTTCTTTTATTTTGTTACTGGATTGTGTGACTAATTGGTTTATATGTATTTTATCTTTATTGTTACTTTTTACATTTAAATTTTTGTACCAATATTTGTTAATTATAAGTTTAGGTATGAAATTATCTTCTAAGATTTTATAAATATTTGTTTTAATTTCTTTGATATATTCTATGTCAGTTATGGTTATAGCTTTGAATATTACATTATTTATAGTGTTTAAAATTTGGTGTTTAGGGTGGTTGCTGTGGTAATTAAGTAATCTATTGGTTTTTGTAATTTTCTTGAACCATTTTGTTTTTATGTGGTTATTGTCTAAAATGATGGTCATATCTAAAAAGTTGATGGTGTTATTTATTGATTTTTCTACTGTAAATTCCATTTTATTATTGAATTTATTAAAGGTTTGTACCAAATCATCGACATGTTCATTTTTAATTATAATTAACAAATCATCTATATATTTATACAATGCCAATGGTTTATTATTTAATTTATTAATACATTCATTAATTAAATGATTTAACCAAATATCACTAAAATTTACACTCAAGTTCGAACCCATTGGTACTCCATCCAATTGTCTATAATATTGTTCATTATACATGAAATAATTGTTGTGCAAACATAATTTAAGCCCTTCCATGTATATCTTTTTATTCTTTATTGTGGTGTATGGTTCTATATGGGAATATGGGAGAATTATTGCTTTTGTAATTACTCCTTAATATTAATTTCTCCTTGGTAATTGATATATTGTATTGTGATTTTTATTTTTTTTTTAGCAGATCACTATTTTCATAGCAAAACTGAATAGTGTAGCGTTCAGTTTTAATTCAACATCTGTCGGGATAGACTCCTGGAATTTATGGTATTTACGATTGTTATCCATAAAATATGCAAATAGAAGACGTTTAAACTACCTCCATATCTAATTCCTATCGCAATTGAAATATGTTCCGACTCTATGCCGTTTATTCTTACCACTCCTGTGGCTCTGTGGTTGTCCTGACTTAACAGCCGCTAAAAAAATTACATGCACACCCTTTGCTGCTAGTACGCCCCAGACTTGTTTTTTTGGGCTGAATCAAACGCTGCATTCAGGGTAAAAAATAAATCGCAAATTAGAATTTATTACATATATTCCGTAATTTTTCATGTAATCGCAATCTATGTACAATAATAGTTTTTTTAATGTTTCCGTTTATTCAACCTAATTTAATAACTAGCTAATGTAATCTTGGGATTGATTAGATTTTTAAAGAGGGTTTTTGATCTGTCTAGTCAATATTTACATTTTAAATTATAATATTTTATTCTTTTGGTAAGCCCCTGGCTATCATTTTGTGAAATGCGAGTGGACTAACTAACCACCGAGACGAACTTGACATATTTCTTCATGACAATAACATTGATATTGCCTTACTGACGGAGACACACTTCACAAACAAATCACATTTCTACGTACGGGACTATATCACTTATAGGTCAGACCATCCAGACAACACATCACATGCTGGTTCTTGTATCCTTATCCATAGATCCTTACCTCATTCCCTTATTCCTTCCACTCCAACTGCAGAAATCCAGTTATCATGAGAAACCTCGGTTATCATATCAACAAGTCCTTACAATTTAACTTTCTCAGCTGTATATTGCACTCCAAATATTCCCCTTTCCTATAGTCATCTTGAATCCATATTCCAATCCCTAGGATATCGCTTCACAGCAGGAGGGGACTACAACGCTAAACACCAACGATGGGGTTGTCGATTATCTAACTCCCGTGGCAGCATCCTATCCAGAGTCTCTACATCCGAAACCTATTCCATCATTCCACCTATGAACCCAACATATTGGCCGACATCCCTCATAAAACGACCCGATATCCTCGACATATTCATCACTTCCCAGGTATCGTCATCCCAGCTCACAATAAAATCCCTAAATGACCTTTCATCTGATCATAGTCGGGTACTGCTTTCCCTGCATTCAACTTCTGTTCCTAAACCCGCCCATCTTTCGTTGATTACTGGCCGAGTAGACTGGGACAGTTTTCGATATGATTCGGAAATGAAAATAGACTTAAAAATTCCGCTTAAAACAAAACAAGACATTGATACTGCCATAGAAATACAAACGGCATTAATCTGCAATAGCATAAAAGATAACACCTCAAAAAGAAAAACATACAATTCTCTCCAGAGTAATTTGCCACAACATCTCAGCATCCTATTGAGAGAAAAGCGAAAAGCAAGAGTTAGGTGGCATGGAACCAGATATCCATCAGACAAAAATAACTACACCTAATTAACTAACAAACTAAAAACAGAAATAAAAAAAATTCAAAATTTATATAAATTATACTGAAAACCTTAACATGACTGACAAATCCTTATGGATGGCCACAAAAAAACTCCTGAACTACAAAAATTGTAATCACCCTCTTCTGACTGAATCCAAAACGTGGTCAAGATCTGACGAATAAAAATCTCAAATTTTCGGCCAGCACCTTTTCAATACCTTTAAACCCCATCCTGATATCCTTAACCCAAATCATCTGGAAAGTATTGAAACCGAATTAAATATCCCACTTCAAATGTCCCCTCCTCCAAAAGCATTCCATCCCTCAGAAATATCAAGTATCATCCAAAGATTACCCACCAAGAAAGCCCCTGGACATGACCTAATTACATCCCATATCCTCTCTCGGAAAGCCACCCTATTCCTAACATTCATATATAACGCTGCAATCCGAACAACGTATGTTACTGATACTTGGAAAGTATCCATTGTCAAAATGATACCCAAGCCCAAAAAGGCACCGGAACACCCTTCCTCATATCGTCCTATTTCTCTCTTGCCAATTATGGGTAAAATCCTAGAAAAACTCATCTTAAAACGCTTGTATCCTATCCTAGATTCCAAACACATAATCCCAGACCACCAGTTTGGATTCCGAACATCACATTCCACAATCCAGCAATGTCATCGTGTGGTGGACGTTGTCTCCTCCGCATTGGAGCGCGGAATGTACTGCACGGGAGCCTTTCTCGATGTAGAACAAGCTTTTGACCGAGTCTGGCACCCGGGACAGCAGTACAAACTACGAAAATTCCTACATACTTCCTTTTCATCCGTACTTATCTTAGCGATAGAACCTTCAAAGTTAATCATAACTTTTCCTACTCCTCTCTCTTTACCCAATCTGCAGGTGTTCCTCAAGGAAGTATACTAGGTCCAATCCTCTACACGGTGTATACAGCTGACATCCCGACGCATCCTAGCACCATCCTCACCACGTATGCTGATGACACGTGTGTGTTATCAGTAAACAATAATCCCTTCATTGCCTCCCAGACACTCCAATCCTACATCATAAAACTTCAAGAATGGTGTCACAAATGGAGAATCAAAATAGATCCAAATAACCTTCACCCTTCGTCGTAAACCTACGACTTCCTGTCCTACAGTATCCTTTAACGATGTTCCACTAATCCCCGTTGAACAGATCCGCTACCTAGGACTCTATCTGGACAAACGTGTTACTTGGAATCCACATACAAGACTAAAACGACAAGAAACTGCCCGTCGTTATCGACTACTTCAACATTTACTTTACAAACGCTCCAACCTTCCAATTAATTACAAAAGACTCATTTACATAAAAATCATTAGACCAATTCGGACATACGGAGTTGAGCTTTGGGGCTCCACTAAACCATCCAATTCATCTCGTATCGAATCCTTACAATCCCAAAATCCTTAGAAAAATCCAAAATGCTCCTTACATCGTCACAAACAAACTTATCCACAAAGATCTTAATATACCTTACGTTTCTAACTTAGCTCAAACCAGATATCAATCCTTTCATAGCAAACTCCACAACCATTCAAATCCATTAGTAACACAACTTGCTTCTCATTCCATTCCAGATAACCCTCCGAGGCGCCTGAAAAGGAGATGGCCTCGGGACCTTCTAATATAGTGCTTTAAAAGATAAGACAAAATTGCAGAGAGTATAACAAAGTATGAAATGAATAACTGTATGAGAATAAGGACTATAACATAAAGGCAATATTTAAAGACCAAGAAGACAATACATAAAGGCTATTGAATTAACAATTAAATTGAAAAGGAATTAAAATGATTTTTAACTAAATAAAAGTTAATGACTAAGTACAACAAATTAATGGCTAAATATAAACAGCTTTAAATTAATAAGTAGATACAAAGTAAGTGATTTAATGAGGTTAAGTTACTGAGTAAATACAAACGATACATAACAACAGTTGGAAGTTGACAATATAGTGGATAATAAATATCTAAAGTATAGCAATAAGAAGTACATGGCAGTACAGGAATGATGAATATTGGGGCATAAGTAGTAAGATAATTCTAAACGTACATAGTGAGAAAAAAGAATAAGGGGCAGATGTGAGGAAAGAGAAAGTTAGGATTAACTGTGCAAAACAAATAAATTTAAAAAAAGGACAACGAATTATTTAAATATGGAGGATTTTTAATTAAAAAGATGGGTGGTCAGTGAGAGTAATGAGTGGGAAGGAGAATAATGGGTTATAACAGAAATAAGCGTAAAGGACTAACTTTTAGGAAGAGTGATAGTCAGATACTGAGAGATCACAGTGACGACCGTTAGGCTGTGGACAATTTTTTGAAAGGATGGGGGTGAAGCGGTCTAGCGGCGGGAATATAAACTAAAGAGAAATTGTTTCTATGAAATCGAAATAAGAGGTGAAAGGGGGATGGCGCGTCATTGTGCCAAAACAGGAGAGTGAGGAAGGAAATGGAAGAGGTGGAGTAGGCAAGAATATAAAGAAATAAATAATGTATAAAATTGTAGTAAAACCAGGAGGGAGTTGAGGTTTTTTGATGAAGTTTAGAACTTGAGAATATGTGAGGGAGATATACTCTTTATCTATTTTTTGGGTTCAAGGTGGATATGGATGGATTCGTTTATGAGACGTTTTTCTAAGTTACTAAAGGAAGAAAGAATAGTGTTTTTTTCAAAATCGAAGCTATGGCTGAGGGATAAGAAATGCCCGGAGAGTTTTGTTGCTAAAGGGTTACGAGAAGTGATGGAACTTTATACTGTGAGATACGGGTTTTAAGGTGTTTTTTTGTCTCACCGATATACTAAAAATTACAGTTAAGGAAAGAACAAGGAATACGATTGACCGGGGAGGAAGTGGTATAGGATCTTTAAGTGTGTAATGTATATTTAGGAGTTTTTTTATGGGGCTTAAGGCCAAGGGAAGATTGATTGGGAATAGATTGGAAAGGTTAGCGTAGAGACTTTTGTATCTTATCAGAAAGGACGGATATATAGGGGAGGGATCTGTACAGGTATAGAGGTGGAGGTAAAGAAGAGTTGGATAAGGATGGGATGCTAGAAAAGTGATTATTGTTAGATAAGAGTATGTGGCAGGGATGGTAGGAGTTAAATGCAGCTAGGATGGCGGGAATGCTATCGGGATTAAGTCATCTACATATTTTTTAATAAATAAAATGTCATTAGGAAGCAGAGGAATAACGGAATCGAGGAGATCATTGAGGACAATGTTGGAAATATCGGGAGCAAGGGGATTGCTCATGACTAGTCCAGAGATTTGGTAGTAGAAGTTATTGTTAAAAGTAAGGTTGCCGGATTTTAAGCAGAATTCTAAGGATTCAAGAAAGGATGTTCGGTTGAGAGGAGTGTAGGGTTTTATGGTGTACCAATTGTTATTTAAAATGGTAAGGGCTTTGTCGATAGGAATATTGGTAAAGAGGCTTCCTACGTCGAAGGAAGCTAGGATAAAGTTTTCGGGAATTTGGAAGGGTAATAGGATCTGACGTAATTGAAAGGAGTTGTGGATATCGTAGGGATGGGTGTGGCTAAGGGCTTGAAGAGAGGAAAGGAGGAATTTGCTGAGTTTTAAAGAAGGAGAGTTGATGTTGGGAGAAATAGAACGAAGTGGGTTATTAGGTTTATGAATTTTGGGAAGACCATTAAAACGAGGAGTGATAGAGTTATTTTATCACCACATACCTATTTTATCACCTAGCCCCGATTCCCACCTTTTAGAGTGTAAGTTTCTGTTACTATCCTTCCTTCACCTTACCAACCTAACTAAGGTGGAGAAGTGTGTACTTTAAATTTCCCTCACCACTCTTCACTAAGGCCCGCGTTTTTAGAAAAGCAACCACAGAATGTTTATTTATTGTTTTTTATCACTTTTAAATATTTTAAAAAAAACCTTATACTCATGTATTACTTATCGAACCACCAAAATTAACTACTCCTTTAAGTATTAACTATTATTATAATAGTACTAATTAATTAATAAGACATTTTATTATTCTACTCTTGATAACTTAATATTTGATAGTTTTCAATTAAATCATTCTCACACCTCGCCACTTTCCTATGGCTTTTCAGGCTTCATACTATTGTAATTTTATTATGAATTTTTGGTCGTTTAATTTACAGACTGTTTATAAAAAAAATAAATTTAAGTTCTTTAATTCATTTATTTTCTGGCTATAGATAGTATTATCAATGTGGTATTATCATAGGTTATGTACGATCTGAGGATCTCGTGCTTAAAGGCGGTAAATTTGGAAGTTTTCATTTTTAATGGAATGCGTGCCGGTAAGACAGTAGCTGGTTACCGAAAAGTAGCTGTTAAAACGAGCAAGCCGTCTCTTCGATAATAATACCCTTTTTCTAGTAGAAAAGTGCAAAAAAGAACGAAAAGCTTACCTGTAACCATTTTACTCATATTTAATACACCAAATTTTATATTACTGATATCGTTTAGGCAGTCTAATCCTGTTTTCACTCAAAATATCTTTATGTCATGTTGATGTTTTAGGGATCAGTCAAGAGGAAAATAAGAATTGTTAAAATTAACAAAATATTATTTTATTTTCCTTTCGTTTTGGTCATAACATTGTTGCCATCATCATTGCTAAAAGAATGATATTTCAGATGCAAAATCAGGAAATATAGAAAGAAATACAAAAAATGCAGATGTAAAAGTAAATATAATAAAAGCTATTAGAGGAAGCCAATTAAGAAGAAATATGAATTAATGAGAATAAGAAAACGTGTTCAGAATGAGTCAAGATCGAGACTCAAGGAAGGTGATCGAAGCCTGACATACAGACACTAGATCAGAAGGAAGACCTAAACCATATACAGAGAATGTGTTCGCAATATAGGAGAAGAAAGAGGCAAGACGATGAAACATACGATGAAGTCGGCACGGGACCATCAGGTCTGGCACAGATGGATAGAGACTCCTCAACCGTGAAAGGTATAGGATGAAGGTGAAGAAAGAGAAAAAATAGATTTGATAATATTGTAGATTAAGGGTCAGTTTTTGAAAGTCGTATTTATTAATTATTATAGTTTATGTTTTTTTTATCTCGTTGCTCTAGTACTTCATTGCCAGATTGCGTTTGTCAACTGTTATTGACAAGTTCAAAAGGCTCAACATCAAACCAACTTTCGTTAAACATGGAACCGCCAGTGATTACTGAAACCTGTTCCAAAATGTTTTGTAATCTGACAGGTGCGTATCATATTTTATGGTTATCTATGTATATTCATTTCGACTCGTTGAAACCATGTTTTGTTATACTGACATGTTAACAGAAAAAAATATGTATAGATATTGTTATTCCTAGAGGTTCATTTGTTTTGTTCTTGAATTATTACTGTTCACTATATTTAGATTTTACAATTCATACAAATTCGGATTCTAACTTTATATTAATATAATATTACAATCATAATTCGTAATATTTCTTTTCCATGATAATTAATTAATAACGATTACTAATTTGATTATTTTTGTTTGTTTAAATATTTTATTAGTTTGGAGTTTAATGTTTTTTGGGAAAATTCAATATATTCTGTTTTATTAGGTTGATCCATGAATGTAATATGTTCTGATGAAGTCTACTATCTAATCAAAAAATTATAAATGGTATGAAGTTTAATGGTTTACATTTGTTCTCAGTCTAAAAATCATTCAAGACACTTTTTGAAATACTCTTTAGAATTCTTATATTAATGTATGTATCTTTCCTAGCTAATTTTTTTTTTTTTAATAATAGATATCTATGCAACTTAAATTGAAGGTTTTTGAAAGCAATATTTTAAAAAATGGTAAATTGTTACTAAGACAAGACATCAAATACATGTTGGTTTTCATCAAGATTTGAGTGGAATTGGAGCATTGAGGATGTCACTCTAGCTTGTCACCAGTACTGTATTAAGATTGCAAAGAGATATTGACAGATAAGAGGAGGTTTGGTATTTATAGGTCAATGGAGTCATAAGTGTTCTTACACTAGTATTAGTTTTATTTTCTTTTGTTAATTTTTTTATTTAATTTTAATATATATAATGTTGCATTCATGACTATAGAATAGATTTAATTTTTTTCTTTAGAAAATTGATTGAATTTAGCTTAATACCTACATTGATAGTATGATAGTAAGATGCTCAAACAGTCAGAAGTTTTCTTACACTAGACTTTAACTTTGGTTTCCACCCTCTGTCTTAATAGTTTTAGGATTACCTCCAATCAGTCTTTACCTAGACCTCATTAGTGAACATGTAGCGCTTATTATTCCTGTTCGTAAATTGCCAATGGTATGCAAATCTAGAGGGATGACTGTATAGAATGAACACAGATTATAGTGCACCTATTTAATAAGTTAGGCCGCTTAGGGAAATCGGCAAAATAGAGAGCAGATCCCACTCAACAGTCCAAGATGTTATTATAAGGTCTAGAATGAAAAACACTTTTGAATATAAAGAGAGACGTGTATGACTAAGAAAAATTTACTCAAAAATTATATAATTGGTTATAATTGTTTTTAAAGCAAAGTTTCTGTAAATATAAAGCATTAAACATAATTATAATACTAAATCAGTAAGTACTTTTTATTTATTTTTAAATCATGAATTTTATTATGCAAAATCAACCAGCAATGAGTGTATGCAATATTTTATAGTATGTACTTCCAAAAACACAATATTGCTCAAAACACTTAATAAAATATTTTCTTTCATTTACAAAAAGTGTTTCATTCATTTGTAGTGAATTTTTCAATAACAAAGATAAAAAAAAAATATTGAAGTTATTTTATGTTTTATATTGAAATTGTTATCAAAATAAAATGTGTTAGATGATTTTCATTGATTTGTCCTGAATGTCATTGATAAACCTTACCAATAATCATGTTTATTTATTATTTTCTAATTTACTAAGTGTTTAAAAAATCCACTATGTGTTCCAGTTTTTATACTTTTCTTCAAAAACATTCAGTACGATACTTGCACTCCTTATAATTTACAAAGTACAGACAGTATTTTATTCATCAAAAATATAATTGATAAATCAGGTTTTTATGCCTAAAAGTACACAATTTAATAAAAATTGTATACAGTAAATTTCATTACAAATTTATGAAAAATCTTCAAACACTTTTTGAAAATGAAAGAAAAAAAATTCATAAAGTGTTTTCTGCAGTGTTTCTTAGAAGGGCATACTGTAAAATATTGCTTACACTCATTGCCTATTGATTTTACGTTAAAAAAATTCATGATAATACATAAAAGTACTTACTGATTAGTTGGGGTTTATTATGTTCGCAACTTGGCTTGTCCATATCCACAGATAATATTTAAAACAATTGTCTAAAACACTTACCTCTTTCTTCACAACACAAACTCTAATACGATACAGGTGTTTGTTTTATTAATAGATTATTTGGTTGTTTAGAGGTTATAATTGTTTTTAAAACAATTTTTACAAATTAAAACAAAATTTTCAAGGCTTTTGTAAATATAAAACATTAAACCTAATAATATTAATAATAAAAAACAAGATATTGTAATGCACAACAAAAAATGATTATTTACATAAAATGTATCTTGAATAAAAGTTACTAACAAAATATACTAATAAATAGTTTTAAGAACGTTAAACTGAGTACTCAATTATTGAAACAGCTGTTTGACATGTGACCTCAATTTCTGTTATATCCTCCTCTCCAAATATAAACAATGGACAAAAGACCACAAATAATATGATAGCGACTTTTGGAATATGGTAATCTGTAAAATAATAAAAAGTAAAATAATAGTAACAGATGGGCCAACAAGTATGGAGAAAAATAAAATAAAGCAATGGAAATAAGAAATATGGTACCAACTGTTTAGCATGGAGGAAAGTCTCATGGTCTGGGGTTGTTTGAATGCTGCTGGAATGAGGTGTCTTGAATTTATTTATGGCAGAATGGACCATATGAAATATATTTACGTAATAAAAAGAAATTTCCCAATAATTGCCGAAAAATTTGGGATTGGAAAAAAAAATGTTTTACACAAGGATAATGATACCAGCTTGCAGCTTGTAATTCCCTCTTGTAGATCCTGTAGATGCACCAAAGTGAATGGTCACTCCCCCATAATCACTGGACATTAAACCTAAATAGCTTTTATGGAAATACTTAAAGGACCAAGATGGGATAACATCATTAGTTTTCGAGCTGTTGGCATATAACCAGAATTCTGTTCTTGTTATGATGCTGAAGAGGTGGGGGTTGGACTTTGTGTTTTTTTAGTGTTTACTTTCTATACTAACACCCTGCAAAAATTCAGCTTTCCTCGAATTAGTTGCGACAAAGCTTATTTTCTTACCTCCTGCACATTCTACCATCCCTTATTTTTCCGAACGTCCCACGTTAATAACTTAATAGATGGCAGGATAACCAATAATATAATTATAAGAATAATAATAGTAATAAAGTCTCCTGCCCTAGACAAGATATAAAATTATTGGTTAAAAAATTTTAAAAGCACTCATAGAGTCCTAGCAGCTTACTATCAGCGTCTTTTGGAGGGAAAAGAAACTCCTTCAAGTGACTTTTCTCAAGGCATTACTTATTTACTGCCAAAGAATAATAATACTAATCCAGATCCTAAGGACTATAGACCCAGCACCTGCCTCAATGGAGTTTATAAGCTTTTAACTCGGATAGTAAACAATAAGATCGTGGAACACATTAAAAAAAATAACCTCATGGCCGAACAGCAACTTGGAAATAAATCCAACCCAAAAGGCTGCAAGGAACTCCTAGCTCTCATTCATAGCAGCATAAGCAGTAAACAAACAGAAATATTTATATGTCTTGGATAGATTACCAAAAAGCATATGATTCTGTTCCACATAGTTGGCTTATTGAAACGCTCCGGATTTATAAAATAAATAATGCTGTTATTGGTTTACTTTCCAGACTGATGAATGACTGGAGCGTTATTCTCAGTATAAAGCAATCCACTGGGAGTAACCTCGAAGGCCTAATAAAAATAAAAAGAGGAATATATTAAGGAGACTCTTTAAGCCCAATGTGGTTCTGTTTAGCACTCAATCCTCTCAGTGAATTACTAAATTCTTCAAAAAAAGGATATCCTTTAAATGTAAAAACTGGACCAGTCATCTCCCACAGCTTCTATATGGATGATTTGAAATTGTATGCCACAAATGAGAGAGACATGAAAACATTATTGGAATTGGTTGTAGGATTCAGTAATGATATAAAAATGACATTTGGTCTTGAAAAATGTGCTACATTGAAAGCTGTACGTGGTGAACTAAAAGAAAGTGAAGGAATAGGGCTATCTAATAATACTAGGATAACGAATTTATCTGAAGGCGATGAGTATGTGGTAACACTGTATGTGAGGGGTAACCCTACTGAAATTGTAGATTATATAACCTCACCATTCTGTTTTGTCAATAAAATCCTACTCTTTTAGGTAAAGTCTTATTTCCTACATTCTATCTTACCACAATTTTATTGACAAAACAGACGCGTAGTTGTGTCAACAGTTTTGTTATTGTACGTATTCACGTTTAAGTAGTAATCGATACTAATTCTCAATAGTTTCCATTTTCCGTGAAGAATTGTTAGTGTTATTGTAAACGTTGTTGTGAGTCACAGTTATCGATTTGCTACAAATAAACCATGGAAAAGTACCTTAAACCAGCAAGGTTTGAAGCTGACCCATACTCATCTACTGCGGGTAAGGAATTTCAGCATTTTATTAAAACATTTGAAAACTTTATATCTATGGGAGAAATTGCTTCAGATTAGGACAAGTATAATGTACTTATAAACTTTCTTGATTCGAATAACTATGAACTTGTGAGTGAATGTACTACATACTCTAGTGCTGTAGATAGACTCAAAGAGGTTTTCACACCCAAGCAAAATGTTGTGTATGCTAGGCACCAGTTGGCCACTCGGAAACAACAAAGCACTGAGACCATCCTTCAATATGTTACCAACCTGCAGGCTCTCAGCAAAGATTGCGATTTTAAAGATGTTACTGCAGCACAACATAGAGATGGATATGTACGTGACGCTTTTATAAACGGTTTATCATCTTCTAATATTAGACAACGGCTTCTTGAAAATTCCACCCTTGACCTAACTGAAGCTATTAAACAAGCTCTTTCATTGGAATCGGCTCAGAAACAGGCTGAGAAGTATCAACTTGGCATAGAACCACTTTCTGCTAATATTTCTAAACTGCCATCTGCTAATATTTCTAAACTGCCATCTGCTACTATTTCTACATGGCCATCTGAATCAGTCAAACCCGAAGAACCTACCAAAGAAGACCCGACCACTGCAACTACTTTTTCTAAGAAAGGTGTTATGTCTTTTAAACCTAAATGTATATACTGCGGGCTTGACAGGCACCCCCGCAATCAATGTCCTGCCAGGGAAGCCGTTTGCAATAAGTGTCGAAAGGTTGGGCACTATGCCAAGGTATGCAGATCTCGTGCCCACCAGTACCCTACAACTTCGGCCTTATTAGCTGCATCTTATTCTACTGCGGCTACCCACAGTTCATTAACTAAGGCCACTATCCCTTTGTCTATAAATGGAATAACTGCCACTGGACTAATAGACACTGGTAGTACTAATAGTTATGTTAGTTCTGACTTTGTGACCAGACATAGACTCTCTATCTACCCTGAGATAGGTAAAGTTTCAATGGCCTCCACTAGTTTGTCTTCTAAATTAGTTGGTTGTGTTAAAGTTACACTTCAAATGTGTGATCACGAATATAAAGATCAAAAGCTATCCATCCTTCCTGATCTATGTTTTAATTGGGCATGATATCCTGAAACTCCATTCTTATATGAATATGGGATTTGGAGGAAACCGTGGAAGTTTGCATATCTGTAATGCTGCGCCTGCTAAAGTTGATCCTCCTCTATTGTTCCATAACCTGACACCTAACTGTACACCTGTAACTACCAAATCCCGGCGATTCTCAGACGAGGATTCGGCTTTTATCAAATCTGAAATCTCTGAAATGCTCTCTGAAGGAATAATTGTTGAGAGCAACTCTCCTTGGAGAGCCCAGGTAATTGTAATTAATGATGGTCGCCGCAAAAAGAGACTGGTAGTTGATTACTCTCGTACCATAAATAGATTTACATTACTTGACGCCTACCCTCTACCTAATGTGGAACTGTTAATTGATAAAATAGCGGCATTCGAAGTATTCAGTACTGTGGATCTAAAAAATGCGTACCACCAAGTGCCAATCTCTCCTTCTGAACAAAAGTATACTGCTTTTGAGGCATGTGGGCGATTGTATGAATTCACCCGAATACCTTTTGGAGTCACAAATGGAGTTGCTGGCTTCCAACGAAAGATTGATCACATCATAGAGGAGAACAATCTAGAAGGAGTATATGCTTACTTGGATGATGTCATCATTTGTGGGGATACTGAAGTTAACCATAACTCTAATCTATCAAAATTTGTAGAAGCCATTAGTAAATATGGAATAATAATAAATGAGGACAAATGTACATTTCACCAGCATACCTTTTTTTTTTTTTTTTTTTTTTCCCCCTACCAAGCCTTTTCAGGCATACGGGGTTTCACCAGCATACCATTAAAAGGTATATTTTTTTTTTTTTTTTTTTTTTTTTTTTTTTTTTTTTTTTTTTTTTTTTCACCAGCATACCATTAAAATATTAGGTCACCTTGTTAGCCATGGAGTAATTAAACCTGACCCCGAACGACTGCAGCCCTTACTCGACCTCCCAGCTCCCTCTAATGCTGCTTCACTTAAAAGGATTATTGGATCGTTTGCTTACTACGCCAAATGGATCCCAAGGTTTTCAGACCAAATTCAAAGCCTCGTTAATTGTAAGCAGTTTCCACTGTCCTCTCAGGCTGAGAGAGATTTTAACGACATTAAACAAAGGATAGCAGAAGCAGTAATAACAACTGTAAGGCACGATCTACCATTAACAGTTGAAACAGATGCATCAAATGTCACTTTGGCAGCTACACTAAGCCAGGATGGGCAACCAGTAGCTTTCTTCTCTCGTGCGCTTTCCAAAACGAAAAAACATCATTCTGCTGTAGAGAAGGAAGCTGCAGCTATAATGGAGGCACTACGCAAATGGAAGTATTTTCTGGTCGGGAAGAGGTTCACATTAATTACGGATCAGCAGGCCCTTTCTTTTGTTTTTAATAAGAAATTGGGTAGCAAAATTAAAAATGAGAAAATTATGAGATGGTGCTTAGAATTAGCCCCTTATAACTTTAATATTGAATACCGCCCTGGAACTGACAACGTCAAGGCTGATATGCTATCAAGGACCTGTGGAGCTACTCAGACCCCAAATCAACTTTATCAACTCCACCAATCATTGTGTCACCCCGGAATATCACGTATGGCCCATTGGATCCGAACCAAAAACTTACCTTTCTCAATGGACGAAATAAAGAAGATAACCCAGTCATGTCCAGTGTGCGCGGAGGTTAAATCCCAATTTGTTAAATTTCATGGCCAACTAATAAAGGCAACTGCGCCTTTCCAAAGAATTAATATTGACTTTAAAGGACCTGTGCCATCAAACTCCCGCAACCGTTACCTTCTGGTTGTTGTTGATGAATATTCGCGTTTTCCATTCGCCTTTGCCTGCATGGACGTAAGTGCAGCAACAGTTATAAAGTGCCTTACACAACTCTTTACTATGTTTGGCTTACCACAATTTGTGCACTCTGACCGTGGCTCCGTTTTTATCTCTCAGGAACTAACTACCTTTCTCCATGGCCTTGGAATAGCTACTAGCATGACCACACATTACAACCCTAAAGGAAATGGTCAGGTTGAAAGGTACAATGGTACTATCTGGCAGGCTGTCCTATTAGCTACGAAAGGGAGAAACTTGAAGCTTGCACACTGGGAGGAAGTTTTGCAAGACGCCCTGCATTCTGTGAGGTCTCTACTCTGCACTTCTACAAACATGACTCCACATGAAAGGTTCTTCTCTTTTCCCCGGAGGTCTTCTCATGGCCCAACCCTTCCATCCTGGCTATCCCAGCCAGGCCCGGTATTTATTAAACGAAACGTCAGATCAAGTAAATATGACGATCTGGTGGAGGAAGCAGAGCTGTTGTAAGCCAACCCGGAGTATGCCCTTGTGAGAAGAAAGGATGGCACTGAGACAACCCTATCCCTGCGGCAACTGGCACCATCCGATGTGACAGACAATTACTCACATCGGATTCACATCCAATTACTCCACCTTCGGATTCGCATCCAATTACTCCACCTTCGGATTCGCATCCAATTACTCCACAATTCTGTGGAGACAAACAATTACTCTCAGCAGATTCACATCCGATTACTCCACATCTGGATCCAGCAGCTGCTAAGCAAATCAAAGAAGTTGCACCAGTCGAAACTCTTCGTCGTTCAGAGCGCCAAAGGAATCTACCTTCTCATTACAAAGACTATTTACTTGATTAATTAATATTCATAATGTGTTGTGAAATCTTGTTAGGGAGAATGTGGAAACACTGTATGTGAGGGGTAACCCTACTGAAATTGTAGATTATATAACCTCACCATTCTGTTTTGTCAATAAAAGCCTATTCTTTTAGGTAAAGTCTTATTTCCTATATTCTATCTTACCACAGAGTTAAAATATTTGGGTCTAATAGAACTTCTGAATTTCAAAAGAAACCAGGGAACAGTTTGAAGAAAAATTTAAAAGAAGAATTAAATACCTCCAGGGTGTCTACTAGTCGGGAATTTCGGGAATATGTCGGGAATTTCGTGTGGTCGGGAAAAATTCGGGAATAAGTCGGGAATTTACAGAAAATTTGCGAAAATCGGGAAAAAGTCGTCGTTAATGGTAAGATTTTGCAGATTTTTTTTTGCTCAATATGTGAGTTAAGGAAGCGTCTGATTCGTATAGTCACTCCACATACTTTTAAAGTAAACTAAATTTGCTACAATTTGAGATCAGGGTGAGCTCTATATTGCCATTGGTTCAAGATACAGGGATAAAATCATCGAAAAGAGGCCATTTTTTCCCAAAAAACAATTTTATTTTTCGATATGGTCACTTATTTTGTGAAATATCTCCTGAAATACATCATTTGAGACCAGAATGGTACCTGTTGGCCCAGCGGTTCTCTCAAATACGGCAGATAACAAAAAAACAGTCAAAAGTGGGTTCTGGGGGTAAATAATGTTCTGTCTTTTTATTGTTTATTTATCAATAAAAATTAATTTATTTTTGTTATTTGAAATAATTGATTGATGAAAAAGAACAAGAAAATCATTTTCACCTCACTTTTCGCTAAACGGTCGTGGCCGGCACTAGGTTTGCTTCCTCTGCACTGAGAAGAATAGTCAGAAACAAATGGATAGAGCATTAAATTTAATTTAATTTTATGTATAACTTTGCTACTTTATTTTTAACTGGATCTCAAAAAGTTCAACATTTTTTTACAGTTAGAACATTTATTTAAATGTTTAAAAATCAAACAATTATAACGAAAATATTTACGTGTACTAGGTAATTATAATTAAAAAGTTAATTATATAATAAAGAAAAATAATCATTTAAAGTTTCTCATCGACACATTAAAGCAAATCAAATTTTCAACAAATTTGATTCTATTCATTTTTTTTTTTTTCTGCGCAGTCAGTAGTGGGGGAGGGAAAAATACCATATTTAGTTGAAAACTGTATAACGTCACATAAAACTTACTTTTTAATAATATTACATTTAAATCGGTTCAGCGGTTTGGCCACTACTAACGCCTAAAGATTGGCTAAGTTGCGGTAAGTAAAACATCGCGAAAACACGTTTGTCGGTACTTTTTTGGCTATAAATCTATAGTTATTTGTCTGATGCAAATTTCTTTTTTTCATCTGAAAGCTGGTCAAATTTGCAATGAGACCTCTTATATGAAATGTGTTTTAAATCCAATGAAATACCCACTCCAGCACGCTGAGAATCCCATACCCTTGTGAAAAAAACTTTTTTTCAGTACAATCCTCGTAAAAATTTTCGGAGTTAGTGCGAGAAATATACTGAAGAGTGATTTCACAAGAGTATGGGGTTCTTAGCGTGATGGCGTGAGTATATCATGGGACTTGATCAAAATTTCATTTATGAAGTCTCATAGTAAATTTAACCAGCCTTCTGATGAAAAAAAAAAAAAAAGAATACTCTGATCGGACATATATTTATGGAGTTATTTTATCCGACAACCTCATGTAACCTCCTATTTACAAACCGAATGGCAATACTCGACATTGATGTGTTTCTTGAAATTTATCTAGAGTAATCTGAAATATAAAATTTTTTTTTGTTTTTTTTTATATGTTGTTTAACTGTGATATGTTCAGTAGCAAAGTATGCATCGATAAATTTGTTTAGATTATTATTGAAACACCATTAAAAAGTCGGGAATTTCTAGAAATATTCTTGAAAAAGTCGGGAATATGTCGGGAATTTTGATAGCTGAAATTGGTAGACACCATGACCTCAACACACAACTGTCTGGTGGTAACATAATAAAAGCTATAAATACTTGGGCCCTTCCCGCGTTAATTTATAGTTTTGGTGTTCTTAAGTGGTCAGATACAGACCTGCAGGCCATTGACAGATATGTAAGAGCGGAAATGGTCCGTACTAGAAAACGACACCCAAAATCCTCAGTCAGCAGACTTTACATTCCCAGGAAGCAAGGTGGAAGGGGACTCTTGAATGCTCATGGGATGTGCAGGCGTATTGAGAATGACTTAAGAAATTACTTCAGCACGCATTACACACCTAAATTCAGAGCGATTAGTGTTATGGATCGAGGCCATACAGCTCTCAGCTTGGCAAGGGATAACGATATACAACAACCAACCATCCAAGCAGTAATAGACGAGTGGAAATCAAAACCGCTTCATGGTCGGTATTATTTTTCACTTATGGAAGAAACCATAAATGTGGAATCATCTACCAAATGGCTGGCAAATGGAAAACTGTTCTCTGAGACAGAAGGGTTCGTAATGGCGATGCAGGACCAATCGATTCTTACCAATGTTGACAGGAGACGAATTTGTGGAGAAAATATATCAGAAAAATGCCGCCTTTGTAATCAAAGTCCGTAATCAATTCAACACCTGGCATCAGGATTTACTGGTCTTGCTGGTACAGAGTACCTCCGCAGACATAATCATGTAGCAGGAATCCTACATCAAGAACTTGGAAAGATGTTCGAAATACTGAAAGAAGTGGTTTCTTATTATAAATATAGACCCATCAGAATAATGACGTCAGGGAGGTATAAACTATATTGGGATTAACAAGTAATTACGGACCCTACAGTTCTCCACACCAAAGCGGATATCCTAATAATGGATTTAGAAAATAAAGAAGCAAAGATATTTGAGGTAATAATACCTGTTGATGACAACATTCACAAAACCATATCAGCGAAAATATACAGGTACCAAGAGCTGGCTGGTGAGTTGAAGACAACCTACAACCTTCAAAAGATTTCTATCCTGCCAGTAATAATATCATGTAATGGCCTTATACCTCAAACGACAGTGCAATCCTTCAAAAATAGAGGAATTTCATTGATAAAATTAGAGGATGCACAGATGGCAGTCCTACTTGACACGACATCGATAATAAGAAAAACTCTTAATATATAAACTTTTGGTTGGTACCAAACCCCCGAACGTTTACATCACCACTCATGTGTGTTTCAATAAAGATAAATAATAATCATTACCTGTATCACAGTATAAACTATGAAAACAAAGAAAAAGGTATGAATAAAATAAACAACGAATATTCATCTCGTAATGCAAAGACTGGATAATGGTAAAACGCCTCTTACCCAATTTGAGCAGAACTGAAGACGTCATGATTATAACCAGTTAAACGAGGCCTGCGTTGATAAGGAAGAATCATTAACATGGCTAATAGCTGGGAGACTGTTTTCAGAAGCGGAAGGCTTCATCATGGTCATCCAAGACCAAGTAATTGCAACGAGATCCTTCAGTAGACCACATTCTTAAGGACACATCCATTTCGGACAAATGTAGACTATGTTCCGCGACACTGGAGTCGATCCAGCATATCACGGGTGGATGTGTAGTACTAGCCAGTTCGAAGTATCTCCAAAGACATAATAATGTGGCCAAAATTGTGCATCAGTCCATAGCCCGGAAGTTGAACCTATTAGAGGAACACACCATATTATAGGTATAAACCCGATAGGTTACTTCAAAATGGCCTCTCAAGCTTTTTTGGGACGAGTCTATTCTGATGGACCACACTATGCGACACAGCAAGCCAGACATATTGCTTATAAACTTAAAAGAGAAGACAACAATATGACTTCAACTATTGGAGAGAAGTTACGAAAATATCAGGCCGTGGTGACGCCAGTTCGATTTTTAAACATAGTAAGAGAAAAAAAAAAAGTGAACCTATGCTGAAGATGGTTACACATGTTCCCCACCTCAGTTCAGAAACCGCAAAAAGCGAAATAACAAATAAATAATATAAGTAACTAAATAAAAATAATAAATAATAATAATTACCAGTATCAAAATATAAACATAGAAAAAGGTATGAATAAAATAAAACAAACTAATATCGATAGTAATGTTAATAACAGCAATAAGAATAGTTTTATAAAGTGAAATAAAAACAACGTATGTGTCGATCCATAGGAAACATTCCCCTTAGAACTGCGTTTCAAAATTGGAGATTACTTTGGATAGAGATTTCTGAGTTCTTGACCCGCGCTACACCGACCAGTTCGATCCTTACGCTTCACTTAATGTTTACATTATTCGATAGTTCATTCCTATAACCTCACATGTATCACTTCTACAGTTTCAACTTGGATTGTGTTGTTTAGTTTATTATATTGATATTTAGACTTCTTAAATGTAAATAGGTGAAACAGAAGTTAACAACACGAGGATTAAGTGTTTTATCAATTCATGTTTTCTTATTTCATCTTATCTTATGTGTAAAAGTGTTACAAAACTTAAGAAGATTAATTAGTACATGGATTTGGTGTTTTTCATATTTATATTTGTTCTATCAATTTAAGTGATAAAATTTAAAACTTGTAAAAGTGTTACAAAACTTAAAAAGATTTATTTGTTCATGGATTTGGTGTTTTATATACATATTTTTATTTTTTGTTTCAATTTCAGTGATAAAATTTCAGTATAAATATTTTGTGAATGGATTCTTTGTCATCCATATTACTTTTTGTCCTAAAGTGAGACAGATTGCACAATTAATTCAATAAAACATATAAGTTTATAAATAAATGTGAGAAAGTATATCACAGGTTTCATGTTTTCTTATTTCCACTTCCCTTGAGAAAATATAGCAGAAATTAACATCATCACTTTCAATTAGGATTCTGTTTTATATTATATAACGGTTTATAACATGGAGAATTGACAATGTGAAAATAATCACAGATTAAGAGGTAAATGACACATTGGTATATAATTGTAGAACTATTGGTATAATGTTATAGATTAATGTGTTTTTTTAAAAAAATTAGAAGCCTGATGATAGAACATTGGCTCCGAAACATGTAGCTACAAATGTTAAATAAATAGGAGTTATGCCAAATAAATACTTAAGGATTCTGTCTTTTTTATATTTATAATTTGTTATTTTCACTTCTCTGACAGAAAGTTCATCAGGAATTAACTTTACTGGTAGTATATTAATTGTTGATTAAATTAATATTAATTCAAAATTGATGTAGTGTCTTATAATTCGATATTTTCTTATTTCCACTTCATTATTTCCTTGTAGGGTGCGTGTAGGGGTTGGTGTCGCTGATCCGAACAATTTCCGATTCCTGTGACAGGGAATCAAAATTAGATCGATGAATCATGTCCGCATTCCTTGCCAAAAATATAAAAATCCCCGCCACGCAGTGACCACTCTCGGCTGTTACCGGCACCCAGATTTCAACATGTACACATGTTGGACCAGTGTTGCCATCTGAGGGAATGAGATATCTTCTAATCATGGTAGACGGAGCGACTCGCTGGCCAAAAGCGATTCCCCTCGCTGAGATCAGCGCTTTAACTGTCGCTCGAGCATTTATTATGCCAATGGGATTACGCGATTTGGCGCTCTCCAGCGAATCGCGACCGACAATTCGAGTTTGAACTCTTTCAGAGGCTGTTAGCAATAATAGGGATTCGGATGCAGATAAGTACGGCTTCTTTGAAATATTGTCCATATGATTTTAAAATGTATATAAGTGAAGTGTATTTTTTGTTCTCTTATAATAAAATTATATGTGCCTTCACAATAAATTTTCTTAAACCTAACAAAGTTGACGACGAAATGCTTGCCGCGAATCTTGTCTCGTGCCTTCCTATGTCATATGCTAACTTTACTACAACCTAGGATGGCAAGCCAAATGCAGATAAGACCGTTGCAAATATAACTGCTCAAATTTTACTTGTTGAGTCGCGGAAATCTAAATATGAGGATGAAGCGGTGGAGGCATTTTCAGCTTCTCAGAATTCCAAAAACGTAAGAATGATAACACACGTGTAAACGATTCAGGTCGTTCTAAAACCTGGTTTCGATGCATTATATGTAAAAATAAGAATCACGACTAAGGACTGTTTTAACCGAGATCGCAATAAAAGTGAGAATACAAATAACTCGAATTCACACAAAAAGAAGCTGCTTTCATGGCTGGAAATAGCTATTCTGACCAGTCAAAATATCGTGACTTTATCTCTTTGATCGTCGACAGATGCGTCAGCTCTATTATGGTGAATCAACAAGACTTATTGAAAGGCACTTTCAGGCAGTCCATCAAGCACTGAAATAAATATCGCTAAAAATAATAATGTCATTCTAACAATATCGTCAGGCACTTTTGAGTCAACTGAGTGTAAAAACCGAATTTTTATTTGTCTCAAAATTTAAGTATAAATGCCATTACACAGAAGCGAGGAAAAGTTCTTTTTGAAAAAAAAAAAAAAGAAGTAAAAATTTACCAAAATGGTGAATTAGTTCTTAAAGGGTCCAAAATTTCTCATGGTCTCTTCAAAATAAAATTGAAAACCCCTTCTTATCAACAGGAAGCAATGGTGTTGAATCTAAATCAACAAGTGTTGATTGGCATAGAAATATGGGACATTTAGGTTTTGATAACTTACAGAAACTTGAAAAACTATCCATTGGTATGAAATTGTACTGCGATGAACTCTCAAATCCCTCATCCTGTGAAATATGTTTAAAAGCCAAAGCTACACGTAAACCTTTTGGTCTTAAACGTGCTAGGGTTTCTCAGCTACTTGAGCTCTTAAACATGGACGTAGTTTCTGTAGGCATGCCCACTTGGCACATTTATAAATACATTGTTACAATAATGGACGATTTCTCCTGCTTTGCAAAGTCATTCCTCCTCCACCAAAAGAGTGATGTAAAACCGATCATTCTTAAAAGACCTATCCAAAAATAAAATTATTCATGTTGGATATTGCCCAACCAGGAAGCAAATTGCTGACCTATTGACGAAACCACTAGGTCCTAATAAGTTCTCCAAATTTAAAAATCAAATGGTTAAAAATTGAATTAATTGATAAATATGTTTGTTTAATTAGTTGATGACAATGTTTGTTAATTTATTTTATTAATTCTGAAAAATTTGCAATTGAAAAATATCCCTTTTAAATCCAAATGGTAATTAAAACATTTTTTTTTTAAGTTGACTAAACTGTTGTTTCTAAATTCTGCTGAAAAATACGAAATAAAGAGGATGTGTTGGACTAAGTAAAATTGTATTATTTTGTAACAAGATTTCATATTTGTGGATACAAAATGGAGCTAATCAATAGCGTGCAACCGTTTATGTAGTTATAACCTTTTTAGAAATATTGTCCTTATGATTTGTATAATGTATTTTTGTTCTCTTGTAATAAAATTATATTCAATTAATTATTGTGCCTCACTGTGCGTAAAACCCAACAGTGTGGAGAGATGGCACCGGAGCTTGAAGAAAGCAATAACGGCACATCTTAGCTTTACACGTTGGACTCAGGTTTAGCCATCCCAGTTGCTAGGACTTAGTACTGATTTCTGAGATGACGTGGGAGCCAGCTTTGTTGAAGCAGTGTACGGGCAACCCTTGTGTTTTTCTGGTGACGTTTAAGAGGACACGAATAGTCAAGAGCCCTACAGCAGTAGAAAGAGGATCTATTGCCCGGCCCAAGTTTTCAAAACCAAGAGAAGTGTACAACAGAAAAATCTTCCAGCATAAGAATTTAGCAACTTACTCGCATATGTTCCTGCATGAAGAAGCGGTTCATAAATCTCTAATACCTCCATATTCTGGCCCTCACCGAGTCTTACGACAAAGTGATAAGATATTCACTATTTTGGTTTGGCCCTAAGGTTAGTATCCCTCAATCGTCTGAAGCCCGCCTATATCCTGTCTAGTGATACACCTTCGGAAACCACTTTAATAAAACCAGCATCAACACCACTTGATAAAAACCATACCAAAGATAAGAAAGAAAAGGTATATTCACCACTGTCTGGGCAACACCAGACATCAAAACATCAGCAGGATAGTTACAAAACAAGAAGCGGACGTTTGGTGAAGAAGGTAATGCTGTGTGACTGTCACTAGGGGGAGGGATAATCTAATATGCTTCTTTGTTTTTACGCTATTGTTATAAAAATAAAGTGTATTTTTGGTTTGTGTAAAGCTTTGAACACTTAGTTTTTGTTGAGACCTTTCACACTTAAACCAATCATTCTCAAGGACATAATATATACTTTTACTTCTAACTATAGCATGGTCTGGTGTTGTAACTATTCTATTTTTATAAATTTAGTAATGTATGTTTATCACAAAAGGTATTTAAAAATTATAGTTCTTATTAAACTTAAAATAGATTGTTAGTTGCCATCAACATCAATCAAACTTTATATCTATTAACTATATTGTTTTTTCTTTTGTTTGTTATGTATTTATTTTTTCAATTTTATTTTCCATTATTGTTTCTTCTTTAAATTAGATTATTCTATTACTTTTATTTGAAATAGTTTTGTTATTGTTGGTATTATCAATTTTATTCATAATTTTGGTAGCTATAACACCTTTATGTTGTTCATTATGATTGATAAGGGAAGAGGCCCTAGAATTAAATTTATTTTCATTCATTTGTTTCATGATATACTGGATCCATTCCATATAATAATAATAATAATAATAATAATGAGATATTTTTTAAGTTCATAAAAATACATTTTTAATTGTTGATGTAAATTTTTAATGCTATGTTTCAGATTTTATTCCAGTGCGATGCAACCAATGCAATAGAGTATTCTGGTAAGTAATCATTTATATTACAAATGTGTAATCTATAATACATATAGTATACATATATACATGTAGCACTGTAAAAAAAAAAAATTGTGTGTGTGTGTGTGTGTGTGTGTGTGTGTGTGTGTGTGTGTGTGTGTGTGTGTGTGTGTGTGTGTGCGTGCGTGTTTGTGTGTGTGGGGATAAATTTCTTGACTGTTACTATTAAATCTTATTTATAGGGAGTTGAGGGGGGGAGCCCAAATTCTTGCTAATTACTAGCTTGAAGCCTGACAATTTGGGTATCGGTTCTGATACTCTCTCTGAGCTGCTAGCGCATTGCCATTGCAGAACCCGTAGACGAATATCATATCTGCGTACTCACTTATAGTGAAGTCCATGGCTGAAGAGTGAATGGCAATTGATGCAGTCATGAAATGAGAGGATAACTTTTTATGACCTTTGGAAACAGTGGGATTATAATTGTTTACAAAGTTTACCTAATCAAAACATGATATTATTGTCTGGGCTAATGAGTAGCAGGCACATTATGAAATGTCATTTTGCAGAAAATGACATTCTGTTGGTGTATTTAATTTCTTCAAATAATCCTAAATTGTTATTTTTTATATTAAAAAAAAAAAAGAAAGAAAAAAGTACGTTTATGTAGCATTAGGTAATCAGCAAGAATTTTGGTCACCCTTTGGGTAACCCTATAAATAAGATTTTTTTTGGGGAGGGGAGGGGGAGGGAGGGCTTGCCACCTTCACAACTCTTTACCCCTCATGCATATGGACAAGAGATAAAATAACTAATACTTTTATTCAATCTAGTAGGTACGTGAAGCAATCAAGTATTTATTCTCTAGCGTAACTAAACCTAATAACTAAACTAAAATAACTAAACCTATGTCATATTTTAGAAAATTTAATGCTGATTAAGAAAATGTCATCGTTTTTGTTTCTACGCTAAAATAAAAATACATATAATTACAGAATCTAGAGGAGTATGAAACTACTTACAAGGTTACTGTTAAATGTTACAGTATTATTAATTACAGTAAGCACTTCTATTTTTCTGAGCTGTTTGATGGTCTCAGCCACTAATCTCTGACCCGCCATTCAGTACTCCTCAGAAACTAACATTAACTGCACCAGACCATCAACATTTGGGAAATCTCCACAGCCCTGTCAAAACTCTTCTCTCCCTAGCTGGAAGCAAGGACATGTGATAAACATGTACTCTGCACTCTTATCCGCCGTCAGGACAGGCCGGACATTATCATTCCTTACATTATCCAGGTTAAAACTATACTGATAGGCTCAGAGGGCTTCATGTCCAAAGAGCATGTGAGTTAAGTAGTATTCAATCTCTCCTTGCTTCCTGTCCACCAAGGGTTGAATATGACGTTCCATCCCCCTTTTAAAGCAAGATCCCAATGCTGTTGCCAAGCTATAATGGTCTTCCTACTCTTTTTGGCTCTGGGAAAATATTCACTTCGACATTATGATCTCTTCCTTTCCTCAGTGGTCAGCTCAATAGGTCGCATCCTATCTACAACACATGCTGCCTTATAGCTGACTGTAGAAAAAGCACCTTAATACGCTTCAGCGATATACAGAGATCATAGCTCTTCCATATGCAGTTGTATCTAAAGCATCTCTCCTTATCGCACAGGCATTTCAAAAGTGACACAACTCAAAAACCTGCATTAAAGAAATGTAAAATTCTCACAGTTTTATATGAAATCTCGAAAGTGTACCTAAATTATCTTGTACCTGAAACCCAACCTCAACACAGTGGAACAAATAACGTATTCTAAGTGGAAAAAAGTCATATTAACGAATCATCAATTTCGGTTCACTTTTAATAAGAACGATATTAAATTAAAGGATTCCATTAATATTATTAGCTTTATCGCTCTGCAGCTCAAGAGGAAAATAAATGAAGACCCAATAGTGCCCAGATCCAATGTGACTGAAATAATGTTTTTTGGAAATCCAACGATATAATCCAATATTATGGATGACTGATATTATTGCACATAAGTAGTGGTTTCCATTTGTTATAGTTAACTATATTTACAAATGTTACTTTTTAAATAAGCAAATTTAATGCTTAATTTTAACTTCATTAATATAATTTTGAAATGTGACACCGTCTTCAAACCTTTTTGATTACAGATATTAGTATCTATATTAAATTTTCCAGCAAAAATCAGCTGCTAATAACTGCCATTTCAGTAATTATATCGATTTTTCTTCCAGATTCATCTACATTGTTAACCTCTACAGTATAATGAAAAATGAATTTTTAGTGGAAATAAATCATAGCAAATAATTACATATCACCTAATCCCGTTCAGTGTTGAAAAGAACAATATCTAGTTAGAGGATTTTATAAATATCATTGCCTTAATCCCTTAGAAGCTCTAATCAAAAGAAAATGCATCTATATACTAACAATTGCATTACTGTTTTCAGTGTCAATGCTGGTATTGTTTGAGCCATTAGGACTGAAATAGTTTTTTATTTATTAAAGATGGACAGTGTCACTATTTGTCAATACTGGATTTTATTTATCAATTTTATTGTTTTAAATAAATTAATTTAAAGTGTAATTTTAATTTCATTACAATATTTTTAACATGACACCGCATGTCACAGGTACTATAATTGTTGTTAACTAACAATTGTATTGTATACTAACGTTACCAGCACAACGGTCCACTATGTTAACGATGGATGGATTTTCCTTTTCCGGTACAACGTTAACAGTTTGTCGATTGGAAATATTTTCCTTATGGAAGAGTTCTAATGAAAATAAAATATTGGCTGTAAAACACGACAATGAAAAATACATTATCGTGTTTTACGGCCAATATTACGGGCAAATGACAAAAGTGCCGAAGAAATGAGGAGTTATTTTTGAAGAAAGTTCAAGAATGGTTCTCAAAATCTCAATATCATCAAGATTCACCAGGACCATTGTACAATTTGGCGCCTCTAGGTCGACCTTCAAAAAGTTTTGAAGAATGTGGTGACAAAGGGGGAAAAAAAGAAGATCCAAGATTTGTAAGAAACCAGAAGCTACTCAGAAATCGTATTTGCAGCTGAGGTTGCCCTGTGATCATGTGGAAAGCGAGACTGCACATATTTAAAAAAACTAACTACCGGCCAGACCGCCAGACAATTAATAAAGTTAAGATTAGATTCTGCAAAAAAAGGGACCACTAGCACATGATGAGTCCTCAGCATGTTAAATTGACTGCAAATTAACTAAGTGCAAATATAATTTGATCCAAAAACGTGCGATGATTTTAAGTTACAAAATATATCCCTCCTATTATGCCCTATAAGAAAGAAGAATTGAATCTGAGAAAACCGAATTGAAAAAAAGAAATGAAGAAATTCAATTATATTTTAAAAGATAAATTGGGTTAATTGTGGATAGGCCAAAACCTGGTTTTGGGACCTCGAATGACGGAAATACGGCAAGGAGATTTTTTATTAAATTACCAACAAGGAAATTCTGCAGATATTTTATTATATTCTTAGTGCGATTAATTCTGGATTTGAGTTAGATTTTGACAAATTCGAATCATATCTGGAAGTGACAATAGATTTGTACCTTAACCTCTATCCTCGGTTTTATATGCCTGTAACAGTGCATAAGTTACTGTTCCATGGCTCAGAGATTGTTAATAGAACTTAATTAATAGAACATTTTCACTCTGATTCTTTTAATAAATATAAATAATTGTTTTACCACAAAACTGCAAATTTTAAATTTGATAATTTGTTGGCAATGATAAATCGAGATTATTTGTCCGGATTATTGATTCGTGGCTTATTTTATTTTATTGTAATGAGTAGAAGTTCATAGGAGATTGTTTTAAAAAATTAATTTTTTTTTTTTTTTTACAAAAATACCATTATTTTTCCAAAATATTGGAAATTCGTTGTCCTAAAATGTTCTAAACATTTTTCCCAAACACTGCGACTAAAAAAAAATAGAAATTTGGAACAAAACATTTTTTTCCAGTTAGAAGTGCTATTCGGCCCACTAGTGCGCAAGTGAGATGTATCAGGTGGAATTTGAATTTAATTCGATACTTTATTGATATTTCATGGAAAACTATTGAACTTAAACATGATGATAAATCGAAAATATAGATTTTTGAGTTGTCACTTTATAAATACATGTGTGATATCAGTGCAGCATAGAGCACAATGGACATTACAACGTTTAACAGTCTAGGGGTCTGCTGGGGTTTTCTTATGCTAAGCATCAGTCTAGATATAGCAGTCTTCTCTATAGCCGCTTTTTCTGACACCTTTATTATGTGATCTTTGAACCTTGGATGTTCGCCGATTTTTACACGTTGGTGAGTCAAGGAAGATTTGGGTAGAATTGCCTTTGTGCCGACTGTTATTGTTTCATCTCCTATTTTTTTCCTGCTACTAAATAGGAGAACCTCGGTCTTATCATCAGCTAGTTGAAGGCCTACTGATGACATCCAGTTTCAGATTAGAACAACACTCCAGTTGGCTCTTGGGGTTACCTCCTCTTTCACCTCTCGGTGACCAGGTTGTGTTGGTGCGAAATAAGGGAGCCGCGGACAGAGTGATCAACGGCATCCAAAAAATATTTGATGAAATAGGGCTGGCAAATAATCCACAGAAAAGCCTGGGAATAATATTAAATAAAGAAGAGCTGCAATCGGCAATGCTCTCCCTTGAGAATGGAGGTGCCATCCAGGCAATAAAGCAAGAAGAAACAGTGAAGTATCTGGGATGCACATTCTCTGGGAGTTAATATTTAACGAGGATTCAGTGACAAAGATCAACAGTAATCTGGACAAGTTAGTAACGTCCAGTTTCCTTAAGCCCTGAGCAAAAGCTCAACATTTTCAACCAATATTTGTTTCTGGGTCTCACATACCGTCTTCGAACAGCACCCCTGACAAAGCTGCGTTCTTCTCTACTTGATGGAACAGATACAATGATTTGAAAAGGTATCAAGTCCATTGTCAGTGTTCCAGCGAATACATCGATAGCGATGCTGTATGCACCAAGGACGTATCGAGGATTTGGACTGATGTGTTGTTAATGGGAGGCCCATCTTCAGCATTGGTCCATCGCTCAGCGACTGTCCAATGTGCCGGATGCTCTGTTGCAATCTGTCTTTGATTATACAGGGTGAGTATCTCTTAGTGTATAAAAAAAAAAATTGGGTGAAACTGGATCAAAAATGTAGCAAAATGCCACAAACCTCACTTTTCTATTCCAACCCGTTGCAGATATACGATAAATCAAAGGCTTTTTTGAGGAAACCACGTTTTTTTCCCATAAAAGCTGTAATATTTCCATTTTGTTTAAATATTATTCAAATTTTGACCACATATTCGGACTTGGCATTAAATTTTCTATAATAGCTGAGTACCTGTAACCTTGAATTTTACAAACCTGGTATCTAAAGAACAGCTTGATCTTCACCTTATTTTGGGAAGTCACAATGTTGTATTTACTTCAACGCTCACTGTTTTTCGAAAAAACTATCCACAAAACGTCAAATTTCACAAAAACTTGCAAATTTAATCAGCTTTCGAATGATATGTTAAACATAATGATTTTGTTTCAATTTCATGGAGAAATTTAATATTGAAACCGAAAAAACGTGGTGTTCTCGTTTGGCATACAAATCAGTTACTTGTGTAAATAAAACATTATGACAATCCCTTAATGGAAATGTGCATTTTAAACATAATAAACTCTTCATTGGAATAAAAAGCAAATAAAAAAATTATTGTTTAATAGAAAATAAAGGAAAACTGTCGATAAAGCGAAACCAGATCAGAGGATCTTATGTTATTACATTTATTTATTTATTTATTACTATAATTTAGGATTTATTTGATTAGATTTTCAATGTAATGTTTAACATCATAATGAACATATAACTCAATTTTGCTGTTAGCTTCTGAATGCAGATTGTATTGAAGAATACCACTTTTTGAGGTTAATTTTATGAAAAGATGAGTCTGTTTTTACAAGGGAAGGAATTTCTACCTTTCCATGTATATCTTTGGTTTATATTTGTATTGCTTTCAAATAATGTGGAGGAGCACCATGGTGTTGGAAAATCATATTTTGCCAATCTTCAGGTGGAATATCGTGATGAAGTTGTGGTAGGATATTTTGTAACAAATCTTTGTAATTTCATCATTCAATCTGTTGGGCGAACTATGATTTTTCAACACTATTCGACAGCTATACAAATATGAATAAACCAACGATACTCCACCTGTAACTATAGAAATGCCTTCCCCTGTAAAAAAAGACCCATCTAGCCATAAATTCCCTGTAAAAAGTTGTATTTTTTAATATCATCTGCAATCAGAAGCTATTAGCAAAATTGAGGTTTATGTTCATTATCATTTAGTTTTAAACCTTACATTGAAAATCTAATAAAATAAATCCTAAATTATAGTAATAAATAAATAAATGTAATAACATAAGATCCTCTGATCTGGTGTCGCTTTATTGACAGTTTTCCTTTATTTTCTAATAAACAATAATTTTTTTATTCCAATGAAGAGTTTATTATGTTTACAATGCACATTTCCATTAAGGAATTGTCATAATGTTTTATTTACACAAGTATCATATTTTGCCAAATTGATTTGAATGCCAAATGAGAACACCACGTTTTTTCGGTTTCAATAGTAAATTTCTCCATGAAATTGAAACAAAATCATTACGTTTAACATATCATTCGAAAGCTGATTAAATTTGCAAGTTTTTGTGAAATTTGACGTTTTGTGGATAGTTTTTTCGAAAAACGGTGAGCATTGAATTAAATACGACATTGTGACTTCCCCAAATAAGGTGAAGATCAAGCTGTTCTTTAGATACCAGGTTTGTAAAATTCAAGGTTACAGGTACTCAGCTATTATAGAAAATGTAATGCTAAATCTGAAAATGTGGTCAAAATTTGAAAAATATTTAAACAAAATGGAGATATAGCGGTTATAAAAAAAAAAACGTGGTTTCCTCAGAAAAGTCTTTGATTTATCGTATATCTGCAACGGGTTGGAATAGAAAAGTGAGGTTTGCGGCATTTTGCTACATTTTTGATCTAGTTTCACCCAATTTTTTTTTTTTACACTAAGAGATACTCACCCTGTATAGTGGAAATCTGCGAGTGCGCTGATAGATTGCGTGTTGATCAGGGGTACTGGAATGTGAGAGCTCTATGGTAATCACTGAGAGAAAATGTCTTTAAAGAGTGGGCCAGTTGCAGGTGGCAGGATGTTGGTGTTGGCCATTTAAAGAGACCCCAAAAGCAAATGTGGCATAGAGTCTGAAACTTCCTCCTTATAACACACCGTCACAACAGGGTTAAAAACGAAATGATGAGGCTCCTTAAAGAGAAAGATTTGAGCTGCTTCAGTGAGGTGTACTGCATTGTTACCGATGAATCTACACGATATGCTGACATTGTTGCATTTATAAAAAAAGGAAAATCAGCATTAATTCTAGACCCCATGGTTAGATTTGAAAGTAACGATCCAGATCAAGCAGGTAAAGTAGAAAGGAAAAAAAAGGAAATATATGAAAAATGCATCCCTTTCCTTAAAGAAAAGTTTCGTGAGACTTTTGGGGAGAGACAGTTCAACGTGAGATGCCTATGGTTCAGAGCTATACTATACCGAATAGAACAAGGAGCTTCATGGAAGACCTGGGCATTGATATGAGGGACGAGGCAGTGTTAGCAGAAAATATTATACTGGACTCCCTGGGAATAATCCACCACCACATGTATAGTAACTGATGGTTTGGGAAAGGTAAAAGAAAAGAAAGGGGAGAATAGTATAAACAAATGTATATATACTGCGTGATTATCCGTTCTGTATAGTTATATAGTTATGGTTATGTGTTTTTAAGTATGGTGTTTCATCTTCCCTGTTGGAGAATCTTCAGGTTGAGGTTGTTTTTATTATCATCGTTCAAAGATCGTTGTTTAGCCTGCAGTGACTCGTGTAGAGCGAGCCCTGTCAGGTTTTTTTGTTTGGTTCTGTCAAGTGTGAGGAGTTGTTCACTCATTTTCATGAAGTAACCAGCTAAGAACAGTTTTAACTGTCTCTGTCATTTAATGTTCCAGTTGTGATTCGCTAGATTATCGTTAATTCTTTTATATTAATCCTCTTGTAATGCTTACTGCAATACCACATTTTGACTCAGGTGATAGGGAAATGCTACTTAAGCCTCATCTGGCTAATTCATTAGCTTTCTCATTACTCAGATTACTTTAGTGTCCTTGCACCCTTCTACCCAGATCTTGTTGGCAGCTAGCCTCTTAAGGTTTTTCTTACACTCTTTTAGTAGCTTCTAACTGATTATGATATTCTGCAGAGCCTCAATAGCTGCTTGGCTGTCTGAATAACATGTCAGAGTATATTTTTAAATCTCTGTTCTGTGTATTATCCACTAGTTGTGTTTGTGCACAGTAACATATGGCTAAAACCTCAGCCTGGAAGAATGAGCTTCTGTTAACACTCATTCTCCAAACGAGCTCCTGACCTTTTTGTTATTTTTTTTTTAAATTTATTTATTTCTTATATAGTTTTTACAATTAACAATTTTAAATGCTGTACCAAAAATAAACCAGTCTGAAACATAAAAAATTCCAATAAGCAACTGAAGTATACGCTGATATATACACAATTTATAATGAAAGAAAAATATATAAAAAAAAAACTTTCAAAGAAAACAATATAACATCCTAGTAATAAAATAAACAAAACTCTAACTATACATTCTTAAATATCTATATATTTTTATATACATACACCCATACTCATACATACATACACACACATCTAAATACATACACTCACACATAATACATACATATACATACATACACAAGTATATTTAAAATAACAATAAAAATAATAAATTGGTATACTACATTAACAATTGTCTAGTTCTTTCATGTACATACCGTTTTGTACTATTTTTATTGTAGTTACCAATATTTTTTATAAGTGGGTTTTTATTGTTTTTACACTTATTGAAAAATTGTTTACATATTTTCTCAATGAATTCATTAATATATGGTACACACAATTCTTTATGCATAATTTTAATTTTAGTAAAGTATTCATACTTTCCTGTAATTCTTAGACATTAGTTTTGGAATATTTGCAATTTTCTATAGTTAGATTTTGACATGAAACTTAATATAGGGCTTGCATATGTTATTTTAGGTCTTAAGCAGGCTTTATATAGTAATATTTTATTATCTGTGCTTAGCTTAGAATTCCTATTAAAGTATGGGTATAAAGTACACAGAGCCCTGTTTGCTTTATTGCACACATAATCAGTGTGTGAAGTAAACGTCAGTCCTTTATCCATCTTAAGTCCTAAATATTTAATCTGAGTTGACCAAGGTATAGGTTTTTTGTTTATAGTCAATTGGGGAATATTGTTTGGCTGTCTCTTTGTAAATAGTATAGCTTGTGTTTTTTCCTGATTTATTTTGATATTCCATTTATTGTAAAAGCTCTCTATTTTTTTTAGTGCAGTAGTCAGTATATTAGTAATTGTGTCTATAACTTAAAGTATAAAAAGCCGTATCATTGGCAAACAGAGATTTTTGAACTTAAAATGAGTTAGGTATGTCATTGATGTAATGATGTAAATACTGTAGAGCGTTGGAGATAAAACCCCGCCCTGAGGGAGTCCGGTGGAAAGTGTATGTACTGTGGAGTAGTGGCCATTTATAGATACTTTTATTGTGTGGTTTGCTAAATGTGATTTTATAAGTGCTATTAAATATGGTGGAAAATTGTAAAGTATCAGTTTGAATATTAGCTTGTTATGCCAGATACTATCAAAAGCTCTTTGCACGTCGAGTAATACCATACCTGTGTGTTGTTTATTATTAAATCCCTCAGTGATGTGGTCGGTTAACCTGCCTAATTGGGCTATAGCATAATGCTGATTTCTGAAACTGAATTGTTCATTTATAAATATTTTGTTATTGTTAATATATGAATTCAATCTTTGAAATATTATTTTTTCAGCTAGTTTGCCTATAACACACAATAAGTGTTAGTAGTTTTCTACTAGTTTTTTATCTTTGTTTGGTTTCGGAATCACTTTAATTCTAGCCATTTTCTATACTTTTGAGTAGTATTTCAATTTTAGCATAGTATTTACCAATTTTACCAATTGTGTAATTCCTGCGGGTGGTAATTTTTTTGAATATATTGGGAAAATTGCATCATAACCAGGGGTTTTTTCGTATTAATTTTTTTTAGAATTCTTAATAAATTTCTGAGTAACTGCACTGAGCATTTTGGGGAGTGTCAATATTTCCATTTAATTTTCTTTTCACTTCTCTGTTTATTCTTATAGTATGACTATTGGTTCCTAAATTATTATTTTGCTGGCTTATTTTTACTAAATGGCCCGCTATCAGATTGGCTTTACCAGCAGGAGAAAATTCGGTTTTATTTGAGTAGGTAAGAGGTGGGTACTGATATGTTTTGCCTTTTTTAAAAATCCTATGTATTGACCAGAGTTTATCAGTTGTTTTGACTTTACTGAGCTTTTCGTTTCATTGTTTATTTGTCTGATTAAATATTTGTTTATTAGTTTAGTTAAGTATATTTTGATTGTTTTGAATGTTTTGATCAAGTATTGTTGGTGTTTACGTCTAAACATATTCTTTAGTTTGATAAAAAAATAAATGTATGGATTTGTATTATTACTATTTCTTTTAAAATTGAATTGGTTAAATATTTGCTGTGCTGATTCGGCTATAGATGATAGTATACTCTTTTGAAAACGTTCCACTGCTTTTTTCAAAATCATTTTTTGTTACTAAGTTAAAATCTTTTTCAAATTTTTTGTTTATTATTTCTTTATATTGTTTCTAGTTTATTTGCGTATTGAATTGTTTATTATTATTGTTATATTTTAATTGGAATTTGATCAGGTACGCTAGAGGGTTGTGATCCGAGGTTAATTCCGCCACTGAGTGAATTTTATTTGTTGTTATATTTTTGGTTAAATCTAAGTCTAAGTCTATGATACTTGGTTTTCTGTAGCTATCAGTGGGATAATAAGTTGGTTTATCTGGTGCATTTATTTTTATATTATGTTGCCATAATAATCCAGTAATTTTGTGCCATCCTGATTATTATTAAAACAATTCCATGCAAAATGTTTTTCTATTAAAATCCCCATGGCAACTAATCTGCTGTTTAATTTAAAAATATTGCCCAGGTCTCTTAATTTTAATTTCTTGTTTGTTGGTTTGTAACATGAAACTGTTGTCATTGGATACCTATCATGTTCAATTTCTACTGCTATAGCCTCTAGGTTTTGTATATTAGAAATTTTAATACGGTGATGTTTGATGGATTTGTGAATAATTAAGGCCACTCCTCCACCATGGCTATTTCTATCTGCTCTGTGTACTATATATCCCTCAATAATTAAGGAACTAGCATCACTTAAATGTGTTCCCAATATACCCGCAATTTGTATGCTTTTAGTTTTTAAAAACTCTTTGGATAGTTGTTTTTTATTTGCAATGGACCTAGAATTCCAAAACATAACATTAATTTTACAATTATTTGTCATATTTATTCTAATATTTCCATAATCCCTTCAATTAAGACACTAATTTTTTCTGTGGGTCATTACATATTTTTAATTTTCAAATTGTTGTTTTGACTGTCTTTATAATACGGGGTAGGTTAAATGTTTTAAATAAGTCTTTAAGATTTTTTAGAAAATTAAATTGACTGGTACCTGTAGTGTCATTTTTTCTTTAGGTGTAGAGAAGCCCTTCATTCCCTTGGTGGCTGATAGTGGTGGGTGTTCTTGAGTCTTATATTGGAATTTTGAGTGGCTTTTTTGAGATTCGTTTATTTTCCAGACGCTTCTTTTCTTTTTTGCTTCTATTTGCTGGATTCTAAAGGGGCACTCTGGGCGGTTTGCCACATGATTTTGTTTGCAGTTTATGTATATCAAGTCACCATCTTGTTTCATGCAATCCTTTGTTTCGTGTTCTTGTGCACATTTCAGACATTTAGGTTTTATATGGCAGTTTTTGGCGATGTCAAAAAAAAGATTGACACCTGAAGCACTGTGTTGCTTCTTTGGAATTTCTATAACGCTCCCATCTGAAGTGACATTTACATACATATTTAATTTTTTTTTATTTTACTAATTTCATCCATGTTTTGTAGTGTAACTACATAAATCGGTAGCTTAATTTGATTTACTTCTGAGGTTTTTATAAACTGAGTTGCTTTAATAGCAGCAACATTTTGTATTTTTAAATCATCAATGATATCACCTACCTCTACAGAAGGAGGTAGCCCCTTTAATTCAAATGAAGGAGTTTTATCTTCATGTAAAGTGTATGTGTGGTATTCACTTTTGTTCTCTGTTATTAGATGTTTTAGAGTGTTTAAATCTTCTTTCGTTGAAGTATATATTAGCATTGTATTGCCTTTGTTTTTTAAATGATATTGGTTTTTTATATTCTTATTTAAAAACTCAAGTGAGCTTTTATAATTTTTAAATTTGTTATATAGGACAATCGGTGGAATTTTTGGTTTCTTATTAGCTTGATCTAAGCATTCTTTTGGAATGTCCTCTTCCTTATCGCTCAAAATATCATAAATATTTTTAGTAAGTATTGACGTACCTTCTTTTTTTTTGTTAGAAGTTAATCTTTTTCTTTTCGTACCTTTTGAGGTTTGTACCTCTTCCCATTGTTCTTCACTATTTGAAGCACAAAATTCCATTCTTTTAAAGAAAAGTAGAAAACAAAAAAAAGACAAAAGAAGAAAATAAAAATAGAAGTCAATATCAGGCACTACCCGTATAGATAGGTCAGGGTCTAATCATGTATTGGGCACGGTATTAACACTGTTCACTGTTCACTGTACTAACACAGACTGCTCCTGACCCTTGATCAGTTAGGGTGCTGTCAGTAAAGCAGTTTATTCCATTGCTTGGTCTGTGATGGTTGCTGCAGTCTATTTTGAAACTGAAGTTGATATAAGTGCATTGCTTTATTTGGGATGCAGCAAATGGATCATCATTGACTGATAACACGCTTGTGTCATCAGCATAGGTTTTGAGGATAGTATTAGGATGAGTTAGGATATCAGCTGTATATACGATATTAAGAATGGGATCAAGGATACTACCTTGAGAAATACCAGCAGTCTGAGGAAAGATTGGTGAGTATGTAGAATTATGATTGATTTTAAATACTGTATCAGAAAGATAGGATCGGAGGATGAGGAAATATGTAGAAGGAAGGAATTGGCGAAGTTTATAAAGCAGACCTGGGTGTCATACTCTGTCAAATGCCCGTTCAACATCAAGAAAGATACCCGTGCAGTACATCTTGCACTCTAATGTAGAATAGAATAGAATAGAATAGAAAAACAAATTTTATTCTGGGACAAAGTCCCTTAAGAATAATAGTTACATGACAGAACTTAAGTTATATCTGGCCTAGAGATGATAAATTAGATAATAAAATAAAATAATTAAAAGTAAATACAATTTTACAATAAAATAAGTAATAAAATGAAACAAAAATCTATACGCATATATAAACACATACACGCTACATACATACATAAACTATATTTACAATCAGTAAAAGAAAAAATATTATACAAGAAATTGATTAAACAATATATTTTTGATGTTGAGTCTAGTAAAGGATGAAGAAAATAAAATGATGAAAAAAGAGTAAAAATGAAAATTATTTTAATGATAGACAAAACATTATCATATGAAGATTGTTTAAACAGGCTAAACTTTTATATCTGAAATCCTTGGGTGAAATTTATTGAAGCATCTATATAATTATATAGCATCCGACTGGAGGGAGGAAAGGTGGTGGAAGAGGAGTGTTTTAAAAGTTCCCAGGGAGGATGCATTATGAATAGAAGGAGGAAGAGAATTCCAAAGAATAGCGGAGCGGGCAAGAAAGGAACGTTGGAAAGCAGTAGTTCTGTAGGATGGGGTGTAGAGATCGGAGAGACGGGACCTTGTATGCAATGATTGGATTGAGGACTTGAAATGTAGGATACTGTGCATAGACGGAGGGTTATGTGTGTTAATAACTTGGAAGAGGAATGAACCAAGGAAGTAATCTCTACGGAAGGAAGGCGAAAGCCAATTTAACTCAGTGTAAAGATGGGACACATGAGAGCGTCTCGAGGTTCCAAAAACAAATCTTATGAAACAGTTCATGATACGCTTTAGTCTATCTTCAAGAACCATCGAGAGTCCACCATAAATCACACATCCATAGTCAAATTGGGGGAATATGAGGGAGGATACTAGGAGTTTACGAGTGGATGGAGGAAGTAGGTGTCGGGAACGGTGGAATAATTTTAGGATGCCAATCGATCGTCGGGAGATTTGAGCAATGTGGGGTTTCCAGGAAAGGGTTTGATCGATTGTTAAACCTAGGTTTTTAACAGAGGAGAGGAAAGATATAGGGTGACCATTTAGGAATAAAGTAGGGAAGTTGGTATTCGATCGAAGGAGGGAATGGGATCCTATTGCGATTGCTTGAGTTTTAGCTGCATTTAAAGTCAATTTATTCAGGAATGCCCAGGCACAGATTTCATCCAGGTCTTGCTGAATTTTGGAAAATGCAGTTGATAACTCGGCTGGAGGAAAGGAAAGATAAATTTGAGAATCATCGGCGTAAAGGTGGTAGGAACAATTATGAATGGAGTTAGGAAGATCATTTATATAGGAATTAAACAAGAGAGGAGAAATGCTGGATCCTTGAGCTACGCCTGATCGCAAAGTGAGGAAAGAGGATGAACCTTGGTTGGGAATAGTAACTGATTGAGAACGGTGGGAAAGGAATGAATGAAACCACATGAGAGCGCTATTGGAGAAGTTTAGAGATTTCAGTTTGGAAAAGAGGATTGTGTGGTCTAAGGAATCGAAGGCCTTGGAAAAGTCAAGGAGTATGAGGATGGTTAATTCTTTTTTATCCATTGCAGCCTGGATGTCACTGATGATTTTGGTGAGAGCGGATTGAGTAGAATGGCCGGGGCGGAAACCGGATTGGAACGGGTCAAGTAAATTGGAATCTTCGAGGTAATTGGAGATCTGGGATTGCACTAATCTTTCTAGGGGCTTAGAGAGGTTAGAAAGTATGGAGATCGGTCGGTAATCTTTTGGGGTTGTGGGATTTGGGTTCTTGACTATAGGGTGGATTAGGGCCTTTTTCCAAGAGGTGGGAAATACAGAATTCTGGAGGGAAAAATTATATATGAAGAGGAGAACGGGTAGGATTTCAGGAAGGCATAATTTTATCAATTTGACAGGAATACCGTCTAATCCAGTTGAATTGGTGTGGGATTTCATTATGGAGGAAATGAGATCTGTGGGAGAGATGTAAGGAAAATAAAAGTGATTATCATTGAATGCAGGAGGTAAAAGGGGCAACTGAGGGGATGATTACGGTATAGATGTAGAGGTAGAGACAAAATAGGAATTTAACTCGTTAGGTGTGACAGGAGGGACTCCAGAGGGAGAGGAACTAGGTGTATTTTGAACAAGAGAAAGTTTACGGAGGAGCTGCCATTTGGATTTGGGATCGGGGGGCGGATGAGAAGGCTTCGTGGAAGTAAATGGATTTCGTTCGCCGGATGGTAGATTGGGTTAAATTGCGGAGAACCTTAAAAGCACGGTAATCATCATCAAGTCTCGTGCGTCTAAAACGTCTTCTTTGCAGGTCTTTTATTTCTAGGTTCATCCACGGAGCAGGCCGGCGGCGACGAAAGGTACAGGTTTTGAGAGGAGCATGGGTATCAAGGATGGAAAGGAGATTGTCAGTTAGTAATTCAACCATAGCGTCAATAGAGGAACAGGAGTAGATAGGATTCCAATCTAGGATTTCGAGGTCAGGTAAAATTTTGTCTCGCGTGAGGGATTCTATATTGCGGAAAGTAATTGTTTTGGGGAGGAACGATGGGATTGGGATATCGTAGGAAATTTGTATTAGGTCGTGAGAGGACAGAAACGTAACAGGCTACTGACATGAGGAAAGGAGTTTTTTTGGGGAGTCTATGACATGCAAGTCCAACCAGGTGTCGGACCCACGGGAGTGATGGGTGGGGTTAAACGGAACAATGAAGAGGTGAAGAAAAAAAAAAAAGGTTCTCTAGATACGTTTTGTCATAAGAGTCAGAAAGGAGATTGGTATTTAGGTCACCAGAAATGATTATATTGGAATAGAGAGGAACATAATTGTAGAGGTTTGATTCAAAGGATTGGTCAAAAGGAACATGAGGGGGACGATACGCCACTACATACAGGAGAGAATGAAAATTAAAGGATATTTCAACAAAGAGGTACTCAACGTTTGGGAGATTTGAAGGAGGAGAAAGATGCAGGACACGGGACTTCAGGCTGTCATGAACATATAGCGCTACTCCGCCTCCGGTCCGGTTAATCCGGTCGTGACGGATGATGGAGTAATTAGGGAGGGAAACCGAGGAAGAAGGAATATAAGGTTTAAGCCAGGTTTCAGAAACTGCAATGATGTGGTAAAAATTTTGGGTGAAGAACTCTAGGAATTCATCATAGTGAGCTGGAAGGGATTGAGAGTTTATGTGACAGGCAGTTAGGATATTTGTCATATTGGAAGGAGCAAAGGAAATATAGGACAGTAAATAAAAGGATAACGCTATAAATGAGATTAAGTTGTAGATGCCGTGAGAAAAAATAAAATATTAATAATAGGAGGTTAACTAAATATGATAATGTAGAAAAGAAATATGAATACCTAAATGCATATGATAATGTAAAATTAAAATATAAGTAATAATAAGCAGATGAATAATTATAATAGAAAATTAGGTAATTATAGATATGTAAATAAGTGATAAATGAGAGTAAACAAATAAGAGCAATAAACATTAAACAATTAAAAATAATAGAACAGTTATACCGCTGGTAAAAAAAATGAAAGCTTTCTTCAAAATGAGACATGACATAAAAGAAACAAATATAAACAAAAAACACTTTGAATTCAATGACAAAAGGCAAAAAAGACTGTGGAGGCACGGGCAGGTGATGAGTACCGAGAAGTCAGCCGAAGACATCCAGGTCCAGAGGCTGGTCTATGTAGATCACGGGCTGGCCATCATCCTTCCGGCAGCGAACTCTTCCTCCCGCGAACCACACGTACTTCAGTTTCCCGGCTGATCTCTTCTGACGGGCGAGCCAGTACAGATGCCTGTTGGTCGGGGTCATCTCCTCGCTAAGATATATCCGGTGGGAGTCATTCTCCTGCCAGCCAATATCGCGCGTTGAGAAGTCCCTCTTGACTTTTCTTTTCTGTATTAATTCGTCCCTTATAGATTGCCGAACGAAGCGCGCTATCACGGGCGGAGGTCGCGGGTCATCTTTTCTGGTCCTTCGGCGTTCTACCAGGTCAAAATCTTTGACATTGAGCTTAATGCCGAGACCGGCACCTACACATGTCACCAGGGCTGCGGGGGTCTCTCCAGGGCGTACAGGATACCGCGAATTTCTAATGATCTATTTAATAAACCCTGCTCTGCTTTGTTCAGTCTTACTTCCATCTGGCCTACTTTGGCCTTTAAAGTTTTGTTTTCATTAATTAAGTCTTGAATGAATTTATTTTGACCCTCAAGGTGGTTCTCGATTTTAGTAAATCTCTCATTTTTTTTTTTTTTTTTTTTTTTTTTTTTTTTTTTTTTTTTTTTTTTTTTTTTTTTTTTTTTTTTTTTTTTTTTTTTTTTTTTTTTTTTTTTTTTTTTTTTTTTTTTTTTTTTGCTCCCCCTTCCTTGCCTTTTCAGGCATACGGGGTTTTGACAGCAGCGGGTTCAACATATGGGTTTTATGTATGCCGCTGCTGCCAATAAAACGCTTTATTAATAAAATTTATTTATTTATTTAATAATATTAAATTAAATTAAATTAATAATTTATTTACATTATATGATGAGGACATATATATTTCTTGGGAACAATCCTATGGTGCGGCCCGGCAATGCTTTGCACGCCTTAGCGACCGCACCTTCTTTTATTTTCTGTGGTGCGGACTGGCCATACATTGTACGCCTTAGCGACCGCACCTTAATCCTTCATTCTTCCGGACGGTGAGCCCGGTCCAGTCCTCCTGGGACGCCGCATCCGTCCGGTCCAGTCCTCCTGGGACGCTGCATCCGTCCGGTCCTCTCCTTTCAGCTCTCCTTGAGACTGCATCCGTCCGGTCTGCTTGGTCCAGCCCTGCTGGTCCACAGCATCCGTCCGGTCCTCCTCTAGTCCTCAGGGTCGCTGGTCTTCTTCTTCCGCTGGTGGTGGCTCGCCGACCGCGGGGATGGGCCTTCCTAAGGTGAAGTGCGTAGGGCCCACCACTTCCTTCCACCCGTAGATAAATTCCCTAAAATGGGGATAGTTATCTTCTTCCATGAGTCGGGGGAAGTCCGTTTCGACGAGGGCGAAGATTCCGGTTTTCCTTGACAACCTGGCACGGTGTCCTTCCATCTCAGTGCAGGATAACACTACATGTTCAGCGGTTTCTGGGACTCCACAAGTCGGGCACCGGGGGTCAATTTCCTTTCCATGCTCGTTGAGCTTTCCCCGGAACCCTCCATGTCCTGTAAGTATCTGCGAGACCCAGTAGTCAGGGAGGACCCATCTCGCTTCTAATCTTGTCTGGACGGTGGGGAAGAACTTTCTCAGCGTGGCGCCCTTCTGGCATGCTACCCACCGCCCATTCCACTCTTCTATGGAATCCTCCCGAAGCATCTTTTTCCATCGGTTAGGGGTCTCGCCGATACGCTGTCGAAGTCCCTCTGGAAGCGCGTCCGGCCCCTGCCTCTTTACTTCATACTTAATTCTGTCCTCTCTGAGGACAAGGTCCAGGGGCATCGCTCCAGCCAGTACCTGTACTGCTTCATGCGACATCGTTCTGTACGCCTTCGTGACCCGCAGCAGAGCCAGTCGCTGTATCGTGGCCAGTTTCCTCTTCTTATACTGTGCGAGGTTATTGCTCCACGCAGGGGATGCGTACCTCAGTATACCCAAGACCACGCCTTTGTAAATGGTCATTGTTGCTGGATATCTGAGGCCCCAGAAGGCACCCCCTATTCTGCTTAAACTATTAATTGATAGGGCCACCCTACACTTCAAATACTCCAGGTGAGGGGCTGGATCAAACTTCTTCCTAAACCTTACTCCCAGGTAAGTTACCTCCTCACCTGGTCGAATCCTCTCACCTGCTATGTTCAGTGTGATAGGGTGAGCCCTATCCGTGGAGCCCTTAATGAGTATGGCCTGGGTCTTGGCTGCCGCCATACTCAACTTCTTTCTCGCACACCATTCACCTACGAAACTGGCGCACCTTTCCGCTTCGGTCTTGAGTCTGGCTCTGCTGTCTGTGGCCACGATGACTGCCAGGTCGTCGACGTAGGCCGTGGCAAGGAACCCTCTTCCCTCTAGCTCCCCCAACAACTGATCGAAGACTAGCTTCCACAGGGCAGGCCCGAGGACCGAACCCTGTGGACAGCCCCTCTCTATTGCTCTATCCACCTCGTAGTAGTTACCTCTTATCTTCACGCTTCTAGTACTTAGGTAACTACTAACGAGGGAGTACAAATTGCTGGGGGTGTTGAACCTCTGCAGCTGCTGGAGCACGCCAGGCCACCACACGCTGTCGAAGGCGGAGGAAATATCAAATAACAATAACATGACAAACTTCTCCGCCCTCCCTTCCGCGTCTTGGCGCACTCTCAGCAGAGCATCCGTAGTTCCCTTGCCACGGGTCGAGCCGAACTGCCGTGGGTGACTCGCTGCTCTGAGGACCGGTCTTAGGCTGGTAACAATCAGATGCTCCAGGACTTTACTTACTACTGGGAGGAGGCATATAGGCCTATAGGCCTTAGCCGTCTCCTTATCCTTACCTCCTCCTTTGTAGAGGAGTCTCAAATCGGCGATCCTCCACTTACTGGGGAAGTACCCCTCATCCAAGCAATGGTTAAAGATGGCAAGCAGCTCATCTTCAATGTAGGGAGAACTGCTTTTGAGGATCGCCGCGTCGATTCCATCTAGTCCTGGGGCTCTACCGGTCCTTTGTCTCTCCACGGCAAGACGAAGGTCCCATATATCCCATGGTGGGCATAGGTCGGTACCTGGGGGGTATACCGTGGTGCTTCTGACGAAGGTGTCTTCTTCATTATCCTGGGACGGATCATCCCTGGGGTAGGTAGAGTTTATATACATAGTCGCTGATTCTTCCAGGGTGGCTGCCTGGGTCTGTCCTTCCCTAATAGCCGCCATCAGCTGCAGCGGCTTAACCTTCCCCATTGCCACCCTGTAGGGTATTCCCCAGGGATTCTTCTCTGATTCCTTAACGATGAACTCATCCCAGGATATCCTCTTTTGCTGCCGCACACCATTTCGGTATACCCTCTGCCTATGCTTGTACTCAACTCGGAGTGCAGCTCTCCTATCTTCTTCTCTGCATTCCTGGTACCTACGCCTGGCCCTGTAAAACTCTCTTTTCAGTTGTGTTAGGGCCGGCGTCCACCATGGGACCGGACGTGCTCTCACCCTACGGCGCTGGAGGGAAATACTCGCCGCTTCTCTGATGGCACCCGTCAGCATCTCTACTCTGTAATCGATAACCGACTCACCTTCCATCGGTGCCATTTCTTCCCATTCTCTATCGGTTAATATTCCCTCCAGGGTACTGGTATAGTTCTCCCAGTTCGCCGTCCGGGTCACGAAGCCCTTCTCCACTTCCTGGGCTGTGCCTTCCTCCTCCACGACACTGAAGGCAATGACCCGGTGGTCGGAGCTCGTGTCTGACCGTAAGGCCCAGTGCGCAATGCGTCTAGCCATTACTGCTGTGGCGAGTGTCAGGTCGATCCAGCTCTGGCCCCTTGCTCCTACAAATGTGGGACCAGACGGCTCATTCATTATCACCAACTGGCACCTCGCTACGCTTTCTTCCACTGCTCTACCTCTTACGTCCGTGCGCACTGAACCCCAGGCCGTGCTCCAGGAGTTGGTGTCGGAGCAGACTATCGCATTTCTGTACTTCAGTACGACAGCCTCCACAGCGGAAATGTGTTCTTCTATGTTTGCCGGTCTCGGCGGCATGTACGAGGACACGAGGGCAAATGAAATTCTGCCCCATCTAATGTAACATGCCGCCTGATCCGCTGTGGTATTTTGCTTTAGCTCCATTACGTCGAGGTTTGGATTGACGATGATTATCGCCGCTCTGGGCCTCCTCCGTCCACTGCTCAGAGCCACGACCCTCGACGTGACACCAAACCCTGCGACCAAATTTCTTTGACACCATGGCTCTTGAACAACCATGATGTCACAGCTTCGGGTGAGAGCTCTTAGCTCGTCCGCGACCACTCGTCTTCGGCCCATATTGACCTGCAGAATATGCAGCCTACACATACCGGGTCTTCTTCGCCTCCCTGTCCATCATCTCCAGATGTATCTGGCAATCCTTACTGCCAGTACAGTGCTGGGATTCCTTCCCCACTCTGCCTTTAAGGTGGCAATTTCTACAGCATGGGGGAGTTCCTTTAGCCTTCTCCGGGCAGTTCTTGGCTACATGCCCGACCCCCGTGCACCATCTGCAAGCCACTTCACTAGCTTTGCAATTCTTTGCTATATGCCCGTAGTCCTGGCATTTTAGGCAGAGTGGGGTGTCAAGGTGATCTCTGATGGACAGTGACCACCAACCTCCGCTAACATCCTCGGGGCCCAGGGTCATCAGGGCAGACCTCATAGCGGGGTGTGCCTCGAGAATCCAGCTCCTCGTGAGGCCGCCCCTTGCCGGAGTGGAGAAATAGGTTCTTAACCACTCCTTCCTGGCCCCCTCTACTTCCGGTTTCTTGAAGTTTGTCTTCCCCCAGAGGTATGATTCTATTGTGGGCTCGTCCCAATGCTTAGGGACCCCTCTTACTTCTAGGCGAGGCCTTTTGGTCTTGGCCAGCCTCGCCTCAATTCCCTTGGTCTTCAGCAGCTCCCTGTCAATTATTTTCCTTGCCTGGTCAGCACCCTCTGTCCTGACCAGGACTGTTCCAGCCTGGGTCGCTCGTAGTACTTTCACCTTTGCGCCCAGGCTCTCTAATTCTTCCTTCTCCGGGAGCTGCTGCCAGAGCTTACTCGGCGACCACTCCTCACCACTCCCTCTAAGGGTGATATACGTGGCCGTCTCTTCTGGCTTTTTAGGGGTCCCCTGGGATACCTTTGCCAAGATATTGGCATATGTAAGCCTCTGGGGTTTTCCTTCTTCTTCTTCTTCTTCTTCTTATTTTCCCTCTTTGTACTAGGGTGTACTCCTCATCTTCTTCCCCTTCCGATTCGGAGACACCCTTATTCTTGGGATCCTTTCCCCTTACTATCTTCTGCCCTCCATTTATTAGGGGGCACGGTGCGGGAGGCAGGTTCCCATATTTACTTTTCGAGGACCCTGGCTTGGGTTCCTCGATAGTGACCCTAAGTCCTTTCTTCTTTTTTAATTCCTCGATGGCCTTTTCTTTCTCAGCCAGGATCCTCTCGTATTTTTCCCTTTCTTCTTCCATCTTCTCGTCGGTGATGGCGATGGCGGTGTCTATTACCCCTTTGGCCACTCTCTGCTGCAGTCCTCCAACAAATTTCTCGTCCTGGAGGACTGTCTTCGTGACTGTTCTGGGAGACACCGTCTTCTCCTCTGAACGCCATTTCATCATTACTTCTTGTAGAATTTCGTTTTTTGCCTTAAGGGAGTTGTTCTTCATAACCTCCCTTGTTAGCATATCTGCCGTTTCAATGAGACATCTGCAGAGGACCCCCTCCACATATTTTTCCACCTGAGCCTCCCTTAACTTGGATTGGAAGACTACGATGAGTCTTCTAGACTCTGCTAAAATCTCTTCTGGGAGAAGGTCCTCTTCTTCTTCGGTTGATATTTTGGCCTGGCCTGCCGCCTTCTTCTTTTCCGGGGATATCCCAGATGGAGAAGTGTCTGAGGAGAGCACCGACACCACGGATAGTCTCCTTTTTTTTCCCTTCCATGGCGGCCGCCATTTTGTCTTCTGAGTCGCCACTATCTTGTTTTTGCTCCTCAAATTTTTCCCTTTGAGGTTTTGGGACCTCCTGTAGATAATGGTTATTATCTGCGCCTTCTGCAGCCATTTTTGCAGGTTTGGATGTTGGCATCCAATTTAACGTAATATATCACGTATAATAGGGTTTTCCAAACCCTATTTTTCCTAATGACTGTTTTATATTATAATTGTCTATTTTTTTTTTTTTCTTATCAACTAAACACTTTTAACACCACTCCTGTTCAACAACAATAACAATTAGTCTATAAAAAAACAACAAATAACAAACAACAATAACGATTGGTCTTTTTTTTTTTTTTTTTTTTTTTTTTTTTTTTTTTTTTTTTGGAAAATTTCCCAAAAACCACCACGCAGGGAGCCCCGAGTCGCACGAATGTCCGTCGGGCCTCAACCGTACATGTACACCATTTTAAACCACTTTGTTAGACAGCACGTGTAAAACACGTCTTACCTCTTCTGACTCTGAAGCAACACTGACACTAGGAGACAGTAGAGGTGGGGCAAAAATAACGTAATCTTTAAAATAACCTATTATTGACTCGGAACTGTTATCACCAATCACCTATTACCGAAAAAACCCTATTACCAGTGATCATATTTTAAAATATCTATAAATAAACCTAAATTTGTATTTTAGAATAACTTATTTTTATTATTTTAGAATAACTTATTTTTATTATTTTAGAATAACTATATTAAAATATAGTTATATCTTACAAAATTAGTCAAATTTATTAAATCTTCCATCGAAAACGATGGAGAAATAACAATAAATTGGGGTTGTTGGTGTAAGGTGTTAGGTTATAACAGATAGAAGAACCGATCGGTTAAGGTTATTCGACAAGTTACCGTTCTTAGATCGGTTCTCAATAACTGTTGTGTAACTTCTGTTATCTAATAACTCATATGGCTGTCCTATTATTGAAGAACCGATAGGTCACGTGATCTAATAACGCAAACAAGAACTGGTCTCAGATGGGTTATGACGCTCCAAGCGGCCGTGGTTCGAACTAAAACAGAAATTCGTGATCGTAGTACAATCATATCACAATAGATGGAGGTCGAAACTGTGAACAAAAATAAATGCATTGATTTTAATTTGTAAATAAATCTTCATGAGTTCCTTTTTTGTTTTATTGCGAATCGATAAAAAATCTCTTGGTTAAGAGAGGTTCTACTTTAATACAAAGTGCTGAAACTTTTAGATGAGCTTTGTAACACCAGATTTTATTTAAATTTTGCTTGGACTGAAATAGTTCTCCAATATTCAGGGTCTTAATGTTTTCTAATCGAAATTTTAAAAAGTTGAAATGGCTAGTTAATATCAAATGCTTTTTCTTATGTTATATTACAAATAATAATGTAATGACAAATGAATGTCATTAAAATCTTATGATTATAATGAATAGTTAAAATCTTGCAATGATTATTAAATCATAAAAATATTAGCTTGTTGTAAAATCTGTTTAGACTTTTGTAATTTATAGTTATTCCAAGGATATTTACACTTATATTAGATTCCATCGAGAATATACCTTTTTACCTGTTTGTAAAATATAATACTGCTTTTTGAAGTAAGTATTTAGTCCTTTGATATATAGCTTTTTTATTTTTGTGAATGGTTTCTTTCATACAACTTTTTAGTTATAATTTTTATGGTTATATCCATTGGAATATTTGTAAATAGATTTGTTAATAAATAAACTGAATATTTTTAATTCATTTTGTTTTTGTTTCTTTCCTTTAAAAACTCTGATGTAAATTGATTGTATCTGTATGGTTATTAGAATTGTCCAATATTTTGGTCAAGTATTTATGAGAACAGTTAGTTCTTTTAAATAAAAACTCATTGTGATTGTACAATGATAATGTGGGGTGTTAATAAATTCGTACAAACTTTATTGTAATTTGTTTTGTTTTTTTATATAGTTTTAGTCCATACATTATCTCATTCTGTGATTTTTATAATTACCCTTTCTGTTCAGGAAACTTATAAAATGAAAAATACCTTCAGGTTTGTTCAATTATTGTATCCTAATCTTTATCAGTTATTAGTTCAAACTACCTTTTGATCTACTAATCTTTCTCTTGTTATCTTTTTGCTGCCATTTCTTTCTTTACATCCCCTATCAACAATTTCCTCAGGCATCCTCTTACTCTCTAATCTGTCCAGGAAAATTTACTTTGGCCTCTGTTTTGATACATCCTTTTTGAATGAGCTCCTGGTTTAAATACTCTTTAAAATATTTTTTTCCTCAATTAGGATTGATGACCTAATTCCAATAAAAGTGGCAATTAATTCATGAAACCCTAATTGTATTGATCCTTCTGTACCATCATGTGTACCTCAAGTGATTTTTTCCTCTCTCATATATTGTCTTATGATATTATTAGAAACATGATGGGCTCTTATTATGAAATAACTTCCACTCTGAGTACCCATCTCTAAAGATATTAGTGTTTAAGCTTTTTTTCTTCTCCACACCACAGATTTTAGCAAATTTAAAGACAATTTATAGTGATAAGGAAAGATATAATCATCTTTTTTTTTTTTTTTTAAAGGAAACATTTTTTTTCCACAGGAACGAGTTTAGGATTCCTACAGTCTTCCTTTCTCTTAATATTATCAATGAAATATCTTAATTAATAGAGGATTCCTTTCCAGGAAGGATTAGTAGACCTCCATATCTCTAATCTTCAATGCTAAAAAATGTGCTCGAAGAGTTGAGGGACATAAACTCTTTCTTCTTTAGATTTATTTCCATGCCCTTTTCAGAATACTGCTTAGAGTTTCCTCAGCATGTATTCCAGATCACATTCCTCAGTGGCAATGAGTTGATAAACTCCTGCAATTTGTATTATGAATTAGATATCTTTCAAAATCTCCAAACCCATGTGTTAATATTTCTCTCCTATTTCTAGAAAGGTTGTTTAATAACCATGTTAAAGAGAGTAGGTGATTAGCAGCAACTTTGATTTAATCCTTTGGTGATGTGTAATGCTGAGGGGACTTGATATCAAAACTTTTTTTTAAAAATACTTTTGTATACAATTAGTAACGCTGCTATTTCAAAATTTAATTCCCAATTCTGCACCTTTATAAAGGCCTTGTATGTCTTATCTCAGACTATCACTTATCTCTGACAAACAGTGCTTTCCACACCGTATTTAAAGGACCTAAGTCAAAGCTTTCTAAAGGTGGATAAAGGCTAAATGTACCTCCTGGACCAAAAGTCTTGGAAGTCCACCAAATGCTTAAAAAAAAAATTGGGATACAGTAAAAACTTGACCTAAGATGGCCCAGCCTGAATCCTGCTTCTACCTCTGTTATTTTCTTCTTTATTTTATCTTACAGCCAATATTTTAATACACAATACATGCTTAGGTAACAGATTGATACAAGCTACTTGTAATTGTTGAGTCTTTATAATTGTTCAAATATGTTTTACTAACACCTATATGTATTTTTAAAAATAAAATCTTGGCAGTACAATTAAATAAGTACAATGTTTTTTAAAGATTTATTTAGCTGAATTCGATTGTATCATAGTTGGCCGATTTATTTTTAATTTGTTATATATTTTGACAACTTTTAATTGGCTTCTAAAATTTTTTGTTAAAAAAAATTGACACAATAATTTTGGTTGATTTTGTGTTATTTATCATTTGTAAGATTACTAAATAAACAAATTATTAACATTATTAGCAATGGCGAGGAGGATAAATTAATGAATTACCAGTCAAAATGTCTAAAAGTAAGTTTTTAATAGGTTAGAACCACTAGCGCCAGGTCGGTGATCGAAAACAGAACGATGGCTGGCAATAGGTTATTCTAATAACAGTTGAGAACTGTTGTAGAACTGGAGTGATTGTAATAACTGCAGTGATTCTAATAACTGGCGTTATTGTAAGAACTGCAGTGATTCTAAGCGTTATTGGATCCCGAAGAGTTATTGGCAACAGCAGTGATTGACGGGCGCGCATTCTAGCGGTAGGGCAGGGGTTTACTTGAATCACCTATTACTGGAATAACCTATTATTGGAACCTATTACTGGGATAGAGCCATAACGTAGTAACCTAATACCAAAAAATAACTGTTTAGCCCACCTCTAGGAGACAGCTGGGAAGGTGGGGATAATCCTCACGAGCTCTATAGCATGCGTCCTACCTCTAGTACAGTCGGGGAGCTACTTCTGTGGTAAATCTCTCACTAAGCTCAAAGTTCAGGTCCCCGCACTTGTCTAATGAATTTTTTATTATTTTTATCTCCTCTCCCAGTCGATTAACAGCCGCGAGAATGTCAGTTTCCGATGGCTCAGGAGATTTTTCATGACTTTTCTTTTTGGATATATCACAGTTGTGACATGTCCATGGTTTATTAGTTTTCTTAATTGCCTCTAATTCCTTCTCATGCAAGTCGAAACACCGGGCGTGAAATAATAGTTTACATTTTTGACATGAAATATTATTCTTATCGTCTCTTGAAATATTTTGTTCACATTTTGGGCACTGAACCATTTTGAATAAAGTTAAATTGCTCGTGAATGACGGTTAAAAATGTTTATTTACTTACGTAGGTAGTAAATAGGAGTTAATGCCCTGAGGATTTCACTTCTGATAAGCTGTGTGACCTTAAACTGTTTACAACTGATTTAAAGTTATCAATGAAGCCTTCACTGTTTCACTCAACTGTTTATACTATTTTAATGAATGAATCGGAAACGAACAAAAAAAAAAAACTGAAAAATTAACGAAAGAAAAGTGTTAAATAGAAGATAAATTTAAAAATGTAGATGTGATTCCGTCCACCACGCAATGGCATTCTTATATAGTGGAATGAGACTGGTGAAATCCAAACTGGTGATCAGGTATAATGTGATTGGAATCAAGGATGGGTTAAAGGCATTTCAAAAGGAGCTTTTCGAGGATTTTGCCCATGATAGGTAGGAGAGAAATAGGTCCGTACGAGGAAGGATTTTCTGGCGGTTTTTTTAGGTTTTGGGATTATTTTTATTATTGATAATTTCCTGGAACCAGGAAAATATGTTGTACAGAGGACAGTGTTATAAACGTATGTTAGGAATAATACTGCTTTCCTTGGAAGGTATTTGAGGATTCTTGAGGTGATAAGGTCATGTCCAGGAGCTTTGCTGCAGAGCAATTTACGAATGATGGCTATTATTTCTGAAGGGTGGAAGGCTTTAGGAGGAAGGGTCATTTGAAGAGGAATAGTCAGTTCTGCTTCAATACATTCTACATGATTAAGATTTAGGATATCAGAATGTGGTTTAAAAGTATTATGGAATGGTTCACGAAATACCTGCGATTTCTGTAAACCAGATTTGGTCCAGGTTTGACCTGGAGTAAGGATAGGAAGATTGAAGGTTTTGAAAGTTAAAAGTCTTTTGGTCGTTGTTCTTAGTGATTTGTCAGAAACATATAGTTGTTCAGTTTGTTTCTTTAAATTTTCAAATTTTAGTTTTTTTAAGTACTGATTTAAGTTTGTTAGTTAATTTTGTATAATTGGTTTTGTCAGATGGATATCGATTTCTATGCCATTTGGCTCTAGCTCGACGTTTTTCTACTAATAAAACCCGAATATATTGAGGTAAGACCATGCCTTCTCTATTTTGTGAGGTATTTTCTGTTATGCTAGTTTGTATTGAATTAGTAAGATGTTCTATTGCCGCATCTATTCATTGACATGTTTTAGTGGATTTTTCAAGTCTATATGGTTTTCTAAAGCCGAACGGAATTTGTCCCAGTCTACTCGTCCAGTTATTAAGGATGGAGGAGAAGGTTTGATAATAGGAGTAGAATGTAGTGTAAGCAAAACTGGGCTATGAACTGCGGAAAGGTCATCTAAGGAATCTATTGTAGTTTGGGAAGTAGGAATTTGAGAGGTGACAAATATGTCGAGAATATTTGGGCGTTTTCTTAGGGATCTAGGCCAGTAGGTAGGATTGTTGGGTGAAAGGATAGGGATATTGTTTAAGAATGATAAACGGGAAAGTACATTACTGCGGGATTGGATGTTTTACAGCGTTGTAATCCCCACCATCCATTGCAGGTGCATTCTTAAGCGCTGCCCAAAGAATAGGAATAAGGATTGTAGAATATTTTTGGAAAGGCTATTTCCTGGAGGACAATATATTGCTGAAAAATTAAGGTTAAATGGAAGGGACGAGAGGATTAGTGGGGTAGACTGAATGGTGTCAGTTAAAGAGGAAGGAATCAAGGTGTGGTTTCGTGATCTATGGATAAGAATACAAGTACCTCCGTGGGCTGTTTGGGGGGATGGTCAGTTCTGTAAGTGATGTAGTCTTTGATGTGGAAATAAGAGGTTGGCGTAAAGTGGGTCTCGGTAATTAGGGCAACTTGAATGTTATTGTCGTGTAAGAATAAATCTAGTTCATTTCTGTGACTGCGCAAACCATTTGCGTTCCATAAAAGAACTATCAAGGAGTTTTGGATCATCGAGGAACAATGGATGTGATTTCTGACAGAGCTCTTGTGAGAAGGGTAACTAAGTTTCTTGGAGTTCACGGAGGAGGAAGAAAGAATCGATCAGATATCACCAAGACTTTGTGAGGAAAGAGGATAGGGTTAACTGTCTGTCTTAACTGTTAAACTGTCTTGAAGACGGTACCTGAAATGGGATTTGGCTTGGATATTGTTGAGGAAGTATGATTTGCCCATGAATTTGTACTGGAGGCTTGATCTGTTGGTTCACTTGTAGTGGGGTCTGTTGACTAGTTGATATGGAAAAGGATTGATTATTTTGGGAGGGCGGGATGGAAAGGATGTTAGAGGCGCCTGATTTTGTGACTGTCGATTTCTTCGTTCGACCGTTGTGAATTCATTAGTTGGTTGAAGAATCTGAAATGACCCTGCTGCTGAGGTTCAGCGAGTTGAACGGCTGAATGACTGGGTTGTTGATTTTGAGGCTGCTTTTGATGTTGAAGGAAGTGAAGGAAATTATTTGTAAGAACTATTGATGACTGGAATGTTTTGATTCTGGGAGGATGATCCTACAGTTTCGGATGTATGAGTAACTGAATTTCTATTTGTAGCTGAGTTGGTGCTTCTTTGCTTCTGCCTAAGTTGATATACCTGGCAACCTTTATAATTTGCGGGATGGCTCTCACTACTGAGGACACACAAGGCTGGCGTATCGTATGTTTTTAAGCAAGTATCAGTAAAAAGTGGTCCTGCACATTTAACACACCTTCGTTGGCGATTGCAGTATGTCTTTGTGTGACCCAGGTTTTGGCATCTGGTACACTGGACTATTTATTTTTTGAGTCGAGGCACTTCAAATTTTACGACGGAGTATACCAATCTCTTGATGTTAAAAATCTCAATATTTTTCTCGGCCGGCTCCAGATCCACGAAGAACAATGGGAGTTTGTGCTTATCTGTACGGTGAAGAATATTGGCTATATGCCTGACAGTATGACTTTACTGTTCCAGGTCTCTTTTGATGGCGTCAGGAGGAACAGATTGATACTACTCTGTAGGCCTTCTCTTCTTTTTACTTAAAACAATGAAATTCTATATTATTATTTTTTAGATGCACAATCAGTGATTTGTAACTTTCTTTTGTTTCTGTATTTATTTTGAAGTCTTCATATCTGGAGAAACATTGGAAATTGGTTTGACCTATCAGCTCGTATATAATAGGGCTCGGATTTATTGGTCTGTGTCTATTCACATATATACTGTCACAATTAATTATGCATGCCCCAAATTCAAAGCTTGCACCATTAAACTTTGGTTGTACTGAACTGCCATCTTCAAGTTCACCGAACATCTTCTCGATGCATCTTGAATCAGGCAGTCTTGTTCTTTGGAGAGGGGTACTCATTCGGATTAACCAAAGTCAAAAATCTACCAGTGGTTTGTGCATAGCTAGGCCTCACTGCCCCATGTCTTCTTTGCTGAAGGCGGTGAAGTATCAGGGGAGTTCCTTGGCCTCTTCTCGTCTGCCGGCAGGTTTGGACTTACTGACCCGTACTTTACTGCCGGCTCACCTGAAGGAAGCATATATGTTAAAAGAGGGTGGTTAAAGATTTGTAATTAAGGAGCTTTTTCATGGTTATGCATAATGACTTGTCAGAAGTATTAAGTTTTTCAGTATGTTCATGTAAATTTTTGATCTTGAATTATCTTATTTTTGTCCTTAGTTTGTTAGTTAAATTGTTGTGATTATTTTTTTTTGTGAGTTGTGTCTAGTACTGTGCCACTTCGATCTTGCTCTGTATTTCTCTCTCAATAAGGTGCGAATTTTTACAGATCTGCCAGGTAATGACGATTTTTTGAGGCCGAAGGACATCCTTGGCCACTCTCCTTCCACAATTAGTATTAGTTTTCATCCTTAAAGATGCTGTTTTAAGATGGCGGAATTTTATTAGTTTTTCGTCCTTAAGGATGCTGTTTTAACAGTTTTTTAAGTTATCCGAAGGATAACGTCCGCCATTGTTGTCCTTGAGGATATTGACAATTATAGTTTTTTTGGGGTGAAGTATTTTCAGTTATACTATTTTGCTTTGATGAAGTAAGTTTGTCAATCGCTAGGTTAACCATTTTACATTCACTGTTGCGTATATGCGACATTACGTCAGCAATTTCTTATTTTTATAAGTTCAAATATTTTTCTATTTTATTACATTAGCATATTATTTAAGGTTTTTAATTTTTAGAAACAATTTTTTAATAAATGTTTTGTTTTTTAATCCATTAAAAATAATTGTAAAATTGGTCAATCAAAAATTCAATGTCTGTGAATAGTAAGATTTATTTATAGTAAGAATGTTAATTTCAGCCAACTAAGGATTGCTACATTTAAATAGTGTGAGGGAAGTAATGTTGAATTACACCCAGATTGCTTCAAAGCATACCACAAATAAAAAATAAAAATGATAAAAGTATAGTTAACTGTTTGTTAAATATGAATAAATGAAGGGATACAGTAAAAAAAACAACACGTTCTAGTAAAAATACTATAATTGTGTGCCAATGTTTCGACCTGCCTCGCAGGACTTCTTCAGGGTTAAATGAACAGAAAACTAAATGCGACCAAAAATGGAAATATGGTGAATGAGGGAGGGAAGTATACAGTAACAAAAAAAGGTGATGTAAGAAAAGAAAGGAATATAATAACAAAGGTAAAGCAAAATAAAAGAGGAGATATAAAAGGAAAAGTAAGAAATGGAAAAGAAAAACTTACCCACCGAACCTCACAGGAGAGGAGACGAACGATGACTGATGGAAAACGGTAAGAACAGCTGGGCAGGTAACAGGGAGAAAAGGAGCGAGAAACTTGAATAATGTATAGGAAAATGAAACCATGAAAATGTGACAAAAAATGTAGAAAAAAGGTAAAACAACTAGTTTGCCCCTAAGGTAACAAAAATAATAAATAGAATAAAAAGAGGTAATGAATAATACAATGAAGAATGCCAATGCCATCGTGATCAGCTGTGCAATATGATATAAAATAATACAGAGAAATTATAAAAAGGGTGGAGGTCGAATGATCAAGGTAATTTGAAAGGAATTTTATGATAATAATAAGTGGGAAACTATTCGCCTGAAGAATTCGTTTGATGCATAGTATGTTAGTATTATGGAATTGGGAATCAGATATGGAGAGGCATGAATGGATGAGGTTCTTAGAAACACTGATTTTTTTATAGTAGGGGTGTTGGGAATGATAGTTCAAAAGTCTACCAAAATAGATGAGTTTGGTGGATATAGTGTGGTCAGGATTTCTAGTGATAAGATCAAGGAAAAGAAGAGAATTATTGACATCATGTTTGACCGTAAAGTGGAGTTTAAGGTGATGAGAATTGAACATGGAAAGAATAGAATGAATTTTATCAGGACTAACGACTAGTAATAGGTCAACGTATTTTTTGATAAAAGCAATGACTGTAGGGAATAATGGTATAATGAAGTTAAGGAGGTTATTGAGGACGAACTTTAAGGGAAGGTTTTAAATCTGATTAAAAAATAATAACCTTCATTTATAGAATAACCTTTTTTTCCTTATCATTCCTGTCTCGTTCCTTATCCTTACTTTGCTCCTTTGTATTATCACTGATTTTTATGTCTATAATTTTCTATAGCCTTTATGGTATTTATTTATTTTATTCTATATCCAGGATTTCAGGACATTTTTTGAAAGATGTAGGCCAGTAAGTAGTGTTTAAGGGTGAGAGGACAAAATAACGGTTAGAGGTTGAAGTACTGGATAAGATGCTGCCACGGGAGTTAAATGTTCTACAAACCCATTTTTACTTTTTGTTTTTTAATTTATTTTTTAAGAGCATAGACTATAAAAAGATGTGCTCTGCTCTTAAAAAAAAAAAAATTTAAATCAATAATACAAGTCAAACTGATTTAAAAATAAATCTGCGTTCTAAGCATAATAATTTCAGAATTTGAAAATTAATAATTGATTCCAGGTGAATATGTAAAAGCAGTTTAAATTATCTAAAACCATCTGTCCTTTGTTTAAAAGATGATTAAAAATGGATATTTCGAAATGAAAAAAAAAAAGTTAGACGAAAAATCAAGGGCATTTTGTATTTCACTTCATTTTTTAGGTCTCAAAGAAATAATTTTTTAGAACAAGAAGATTATTATTCATTGTTGCTAAAACACACTGGGGCATATTTTAAATTAGGATATATCATTGCATAAATGAGATCAATGACCAAATCCATGAGAATAAAAAAAAAAGTTCTAGAAATCATAAATTAGCATTGTTTTAAGGACAATACCTTTTTTTTTGGTTGAGATATCTAAATGAATTATGTGAACATATACGAAATCTCGAAGCATTAATTTTTTTTTTTTTTTATCTTATTAATTTACTTATTATGCAATGTTAACAAGTAGTTTTATGATTATTTAACGCCATGAAAAAAAATCAATTAAGACATAAAAAATATTTTAAAATTTATATTCTTACAAGATCTACGTTGAATTACTTCTTCTTCATGACCTTCATGATTAATTTGAAGGAAATCAAACCACATGTTTGCCTGGGGCTGTGAAACAGATTTTTGATTATTAGGCTTCTGAGATTGTTTGTGGGGGAAGCAGCTATAGTATGGATCTCATCTTATTCCACTGCATCGGCCTGTGATGCAGCTTCTGGTCTATTCAGTATTTTGTGTCTTATCCATGAAGCTGCTCTGCTTAATATATTTGGAAAGAATTACAAGGGATTTATTTAGAATGAAAATGTCTCATTTTAGAATATTATTGAAGAAAATTTGTTTGAAAAAAAATTTTTTTTTTTTTCTTATACCTTAAAAGTTAGGCATAAACTTACTTCAAGGATTGGTAGAAACAGTGATCCAAGACTGATTTTTTGAAGTGAAAGGTGCTTGACAGTTCTTAGTTTGTTATGTTAAACGGATTAAATAGATAGAAAAAAAATTAAATATGATAAGTATTATTTTAAAACATTTTGATTATTTTTCAAATTTAATTTATAAGCTGATGAATTTTGCGTGTTATTCCTGTTAGTATTTTAATTTATTCCTTGTTTGTTTTTTTAGCCTGGAACATATTGCTTATATTAATCATGATTGTGCCAGCTCTACTTCGAGTGGTGTACAGATCCCTATTTGCCCATTATGCGATGTGTCCCTCTCCCTGGGCCCTTATTATGGAATTATTGAACTTGCAGCAACAGCACATGTGGACCAGGAATGCAGATCCGCGATTGCTGTTGCCAGGAGACAGGTAGGATTCATCATCAATTCTTTCTTTATTTAAGGTTAAATAATTAAAAATGTACTTCCCTTATGAAATAATATTAGTTTTATTGTTTATACCTCATTTGGTTTGTTTCTAGTATCAAGTCAATATTTATGTCAGTTATTATATTATTTATTATTATCAGTTATCACAAAAATTCTTTTGTTTTTATTATTAAGCATTTTTCTCAAGATTCCATTTTTATAATGGAAAATATTGTGTTCAATAAAGTACATTTTTGGGAACTGTTGCAGTTTTTTTGTTCTAACAAACTGCAGGACATTTTAAATTGTTGTCAATTGGATTTCTGGTTTGAAGCTGGTCAGTCAAATTTTGTTTTATTTTGTATAAAATGCTAAATAACTTTATATTGTTTAACTGTATTAGTATAGTTATACTGGAGAAGGGCTGCAGAGGATATAGTAACCTGGTGAAGACTAATTCAGGAGGCCAAGGACCACAACAGTCTGTAGCACCACAGAGTAGTAGCGGCATTAGTATTGAGAAATATATTTTGTTCATTAATTATAATTGGCTAAATTTTAGTTGTGATATATAATAGGGGTATAAAAAAAAAATGACCGTTTTATCAAATTCCAGAGTTCAAAAGTCTGTAAATATCTCAATGCTATTTATTATTTATTTAAAATATAGAGAGTGACTGGCATGCTTACGGCAAGAGTAATTATATAAAAGAAAAAAATGGAATTTAGACAAATTTAAAGACCCAGATAAATTAGAAGAATTCAGAGAACTGGGTGACAGAAAAATGTTAGAAGAACTAAATAAAGAGGATATCGAAAATGAAGAAACAAGAATAGAATCGGAAGTGGTGCAAAATTAGCAAAGTCATTGAGGAAACAGCGAATGATATTATTGGTGAGAAAATGAAGGGACGTAGTGAGGAATGGCTTGATGAGGAATGCCGTGAAGTGCTAAGATTAAAAAATGAACATAGATTGATAATGTTACAGCGCGCTACGAGGCAGAACACTACAGATTACCAACTGAGTCGCTGAAGAGCAAAGAAGGTCATACGTGAAAAGAAAAAGGCCTTTCTAAAAAAAGCAAGTAGAGCACATCGGAGAGCTAAGAAGTAATAACGAAACCAGAAAATTCTATGGTGCAATTAAGTATATAAATAGAGGCTTCCAGCCTAAAACAGAGTCGTGCAAAAATAAAGATGGTAAATTAATGGAAGGAAAGGCGGAAGCTATTGGTAGATGGGCAGTTGTTGCGAGCGACCCAGGCTGGAACGGTCCTGGTCAGGACAGAAGTGCTGACCAGGCCAAGAAGATCTTAGACTGGGGGCTGCTGAAGAGCAAAGGAATCGAGGCGAGGCTGGCCAAGACGAAGAGGCCTCGCCTGGAAATACGAGGAGTCCCCAAACACTGGGACGAGCCCACAGTGGAGGCATACCTCTGGGGCAAAACAGAGATGAAGAAGCCGGAAGAACTGGGGGCCAGGAAGGAGTGGATGAAAACATGCTTCTCCACTCCGGCAAGGGGCGGCCTCACAAGGAAGTGGATCTTAGAGGTACACCCCGCTATGAGGCATGCCCTGATGACCCTGACCCAAGACGTAAGCGGAGGATGGTGGTCCCTGTCCATCAGGGATTATCTCGACACCCCACTCTGCCTGAAATGTCAAGATTATGGCCACATTGCAAGGCAGTGTGAGAAGGAAGTGGCCTGTAGATGGTGCACGGGGGTTGGACACGTGGCCAAGAACTGCCCGGAAAAGGAAAAAGGAACACCCCCGTGTTGTAGGAATTGCCATAGGAAAGGCAGAGTGGGGAAGGATCTCCAGCACTGTGCGGGCAGTAATGAGTGCCAGGTACACCTGGAGATGATGGACAGGGAGGCGAAGAAGATTCGATATGCGTAGGCTGCAGATCCTGCAGGTCAATATGGGCCGAAGACGAGTGGTCGCGGACGAGCTAAGGGCTCTCACCCGAAATTGTGACATCATGGCTGTTCAAGAGCCATGGTGTCAAGGAAATATGGTCAGCGGGTTTGGTGTCGCGTCGAGGATAGTGGCTCTGAGCAGTGGACAGAGGAGGCCCAGAGCGGCGATAATCATCGTCAATCCCAACCTCGACGTCATGGAACTGAAACAACACACCACGGCGGATCAGGCGGCATGCTACATTAGATGGGGCAAAATGTCATTTGCCCTCGTGTCCTCGTACATGCCGCCTAGACCAGTTAACATAGAGGAGCATATATCCGCTGTGGAGGCTATCGCACTTAAGTACAGGAACGCGATAGTCTGTTCCGACACCAACTCCTGGAGCCCGGCCTGGGGTTCGGTGCGCACTGACGTTAGAGGAAGAGAATTGGAGGAGAGCCTGGCGAGGTGTCAGCTTGTCATTGTCAACGAGCCATCTAGTCCCACATTTGTAGGAGCGAGGGGCCAGAGTTGGATTGACGTGACACTCGCCACGGCAGCTATAGCAAGACGAATTGCGCACTGGACCTTACGGTCAGACACGAGCTCCGACCACCGGGTCATAGCCTTCAGTGTTACGGAGGAGGAAGGCGAAGCCCAAGAAGTGGAGAAGGGCTTCGTGACCCGGACGGCGAACTGGGAGGAATACACCAGTAAACTGGAGGGAGTACTGATCGACCAGGAATGGGAGGAAATGGCGCCGATGGAAGGAGAGTCAGCAATTGACCAAAGAGTGGCAATGCTGACGGGCGCCATCAGACAAGCGGCGAGTACTTCCCTCCAGAGCCGTAGGGTGAGAGCGCGTCCGGTCCCATGGTGGACGCCAGCCCTAACACAGAGGAAAAGAGAAGCATATAGGGCCAGGCGTAGGTACCAGGAGTGCAGAGAGGAAATTAGGAGAGATGCACTCCGTAACGAGTACAAGCATAGGCAGCGGGTATACCGAGGCGAACTAAGGAAACAGAAGAGGATATCCTGGGACGAGTTCATCGTCAAGGAATCTGAGAAGAACCCCTGGGGAATACCCTACAGGGTGGCAATGGGCAAGGTTAAGCCGCTACAGATGATGGCGGCATTAAGAGAAGGACAGGCCCAGGCAGCCACCCTGGAGGAGAGTGCGACAATGTATATCAATGCTACGTACCCCAGGGATGACCCGTCCTAGGATAATGAAGAAGATGAGTTTGTAAGAAGAGCCACGGTATACCCGCCAGGTACCGACCTATGCCCACCATGGGATAAGTGGGACCTTCGTCTAGCCGTGGATAGACAGAGGACCGGTAGAGCTCCAGGACTCGACGGAATAGATGCGGCAATCCTCAAAAACAGTGCCCCTTATATTGAGGATGAATTGCTTAGCATCCTCAATAGATGCCTGGATGAGGGGTACTTTCCAAGCAAATGGAGGGTTGCCGATCTGAGACTCCTCTACAAGGGAGGAGGTAAAGATAAGGAGACGGCTAAAGCCTATAGGCCAATATGCCTCCTCCCAGTAGTCAGCAAGGTCCTGGAGCACCTGATAGTAACCAGCCTCAGACCGGTCCTGAATGCAGCGAGTCATCCACGGCAGTTCGGCTCGACCCGTGGCAAGGGAACCACTGATGCGTTGCTGAGAGTACGCCAGGATGCGGAGGAAAGGGCGGAGAAGTATGTGATGCTATTATTGTTTGACATATCCTCCGCCTTTGACAGTGTGTGGTGGCCGGGCGTGCTCCAGCAATTGCAAAGGTTCGACGCCCCCAGCAACCTGTACTCCCTCGTTAGTAGTTACCTAAGTACAAGGAGTGTAAAGATAAGAGGTAGCTACTACGAGGTAGAGAGAAGAATAGAAAGAGGATGCCCACAGGGTTCGGTCCTCGGGCCGGCCTTGTGGAAGCTAGTCTTTGATGGGTTGCTGGGGGAGCTGCAGGAGAGAGGGTTCCTTGCCACGGCCTACGTCGACGACCTGGCAGTCATTGTGGCCGCAAACAGCAGAGCCAGAATCAAGACAGAAGCAGAGAGGTGTGCCAGCTTTGTGGAAGAATGGTGTGCGAGGAAGAAGTTGAGTATGGCGGCAGCCAAGACTCAGGCCATACTCGTTAAGGGCTCCACGGATAGGGCTCACCCTATCACCCTGAACATAGGGAACGAAAGAATAAGACCAGGTGAGGAGGTTACATACCTAGGAGTTAGGTTCAGGAAGAAATTCGACGCAACCCCTCACCTGGAGTACCTGAAGGATAGGGTGACCCTATCACTAAATGGACTTGGCAGAATAGGGGGTGCTTTCTGGGGCCTCAGGTACCCAGCAACGATGACCATTTATAAAGGTGTGGTCCTGGGTATCCTGAGGTATGCATCCCCTGCGTGGAGCCGAAACCTCGCACAGCCGCTGAGAAGAAAGCTGGCCACCATACAGCGACTGGCTCTGGTGCGTGTCACAAAGGCATATAGAACGGTGTCGCATGAGGCGGTGCAGGTGCTGGCCGGAGCGATGCCCCTGGACCTCGTCCTGAAGGAGGACAGGATAAAGTATGAAGTTAAGAGGCAGGGGCTGGAAGCGCTTCCGGAGGGACTCCAACAGCGTGTTGGCGAGACCCCAAATCTGTGGAAGAAGATACTGCGGGAGGACTCCATAGAGGAATGGAATGGGCGGTGGGTGGCGAGTGAGAAGGGAGCCACATTAAGAAAGTTTTTCCAAAGAAGACTAGAAGCGAAATGGGTCCTCCCGGACTGCTGGGTCTCGCAGATGCTAACAGGACACGGCGGGTTCCGGGGAAAATTGCATGCACACGGAAAGAATATCGACCCCCGGTGCCCGACTTGTGGAGTCCCAGAGACAGCAGAACACGTTGTGCTGTCCTGCACCGATATGGAAGGACACCGTGCCAGGTTGTCGAGGAAAACAGGAATCTTCGCCCTCGCCGAAGCGGACTTCCCCCGATTAGTAGAAGAGGACAACTATCCACACTTTAGGGAATTTGTCTACGGGTGGAAGGAAGTGGTGGGTCCTACACATTTCACCTTGGGTAGGCCCATCCCCGCTGTCGGCGAGCCACCGGAAGAGCAAGATGAAGAGTAGTAGGCTAGAGACTGTGAGGACGTGCAGGACCGGACGGATGCTGTGGACCAGGAGGGCTGGACCAGGCGGACCGGACGGATGCAGTCCTCGGGAGAACTGGAGTGGACCGGACGGATGCGGCGGACCAGGAGGGCTGGACCGGGCTACCGTCCGGAAAACAAGGTGCGGTCGCTAAGGCGTGCAAAGCATTGCCGGGCCGCACCACAGGAGATAAGGTGCGGTCGCTAAGGCGTACTATGCATGGCCGGGCCGCACCACAGGAAAAGTAAGAAGGTGTGGTCTGAAGCGTACTGAGCACGCCAGGCCACACCACAGAATTGTGCCCACTAAATATAAAAAGACCTCACACAATCATGTAAATTGTAAATAAAGATTTTAATTGGCGGCAGCGGCATACAAAAATCCCATATGTTGAACCCGCTGCCGCCAAAAAAACCCGTATGCCTGAAAAGGCTTGGTAGGGGGAAAAAAAAAAAAAAAAAAAAAAAAAAAAAAAAAAAAAGAAAAAAAAAAGGGAGATGGGCAGAGCACTTCAGTGATCTATGCAACGCAGGGGCTCAGATAATTGACACTGACAACAATACGTCGAGCCGAATGGCAGCAGTTGCTTGACAAGTGTTGGGAATATAAAATTGACCTCCATCTCCTTTTTATTTACTATTGGCAGGCTTTTGATAGTGTCAACAGAGCAAAATTGATTAAAGCCTTAATAGACTTCAACATACCAAATAAGCTGATCAGATTGATCAACATGACATTGAGTGGTAGTGACGACAAAGTCATCATAGGCGGCAACATAAGTCCCGAATTCCCCATTCTGACTGGCGTGAGACAAGGCGATGCCCTGTCAGCCACCCTCTTCAATCTGGCCTTACACAGTGTCTTGAAAAAGATTTAAAGTTTCAGGGAATATTATGTATTCATGCATTCAATTATGTGGATATGCTGATGATGTATGCCTCATAGCCAGGAATATTCCATCCCTCAAAGAGACCTTTAGTACTCTCAATAATGAAAGCAAAAAGATAGGCCTCTGCATAAATGAGGAAAAAACATAATATATGAGTACTAGTACTGGGCAGAGCAATACTAACATCGATATCGATGGCTATTTCTTCAAAAAAGTTAGAAGTTTTTCATACCTTGGCTCAGAATTGAATGATGAGAATAAAATAATCAATGAAGTAAGAAAAAGAATAATGGCGGCAAATGGAGCTTACTTTAAATACAAAACTTTTTAAAAGTACCCTACTGTCTCAAACCACTAAGGTGCGGCTGTATAAAACCTTAATTCGACCAGTCCTAACGTATGGAGTGGAGACGTGGACTTTAACCACCAAAATGAAAAATCAATTAACTTTATTTGAACGTAAGCTTTTGAGGAAAATTTATGGTCCAGTCCACGATGCACAATCAAATATGTGGAAGCTTCGATCAAATGCTGAGCTCTATTCTTTATACAAGGATGTAAATGTGTTCCATTTTATTAAAATACGACGTTTGGAATGGTTGGGTCATATCATAAGAATGCCCACCAATAGAATGCCGAGCAAACTTTTGCATGGCTCTTTAATTGGCAAAAAGAGAAGAGTTGGCCGACCAAGAAGACGGCTACAGGACCTTGAAGAAGATCTAGGGATCCTTGGCGTTGCAGAATGGAAACGGAAGGCTAAGCATAGAGGCACATGGCAAAGCATTGTTCAGGAAGCCAGGGCCCACACCGGGGGCTGTAGTGCTACGTAGTAAGTAAGTAAGTATTATTTACCAATACTTAATAATCCCTTTAGAGCATTCTCTAAGCTTGTTTACTAACCCTGGACTTCTTAAAATAAAGCCTCAGTTCAGTTATTTATTTCAAAGAAGAAACATGACTGGCTCCGAGGCGACCATTAATGGATATTAATGAGGTTCTGAAGGAAGCTGTTGAGTCAAATCCGTCCACAAGTACTCGCGAACTTGCCAGGGAGTGTGGTGTGTCGAAAGATACTGTTACTCGCCATCTCCTCTCCATGGAGAAGGTGAAAAAGACCTGTAGACTGGTTCCTCACGAACTTATTCCTCAACAATCAGCAGAAAAGTTCACATAACTTCATAGGTTTGAACTCCTGCCTCATCCAGCATATAGCACAGACCTAGATAGATAACAATGGACTATACTTTGGGCATTAATTGTATTTTATATCAAAGAAATAATAATACAAATATTTGTTTAAGAAACGGTCATTTTTTTTTATACACCCCATTATATATGTTGATGGCACTACTTCCGCTCATAAGGTTACAGTTTTTGATAGTCACTTCAAGTGAAAAGTACCCAAAAATATAATGTAGAACTCACTGTATTTACTTATTAAAATACCTTTTAAGAGGTAATATGTATCTAATCAGTAGTTCCAGTTTTATCACATTGCCAAAATGACCACGTAGTATGTTATCATTGCACTTATAAGTTTTCTTCCTCTTGGAGAGAAGTTTAAATGTTTAGACTCTCCTGTTTTCCTATTCCTTAATCTTCAACGTGGGGAGAAACTTCTGCTTAGGAAGAGCTACAGCTAACTGAGAAATAACTGTTAGATCATCTTGAAGTTGGTGGTTGGGGTTATGTGGTTGTTGTTCCATTATTTAAAAAAAATATTTCTGAAAAATAGAACGTAAAGCTGTAGAAAAATTAAAGATAGTTAACTTCCGATTCCAACTTCCAACGATGGAGTTCTTTCTTGTTATATTTATAAGTTACTCCTGTTTCGTAAAGAGTGGAAGGTCTTTATTGATGTGTAGCCCTTCTAATGCTATTAAGAAAAACTGGAATGTTATTATTATTAAGAAAACCTGGTTATTGTTATTGGTTAATGTTATTATTAAAAAGAAAAAAATATTATTAAGAAAAACTGAAATGATATGGAAAATCTGGATAATTGAACAATATTCATTTTTATCTTGCACTCAGAATTTGAATTAATACAGTGAATTTTTTTGAACATATATTAATTTAAATTAGATATAAGTTCAAATTATTTTGAAAAATTTCATATTCCTGTTGTTATCTATACAACTGTTTTATTAATTACCATACCATTTTATCTAAAGGCTTTAAATATAAATTTTAAGATATTGGTAATCGATTTGGTTAGTCTCTCTTAAATATTGGTGCTCAGGGGACCTCAGTGTAATTACCGTGTTAGTCTTACAATGTTCTATTGAAGGATTAAAAATGGTTGTTAACTCCAGTTGAGGAAATTTCAAAGGAGTGTGGATATCTTGGGAGATAATTTTCATCTCTTCCCAAATGTTTGTATGGTCCATGGTCCATGAGTAATGAAAAGAATTTTTTTTCTGACTAGACGATTATAAAATTTCTCAAGGTCTTGCTTTGTGGTAGTAGTCTCTTCATCTATTAGAAAATAATTCCCCTGGAAATGTGAAAGGATAAGGAGGTGCATCAAATGAAAGGATGATGTATGAATAAGACTGCTCTTTTACTATATCGTCGAATCGTATTCATTTTTTTCGCTCAATCAGTGAAATCTCTCTTTATGAACTCTTTTCACTTTGAATAGCACATTTTTTCTGGTAAAGTGCATGGTATGGGGTCTGTTAGAGTTGAAAGTTTATGGAAGAATCTGACATAAAAAAGTTACTATTCCCCTATGAGAGAGGATGGGGTTTTACCTTTCAGTATGGTATAAACCACTGTCGATATATTCTTGATATAATTTTTTTTTTAGTAAGGGTCTCTTAATTTCTTCTTTCTTTGTAATGATTTATATTTATCCAGAATTAATGGATTTGGTTTTCAATCAACATTTGAAACAAAATTTCTGTTCCACCTTTTTTTTGCTTCATAACTGTTATGTCATCAGTAACTTTCATGTTTCTTTTCAAGCATCTATGTGTTTTTACTTGAATTTTAATGGGAATGCATCTTGAGGTATATTCAGGCATCAGGCCTGTCTGTAAAATATTAATATATATATATATATATATATATATATATATATATATATATATATATATATATATATATATATATGTATATTTAAAGTTAAATAGACTGAAACTCAAGAACTTAAAAAAAAGAAATAAAAGGGAGAAGAACAACACAATATGACTGTTTATTGCTCTGATGCAGCTCTATTTATACAAGTACATTATTTGTTGTGACTAGAGATAGGATTAAGGCTAATATATAGCCTGCTTCGGACCTTGACTTCCCCCCGCCAGTTTATGACCATCGTTCATAAACTTTAACTTTGGGCACTTAATGGTATTAAGGAGTCCAGAGACTAATCCCCTCATGGTAAAAGGCCGAAGTAGATAGCGATACATAAAGAACCTAATCCTATCCTGTCCATATTTCTACCAACTAATTCTCTACACATATTAAATCTACTATCTTAATTCTCTATGATACAAGGTACAACAAAAGAAAATTTTACACCATAATCCTTAACCTAACATAGTACAACGGTTAAATCTTTATTTACATTATAAAAACAATACTTAAACTTAACTTACAACTAAACATTCATCCAAAACTAAAATGAACTCCTTTTAAAATAAAACGCACGCACACGCACACACACACACACACACACACACACACACACACACACACACACACACACACACACACACACACACACACACACACACACACACACACACACACACACACACACACGCACGCACGCACGCACGCACGCACGCACGCACGCACGCACGCACACACACACACACACACACACACACACACACACACACACACACACACACACACACACACACACACACACACACACACACACACACACACACACACACACACACACACACACACACACACACACACACACACACACACACACACACACACACACACACAACAAAAATTTCCTCTGTACAAAAATAATAAATCTCTTTCCTCTTATTTACAACTTACAACTTCACATTACCTCTACTATATACAATAAAATTAACTTTACATCAACAAAATTTTCTCAAAATTAAAAAAAACAAAACATTTTTCTACAAACAAAAAACAAAAAAAAAATTCTTCTGTTGCTGGCGGAACGGACCACTCACAGATCAGGGTATAACCTGTTCCTCAATAGGAATTTTCAATTGTTCCACATGCACATTTCTCCGCTTCCGCGGCTCTTTGACGCTCTCCAGCGTCACCACATTGTGCTCTCTAATGCAAACTACTCGGAATGACCCTTCATATCTACAAATCTCTTTTCCTCGGTTCGTACTCTTTTTTCTATAGACAACCATTCCGATCTTGATTTTTCTCGCACCCTTACGTTTTCCCTCTCAACCCGTTGTCTCTTCTCTTTGAGTATGCGTTCGTGCGCTTTCCCCCATAACTTACCGAATGCCCAACGTCGGTTGGCAATGAAATTTACCATTTCTTCCCCTACTACGGTGTCGCGGAAGTCCCGGCGTCGCTCCCGGAGCCCAAAGACGATCTCCACCGGCGAATATCCCGTCGAGCTGTGGATGGAACCGTTATACGCCGCAACCGCCTTTTCCATCGCGATGTCCGGCTCTAGTCCCTTCTCAACCTGATATATTCGCAGGTGGTCACTAAGGGTCCCATGAAGCCTCTCAATCTCCCCTCTGCCCTTGGGATGCCCTGGGGTATTGATATGCCACTGAATATCTAACTCTTTACCCTCCGCCCTGACCAACGCGTTGTCGAATTCTAGACCCCGGTCCGACGTGATGCGATCCGGGATCCCGTATGATCTGAACCAACCTCTTAACGCCCCCAATACCGCCTCCGCCGATTTGGCCTGCACGAGATGAGCTAGGGCATATTTACTGAATACATCGAAGATAGTAACCCACTGGTATCCCCGCCACTTAAACGTATCCACTGGGAGGTCCGATAAGGGGAACGCTACCGTAGGTGTCTCTTCCTGTACCCACCCTGGGGGATGCCGGTCGTATTTCGTGGTGATGCATACCTAAGAAACTGCCGTATATCCCCCGACGGTCCCGGTTCGTCCCCCTCAACGGCATTTATCATTAGTGCGCGCGATAACCAATCCGCAACCACGTTCTCTTTCCCAGGCTTGTACACTATCTCGAGATTGTATTGGCTGAGGAACTCCTTCCATCGCGTAACTCTTGCGGACGATTCCTTTAACTTCCCAATCCACTGTAACGGTCTATGGTCCGTGTGGACCCTGAATCTCCTTCCAAAGATATACGGACGGAAGTGATCCACAGCCCACACAATCCCGAGTAGTTCCCTCTCTAACGCCCTATACCGCGTCTCCGCGTCCGTCAACCTTCGGCTCGCATACGCTACCGGCCTCTCCTGTTTCTCGTTATCCTGCGATAATACCGCCCCCAACGCGTATTCGCTCGCATCTGTAGTTACGGTAAACACCCTATTGAAGTCCGGGAAGGCTAATACCGGCTCTCTCTGCAGCTCCTCCATGCAGCGCCTGATGTTATTTTCCATTTCCGGTGTGATAAAAATTTTCCTGCCCTTCTTCAATAAGTTGTTTAACGGAACTAAGAACCGCGCTATCTCGGGGATGAATCTACGATAGTAATTCAGGGAACCCAACAGCCGCCGTATGCCCTTAACGTCCCGCGGGATTTCCATTCTCGCAATGGCCTCTACCTTCCCTTCATCCGGCTTCACCCCGTCCTCCATATTGTGTGCCCCAGAAAACTTATCTCGCTTTCCCCCAGACGCGACTTTTCTGCCAATAGTTTCAAGCCAAACTCCCGAATTCTCCCGAATACCGCCCTAAGATGTACCAGATGCTCGCCCTCCGACTTACTGAAAACCAAGAGGTCATCCATATAAATCTGGCACATACTTTCATCCAAACCCCTAAGGAGCTCGTCCATTATTCTTTGGAACGTAATGGGCGCGTTCTTAAGCCCGAACGGCATTCGGGTGAATTCGTAGTGACCTCGCTCGAAGGTGAAGGCCTGTTACACTTCGATAAACGTGGGAAATAAAAGGTTAATTTTTTTTAACATTATTTTTTTCTGATTTCGATTTCATGTTAGTTTTCCTTTTTTTTCAATTGCTTTAATAAGAAAGATGAATAGTGAAAGCTGAATGTTAAATAAAACAATGTTGGTGATGCCCCTATCCACGAATTATTAAATTATAAATTTCTTTTGCCAATAAATTTTTCCATTTTTTTTTAATAATAATTTTCATTACAGAAATAATTAATATTGTTAATTTTATTAAGGTAAATGAATTGTGATGCTAAAATAGACCAGAATTAAAAGTTTGATAAAATACGTCGACGGATTAAGAGTGATAATAATAGGCGACGGAACAAAAACAAAAGCCAAAACAAAAGAAGATAGACAGGTCTCAACGGGGAGAAGTGATTGTGTTGAGTTAGGAGACAGACGCTCATTAAACGGCAAGGCCGGATTTTCATTTCTTTCTTTGAAATTGGACTCCAAATATTGGAATTTTGGATTCTTACCCGACAGGGGATTTATTCATCGAAGAAAATTTATGAGTCAACGTCATCTACAGCTCTAAGTGGACTCAACAACAAAATTGGAGAAGAAGAAATTGTGGCCGTCCCTTGATACCAATACATCGCTCGTTAACGCCGAAGGGTGCACCCAGATAAGTTTTATTTTATTTTAAGTTTATTTGTGCTGGTACCAGAATAAATCAAACAATAAATTATTTAATGGTTGCTGAATTTGGTTAATTAGTATTAAAAGAGAGAAATTGTTTAACTTTTGTTTGTTTGTTTATTTTGTATATTTTTTTTTTTTGAAAGCGAGCTCGCAAATATTTTATATTTTTGGACCACCTATTTACAAAGCAATATTAGATATTGTTTGTTTAATTAATTTGTAAATTTTGTAAAATTGAATTTTGATAATCATAATATGTAAAAATAATTTTCGTTAACAGTAATAAATATGGTCCAATTTTCTTATTAACAAAATTGGTGTTTTTTTTTTTTTTTCTTTTTTTCCTTCTCGTTTGAAAATTATTATTATTTTTTTAATTTCCTTTTGCATCTTGGTCTCAAATCAATTAAAAACAAAAACCAGGAAAAGTGGTGACCAACATTGAAGGAGAGATAATTTTGATTATTGAGTAAAAATAATAAGTGTTACCATTTAATGGTTATACATTCAGATTTATGGAAATGGTCAAGGGTCATTTCTAAGGATTGAGTGCATGGTGGTGAATTTTGAATTCAGAGGTGAGATTCACAAAATTATTAATAAAATAATTTTATTTTATTTTTATGTTTTCAACATTAATGGGTTTTTGGTTTTGATTAATTATCGCAATTAATTGGTGGAAGTATATTTAAGAGTTAAACTATCTATTGTTTTCCTTACCTTTCTTCGAAGATTTTACAGTTTAAAATATTTTTTTTTGGGGCTATTTTATTGATTTATTTAACCTTATTTTATTTTGTCTCTTATATTTTTTTTTATCTTAGGTTTTCGTCGTTTTACCATTAATAAACGACGTGGCGCTCAACAATATTTTTTGGTGTTTTTTTTTTTTTGGGTTCTCTTTTTTTTTTTTTTGGCTCATTCTCATTTCCTGACTAATTCTCCCCCCCCCTTCTCCATTAGCTAGCCTGACACTTACTGTCCTACTTGTACAAGTACTTGTGGTAACAGTTTTGGCGCCCAACGTGGGGCGTTTGAGTTTTGTTTAGGAGAATTTGATTAGAATAGAGGAAATTTTTTTTATGGAAAAGGAACTTTGTTTTCATTCAGGTTATTGAGTTTAAATTGTTTTATTCGAGATTTTTTTAAATATTTTTTTTTATTGATTAGCAGGGGATTTGAACTTTATTTTTTTTTGTAGTTCGTTCTGATTTCGGGAATTTTTGTATGCTAGTTTATTTTTTTTTGTCTGTTGTCCGTGTTATCTTTTGCTTCATTATCTTATTGGGAATTGATAATTATCAGTATGGACGTTAGCCGGCTTTTGAAAGAAGAGCTCGAATACGAGTTGAAAATTCGAGAATACTCCGATATTTCTGAAATCGATGAAATGAGGAAAAAACTGAGACAGATTTTAGCTCTTGAAGAACGACAAGTGATTCAATCACCAAAGCCTGAAGGTTTGGATACGACCTCCGAGTTGGCGACTTGTGTTGGGAAAATGGAGATACTTCGTGCTCTTTCTAAAGATGCTTCTGAAGGTAAAAAGGTTGACCCTAGAAAATTTTCCACCAAACTTCAACATGTGCTAAATAGACTTCGGCGACTCAAGCCCTCCACCGAAGAAGAACGCAAAGATATACGAGCATATACTGATGAATGCTTGACGATGTTCGACCAGTTAGATGAATGGAAAAAAAACCACCACCGAGTGATGGAGAACAGTCGTCGCCGCCGACAGTAAACACAGATTCCATGGGTGCTACCACACCAAGCGCTACACAGGATTCATCAATAAGGAGAAAACCAATACCGGTACGAGAATGGGGTATAAAATTTTCCGGCGACGGGGAAGGATTGAGTGTGAATGGGTTTTTAGAAATGGTCGAGGATCTCAAAATAGCAAGGAATGCCTCCAACGAAGACTTATTGAACTCAGGCTATGATCTTTTTTTTCGGGTCGCGCTCTGGTATGGTACAAAGCCATGCGTCGTGAACTGTCATCGTGGGATGAGCTGACGAAAGAGCTTAGGGCAGAATATGAACCACAAAATTATAGCGAAAGGTTGTGGGACGAAATTAGGGCCCGAACTCAAGGCGAAGATGAAGGTATTGGATACTATATTAGTATCATGAAAAACTATTTCCATCGGCTACCAACTCCCGCAACAGAGCCTACAATGTTGAAAATCATTTTAGCGAATTTACACCCATTTTACCTCGACCGGTTGGCGTTGCACACAGTAACCTCTTTAAAGGATTTGTTGACGAAAGGTCGAATGCTTGAAGAAAGCAGATGGCGGGTAAATGTGCACAGACCACCACCTCCGGTGCGAAAAACATTACTGGAACCGGATTTGGGTTACTCACCGACTAGCAAGAAAGGGAATGCTCAAGTAGCTGAATTAGATGTTCAAAAAAACCCTCAAATGGAAGAGAAAAGGCATACTCGCTTAGAAAATCAGCAGGCGCGAGGTTATAAAGGCAGGTGCTGGAATTGCGATAAAATTGGACACCTGTCAAGGGAGTGCAAAGCACCTAAAATAAACTTCTGCGGTTTCTGTGGTCGTAAAGAGGTAAATACCACTACTTGCGGATGTCGACGGAGACCGGGAAACGGATCAGGGGGGTCGAGTTTAAACGGGCGAAGCTCATTCCAAGCCCCGAAGTCCGATAGAAATTCAATTGAATGGCAGACCTGGTTGGCTGTGGTGCGTGCTGTCTATCAGGGCTCGTTTGCGACAGAGAGTAAATGCAAGGGAGACAGTCGACCATATCTTTCAGTGTCGATTTTCGGGAGGGAGTTCTGTGGACTGTTGGATTCAGGAGCGTCAAGGTCCCTAATGAGTTTGAAAGTTTGGGAGGTATTCAGAAACCTTGGTATGGACTTGGAAAATGTGTCGAAGTTTCAAATATCGCAGGCAGATGGTTCACCCTTATCACATATAGGAATGATTCGATTACCAGTAGAGCTATCCGGAAGAATTAGGATCGTTGAATTTGTGGTAGTGTCTCGGTTGACGTGTGACTTGATTTTAGGAGTTGACTTCTGGCGGGAAATGGGCATTAAATCGGACATGCGAAATGGATGGGAATTTGTTAATGTGATAGACACAAAAGAAGCGAACCCCGCTATCATTGGTCATTCAAATTTACCCACAGCTGAAAAGGATAGATTAGCAGCATTGGTAGAATATTGGAAAGCTAAACATCCGGAGAAGCTGGGCTGCACGAGTAGCGTAAAGCATATAATAGATACGGGGGACGCAAGACCCATAAAACAAAGATATTACCCCGTGTCCCCGTTTGTCCAAAGTCAGTTAGATAAGGATTTAGATGAAATGTTGGCTGAAGGAATAGTAGTGCCTTCCAAAAGTCCCTGGAGTTCACCAGTAGTCCTTGTTAAAAAACCAGATGGGTCGAACAGGTTCTGCGTGGATTACCGCAAGCTCAACGCAGTTACAAAAAAGGACGCTTACCCGATACCATATGTCTCCCAAATACTAGATAGGTTGCGTGATGGGCGGTATCTAAGTTCGATAGATATTAAATCGGCGTATTGGCAGGTACCAGTGGAGGAGTCTAGCCAGGAAAAAACGGCGTTTACTGTTCCAAGACGAGGGCTTTTTCAATTTGTTCGCATGCCATTTGGATTACATAACGCCCCAGCTACATGGCAAAGGCTGATTGACCAAGTACTGGGTGATGATTTGGAAGAATATGTATTTGTTTACCTAGACGATATAGTGATTGTGACATCAGACTTTACCCAACATCTGAAAGTTTTAGAGGATGTATTCAAGCGGCTAGCCGAGTCAAATTTAACAATTAACTGGGAGAAATGTAATTTCTGTCGTCCAGAGCTTCGTTACCTAGGATATGTGGTTAACGAAAACGGACTTCAAGTAGACCCGGAAAAGGTAGCAGCCATACTGTCGTACCCTGCTCCAACGACTGTGCGACAAGTTCGAAGATTCCTAGGCCTAGCGTCATGGTATCGACGATTTGTACCTAATTTTTCGAATGTGGTAAGTCCTCTTACGGATTTGTTGCGGAAGGGGAAAAAATGGCGCTGGGAAGAAGCGCAAGAGTTAGCCTTTAAAGAGATTAAAGATAAATTAGTATCCGCTCCAATTTTAACGTGCCCCGATTTCAGTAAACCTTTTGTACTGCAAACCGACGCTTCGGCAACAGGCTTAGGAGCTATTTTGTCTCAGGTTCGTGATGAGGGAGAAAAAGCTATTGCTTACGCTAGCCGAAACCTGACCAATGCAGAAAGGAAGTTTACAACAACCGAACATGAATGCCTAGCGGTTTTATGGGCGATTGAAAAATTTCGGCCATATCTTGAGGGAATGGATTCGTAGTCATAACAGATCACATGGCTCTTAAATGGCTACATACTCTAAAGGAACCTAAAGGAAGATTGGCTCGTTGGGCATTGAAACTACAACAGTATGCGTTTTCAATTCAACATCGCCCGGGTAAAAACAACCTTGCTGCAGACGCCCTGTCGAGACAGAATGAGAATACTGAAGTGGCGGCGATTGATTGCTCGATGTCGGCAATGGACGAGTGGTACCTCAGGATGATAGGCAAAATAAATAAAGATCCTGCATCATATCCGTCGTGGCGCGTTGAAGATGATAAGATATTTAAAAGAATATCTAATAAGAATAAGTTTTTAGGGGAAGATCGTCCCTGGAAATTGGTCATACCAAAGTCTCAACGGAAGCAGTTGCTGTTTGATTACCACGATAGCCCGATTTCTGGACACTTAGGAGCATACAAGACGTTTCAGAGGCTCAAGGAGGCATATTACTGGCCAGGAATGGCTGGGGATGTAGCACGCTATGTGGCGAGGTGCGAAACGTGTCTGAGTTTAAAGCCATCACAACAAGCTCCAGCTGGACTTATGGGGAGTAGAAGGGTTGCAAAGGGACCATGGCAGATCATCACCGCTGATTTAATGGGGCCATTGCCTCTGTCAACGAAACAAAATCGGTTTCTGTTGGTAATAAGTGATTATTTTACCAAATATTCCATCTTGATCCCACTAAGAAAAGCTACTTCCAAGGCTTTATCGGAAAAAAATAGAAGAGCACGTTTTCCATATGTTTGGGGCCCCACAGTTTGTAATTTGTGACAATGGAGTCCAATTTAAAGGGAAGGAATTTCTGGGGAAGTTAGAAGAATATAAGGTCACCCCCTGGTATACGGCTCTTTATCATCCACAAGCAAATCCAACCGAAAGAATAAATCGGGTAGTGAAAACTATGTTGGCTTCTTATATACAGGATAACCAAAGAATTTGGGACAAGGAACTTTCTCGTATCAGTTTTGCGTTAAAAACTTCCGTACATGAAGCTACTGGCTTCTCACCCGCATACTTGAACTATGGCCGGGAATTGCCGAGATCAGGAGAGGATCATGCAGAAATAGCATCTGGGGACTCGGATCAACCAATTGCCATTGATCGAAATGCTCACCTTGAAAAATTGAAGAACATGCCGTTACTATTCCAGGAAGTGCAAGATCGATTGGATAGAGCCTACGGGAAAGCACAAAGATTTTGCAATCTGAGGAGAAGGGAAGTGGAATTTGTTCCAGGACAAACGGTTTGGTGTAGAACTCACCCTCAATCGGATGCTGCAGCCTATTTTTCCAGCAAATTGGCACCTAAGTTCAGGAAGTTCAAAATAATACGTAAAACGTCCCGGGTAACTTATGAACTTGAAGATGTGGAAAGTGGACGTCCGGCCGGTGTTTGGCATATAAACGATTTAAAAGGGTCTCCCGAAGGTTAGTTAGAAACGGATTCCTGATGATTCGATTTGGTTAACCCAGGATTGCATCCTTTTTTTTTTCTTTTTTTTTGTACGTGAGTGGTGGGTGTTACACTTCGATAAAGGTGGGAAATAAAAGGTTAATTTTTTTTAACATTATTTTTTTCTGATTTCGATTTCATGTTAGTTTTCCTTTTTTTTTCAATTGCTTTAATAAGAAAGATGAATAGTGAAAGCTGAATGTTAAATAAAACAATGTTGGTGATGCCCCTATCCACGAATTATTAAATTATAAATTTCTTTTGCCAATAAATTTTTCCATTTTTTTTTTAATAATAATTTTCATTACAGAAATAATTAATATTGTTAATTTTATTAAGGTAAATGAATTGTGATGCTAAAATAGACCAGAATTAAAAGTTTGATAAAATACGTCGACGGATTAAGAGTGATAATAATAGGCGACGGAACAAAAACAAAAGCCAAAACAAAAGAAGATAGACAGGTCTCAACGGGGAGAAGTGATTGTGTTGAGTTAGGAGACAGACGCTCATTAAACGGCAAGGCCGGATTTTCATTTCTTTCTTTGAAATTGGACTCCAAATATTGGAATTTTGGATTCTTACCCGACAGGGGATTTATTCATCGAAGAAAATTTATGAGTCAACGTCATCTACAGCTCTAAGTGGACTCAACAACAAAATTGGAGAAGAAGAAATTGTGGCCGTCCCTTGATACCAATACATCGCTCGTTAACGCCGAAGGGTGCACCCAGATAAGTTTTATTTTATTTTAAGTTTATTTGTGCTGGTACCAGAATAAATCAAACAATAAATTATTTAATGGTTGCTGAATTTGGTTAATTAGTATTAAAAGAGAGAAATTGTTTAACTTTTGTTTGTTTGTTTATTTTGTAATATTTTTTTTTTTTTGAAAGCGAGCTCGCAAATATTTTATATTTTTGGACCACCTATTTACAAAGCAATATTAGATATTGTTTGTTTAATTAATTTGTAAATTTTGTAAAATTGAATTTTGATAATCATAATATGTAAAAATAATTTTCGTTAACAGTAATAAATATGGTCCAATTTTCTTATTAACAAAATTGGTGTTTTTTTTTTTTTTTTTTTTTTTCCTTCTCGTTTGAAAATTATTATTATTTTTTTAATTTCCTTTTTGCATCTTGGTCTCAAATCAATTAAAAACAAAAACCAGGAAAAGTGGTGACCAACATTGAAGGAGAGATAATTTTGATTATTGAGTAAAAATAATAAGTGTTACCATTTAATGGTTATACATTCAGATTTATGGAAATGGTCAAGGGTCATTTCTAAGGATTGAGTGCATGGTGGTGAATTTTGAATTCAGAGGTGAGATTCACAAAATTATTAATAAAATAATTTTATTTTTTTTTATGTTTTCAACATTAATGGGGTTTTTGGTTTTGATTAATTATCGCAATTAATTGGTGGAAGTATATTTAAGAGTTAAACTATCTATTGTTTTCCTTACCTTTCTTCGAAGATTTTACAGTTTAAAATATTTTTTTTTGGGGCTATTTTATTGATTATTTAACCTTATTTTATTTTGTCTCTTATATTTTTTTTTATCTTAGGTTTTCGTCGTTTTACCATTAATAAACGACGTGGCGCTCAACAATATTTTTGGTGTGTTTTTTTTTTTTTGGGTTTCTTTTTTTTTTTTTTGGCTCATTCTCATTTCCTGACTAATTCTCCCCACCCCCTTCTCCATTAGCTAGCCTGACACTTACTGTCCTACTTGTACAAGTACTTGTGGTAACAGTTTTGGCGCCCAACGTGGGGCGTTTGAGTTTTGTTTAGGAGAATTTGATTAGAATAGAGGAAATTTTTTTTATGGAAAAGGAACTTTGTTTTCATTCAGGTTATTGAGTTTAAATTGTTTTATTCGAGATTTTTTTAATATTTTTTTTTATTGATTAGCAGGGGATTTGAACTTTATTTTTTTTTGTAGTTCGTTCTGATTTCGGGAATTTTTGTATGCTAGTTTAATTTTTTTTGTCTGTTGTCCGTGTTATCTTTTGCTTCATTATCTTATTGGGAATTGATAATTATCAGTATGGACGTTAGCCGGCTTTTGAAAGAAGAGCTCGAATACGAGTTGAAAATTCGAGAATACTCCGATATTTCTGAAATCGATGAAATGAGGAAAAAACTGAGACAGATTTTAGCTCTTGAAGAACGACAAGTGATTCAATCACCAAAGCCTGAAGGTTTGGATACGACCTCCGAGTTGGCGACTTGTGTTGGGAAAATGGAGATACTTCGTGCTCTTTCTAAAGATGCTTCTGAAGGTAAAAAGGTTGACCCTAGAAAATTTTCCACCAAACTTCAACATGTGCTAAATAGACTTCGGCGACTCAAGCCCTCCACCGAAGAAGAACGCAAAGATATACGAGCATATACTGATGAATGCTTGACGATGTTCGACCAGTTAGATGAATGGAAGAAAAAACCACCACCGAGTGATGGAGAACAGTCGTCGCCGCCGACAGTAAACACAGATTCCATGGGTGCTACCACACCAAGCGCTACACAGGATTCATCAATAAGGAGAAAACCAATACCGGTACGAGAATGGGGTATAAAATATTCCGGCGACGGGGAAGGATTGAGTGTGAATGGGTTTTTAGAAATGGTCGAGGATCTCAAAATAGCAAGGAATGCCTCCAACGAAGACTTATTGAACTCAGGCTATGATCTTTTTTTTCGGGTCGCGCTCTGGTATGGTACAAAGCCATGCGTCGTGAACTGTCATCGTGGGATGAGCTGACGAAAGAGCTTAGGGCAGAATATGAACCACAAAATTATAGCGAAAGGTTGTGGGACGAAATTAGGGCCCGAACTCAAGGCGAAGATGAAGGTATTGGATACTATATTAGTATCATGAAAAACTATTTCCATCGTCTACCAACTCCCGCAACAGAGCCTACAATGTTGAAAATCATTTTAGCGAATTTACACCCATTTTACCTCGACCGGTTGGCGTTGCACACAGTAACCTCTTTAAAGGATTTGTTGACGAAAGGTCGAATGCTTGAAGAAAGCAGATGGCGGGTAAATGTGCACAGACCACCACCTCCGGTGCGAAAAACATTACTGGAACCGGATTTGGGTTACTCACCGACTAGCAAGAAAGGGAATGCTCAAGTAGCTGAATTAGATGTTCAAAAAAAACCCTCAAATGGAAGAGAAAAGGCATACTCGCTTAGAAAATCAGCAGGCGCGAGGTTATAAAGGCAGGTGCTGGAATTGCGATAAAATTGGACACCTGTCAAGGGAGTGCAAAGCACCTAAAATAAACTTCTGCGGTTTCTGTGGTCGTAAAGAGGTAAATACCACTACTTGCGGATGTCGACGGAGACCGGGAAACGGATCAGGGGGTCGAGTTTAAACGGGCGAAGCTCATTCCAAGCCCCGAAGTCCGATAGAAATTCAATTGAATGGCAGACCTGGTTGGCTGTGGTGCGTGCTGTCTATCAGGGCTCGTTTGCGACAGAGAGTAAATGCAAGGGAGACAGTCGACCATATCTTTCAGTGTCGATTTTCGGGAGGGAGTTCTGTGGACTGTTGGATTCAGGAGCGTCAAGGTCCCTAATGAGTTTGAAAGTTTGGGAGGTATTCAGAAACCTTGGTATGGACTTGGAAAATGTGTCGAAGTTTCAAATATCGCAGGCAGATGGTTCACCCTTATCACATATAGGAATGATTCGATTACCAGTAGAGCTATCCGGAAGAATTAGGATCGTTGAATTTGTGGTAGTGTCTCGGTTGACGTGTGACTTGATTTTAGGAGTTGACTTCTGGCGGGAAATGGGCATTAAATCGGACATGCGAAATGGATGGGAATTTGTTAATGTGATAGACACAAAAGAAGCGAACCCCGCTATCATTGGTCATTCAAATTTACCCACAGCTGAAAAGGATAGATTAGCAGCATTGGTAGAATATTGGAAAGCTAAACATCCGGAGAAGCTGGGCTGCACGAGTAGCGTAAAGCATATAATAGATACGGGGGACGCAAGACCCATAAAACAAAGATATTACCCCGTGTCTGCAGCCTATTTTTCCAGCAAATTGGCACCTAAGTTCAGGAAGTTCAAAATAATACGTAAAACGTCCCGGGTAACTTATGAACTTGAAGATGTGGAAAGTGGACGTCCGGCCGGTGTTTGGCATATAAACGATTTAAAAGGGTCTCCCGAAGGTTAGTTAGAAACGGATTCCTGATGATTCGATTTGGTTAACCCAGGATTGCATCCTTTTTTTTTTCTTTTTTTTTTGTACGTGAGTGGTGGGTGTTACACTTCGATAAAGGTGGGAAATAAAAGGTTAATTTTTTTTAACATTATTTTTTTCTGATTTCGATTTCATGTTAGTTTTCCTTTTTTTTCAATTGCTTTAATAAGAAAGATGAATAGTGAAAGCTGAATGTTAAATAAAACAATGTTGGTGATGCCCCTATCCACGAATTATTAAATTATAAATTTCTTTTGCCAATAAATTTTTCCATTTTTTTTTTTAATAATAATTTTCATTACAGAAATAATTAATATTGTTAATTTTATTAAGGTAAATGAATTGTGATGCTAAAATAGACCAGAATTAAAAGTTTGATAAAATACGTCGACGGATTAAGAGTGATAATAATAGGCGACGGAACAAAAACAAAAGCCAAAACAAAAGAAGATAGACAGGTCTCAACGGGGAGAAGTGATTGTGTTGAGTTAGGAGACAGACGCTCATTAAACGGCAAGGCCGGTCTTTCATTTCTTTCTTTGAAATTGGACTCCAAATATTGGAATTTTGGATTCTTACCCGACAGGGGATTTATTCATCGAAGAAAATTTATGAGTCAACGTCATCTACAGCTCTAAGTGGACTCAACAACAAAATTGGAGAAGAAGAAATTGTGGCCGTCCCTTGATACCAATACATCGCTCGTTAACGCCGAAGGGTGCACCCAGATAAGTTTTATTTTATTTTAAGTTTATTTGTGCTGGTACCAGAATAAATCAAACAATAAATTATTTAATGGTTGCTGAATTTGGTTAATTAGTATTAAAAGAGAGAAATTGTTTAACTTTTGTTTGTTTGTTTATTTTGTAATATTTTTTTTTTTTTGAAAGCGAGCTCGCAAATATTTTATATTTTTGGACCACCTATTTACAAAGCAAATATTAGATATTGTTTGTTTAATTAATTTGTAAATTTTGTAAAATTGAATTTTGATAATCATAATATGTAAAAATAATTTTCGTTAACAGTAATAAATATGGTCCAATTTTCTTATTAACAAAATTGGTGTTATTTTTTTTTTTTTCTTTCCTTCTCGTTTGAAAATTATTATTATTTTTTTAATTTCCTTTTTGCATCTTGGTCTCAAATCAATTAAAAACAAAAACCAGGAAAAGTGGTGACCAACATTGAAGGAGAGATAATTTTGATTATTGAGTAAAAATAATAAGTGTTACCATTTAATGGTTATACATTCAGATTTATGGAAATGGTCAAGGGTCATTTCTAAGGATTGAGTGCATGGTGGTGAATTTTGAATTCAGAGGTGAGATTCACAAAATTATTAATAAAATAATTTTATTTTATTTTTATGTTTTCAACATTAATGGGTTTTTGGTTTTGATTAATTATCGCAATTAATTGGTGGAAGTATATTTAAGAGTTAAACTACCTATTGTTTTCCTTACCTTTCTTCGAAGATTTTACAGTTTAAAAAATTTTTTATGGGGCTATTTTATTGATTTATTTAACCTTATTTTATTTTGTCTCTTATATTTTTTTTTATCTTAGGTTTTCGTCGTTTTACCATTAATAAACGACGTGGCGCTCAACAATATTTTTTTGTGTTTTTTTTTTTTTGGGTTCTCTTTTTTTTTTTTTGGCTCATTCTCATTTCCTGACTAATTCTCCCCACCCCCTTCTCCATTAGCTAGCCTGACACTTACTGTCCTACTTGTACAAGTACTTGTGGTAACAGGCCTTCTTACACTGGTCCCTGGGGTTCATTCGGATCTGGTGGTACCCGGCTTTCAAGTCCAATGTTCTAAATATCCTAGCCCCACTTAATTTATCTAGAGTGTCCTCGAATCTGGGGATAGGGTATTTCTCGTCCCGGGTGTTCTCATTGAGTTAGCGATAGTCGATGACTACCCTGTAGTTCTCCTCCCCGGGGGCACTCTTCTTCCTCACGGCCCAGAGCGGACTATTGTAGGGGGAAGTGCTATCGACAACGATCCCTTGACGGTTCAGGTCCTCGATCTCTTCCCGGATATGCTTGCGAAGCGCCTGTGGGTATCTCCTTTCTTTAACATATGTGACCCGCTCTTCTTTCAACGGTATCTCATGCTCCGCCCTACCCGTGACGCCCAACTTATTGCCCTCCTTGAAAAAGATGTCATTGAATTCTTTCAAAATTTTCCCCCTCCAGTCTTCCGCCTTGTTCACTACTCCAATTTGCCCTTAGTACCCTTTTATACCTCGAGGTCTTCGGTGCACCACCTCGGTCCAGCTCCTTTCCTCCTCTCGTTCCGGCCGGCATCTTCATCGCGGGCGCCCATATTCATTAGTTCATGGGCGCACTCCACGAATCCCTAGTCTCGGAGGAAGTTCTCCTTCTTTCCCATTTCTTGGGCTAACTGCACCTTAAGGATGGTTGCGACAAAAGCCATCCTTGCTTCTACCTCCTATGCGCTCGCTGTTTCCCTCATTTTATCCGCCACTTTGTTAAATTTTATGAGGAGCTCACCTGCATAGCGCCCGCTGCTTTGCTGAGGATGCCTGCTCACCCTGAAGAGTTGAAAGAGGTCTTCTTCCGGCGTCCATCTTCCTCCGCCGTAAGCCTTCTTCAATCTTTCTTTGATGATTTCCCCGGGAGTTTCTTTATCCGCCTGAATGTGGTTCAGGACGCTCCGCTTAATTCGACAAATTAAGTCTGCCCTGAGTGATTCCGTATCGTTAGCATCGAGGAGATCTTCGGCCCTCTTCGTTCCAATCTGTGCTAGGACCCTGTCAACACTTTTCAAAAAGTGATTTAGTTCTCCTACCTCGCCCGTGAATCTCTCTATGTCCGAGACTGCCTTTCTCAGGTCCTGGGCTGTAGCCGTCCTCACTTTCAACCATGCCAAGGTATTTGCATGGGCCTCCGCCATAGTTTGCCTTGGTAATTTAGGTAAGCTATTAGGTACTTGCAGCGTCGGTCTCAATATGCTGCTATCTTCCATCGGAAACCCTGAGCGGCAAGAAAGAAAAAAAATTCTTATCTTCCCCGCTCCTCGTAACTCCCGGGTTTCGGCACCAGTTAAATAGACTGAAACTCAAGAACTTAAAAAAAAGTAATAAAAGGGAGAAGAGCAACACAATATGACTGTTAGAATATAACTGGTTTATTGCTCTGATGCAGCTCTATTTATACAAGTACATTGTTTGTTGTGACTAGAGATAGGATTAAGGCTATATATATATTATTATTATTATATTACAAATATATTAAAACAGAATCCTTAAGGACAACAATGGCTGAATATCCTTCTGCCATATTAAAATTTTTAAATATTAAAAATATGTTAAAACAGTATCCTTAAGGACAACAATAGCGGGATATCCTTCAGATAACTTAAAAACCGTTAAATCCTGGAATATTTCAGCATCTTATCCTTAACCCTTTAACGGGCAGGCTGGAAATGTTCGAATAGATTTCTTCTTTTTTTTTTCCTTTAAATGGCTATAGCCACGCTAACTCCCACACATGTATCGTGAAACTCAAGGTTGAATAAAGGATATTAGACGATAATGAGTATGGTAATGCGTCGGATATTACGTCATTTATTGAGAAAAAGGCATTAAATATGTGTATCGTCTACGATACATCGCCTGTTAAAGGGTTAAGGACCAAAAACTAATAAAATCATTAAATCTTGAAAAAAAAAAAAAAAAAAAAAAAATAGAATCCTTAAGGACGAAAATTAATATATATATATCTAAATAAAAGGTTCGCGGGACTGAGTTTTTAAAAAGAGGCTTTATTCTGAAGTACATACATTATATCAAGAAAAAACACAATTTAAAACTTAATACAAAACTTCGTGTTGAACATCTGTGAGTCCTACGAGTGACTGTAGCAGAGTGTCACCGAGGCCAGGTGGAGGTGGCCTTTTATACAGTTATCTAGGAGAGGGGATATCGTACATTTGTTTATTATCCCTAATACCATTGGGTTTCCATAACTTCTCCCCCCCCCCCCCCCATACAACAAATATCTTAGTGTAAATAGGTTAGATTCTATACAAAAATAAAAGGTTTGAACCTTATACCCTTCTTAGTACCTTTTACACTAAGTCATAACATTCTATGAACAAAGGGGATTGGACCTTATTCTCTAAGTTTATACAAGCATAGAAGGATTAGACCTTGTTTACTAAATTAGAATTTGAACATTTGAAAACAAAAAGATTAAACTCTGTACTGAAATACAATTATCAACTTCCTATAAACAAAAGGATTAGACTTTGAACTTCCTGTTTACTAAGTCAGGATTTGTTCACTTGAAAAATAAAAAGATTAAACCTTGTCCATCTCTTAATATTAACAATAAGCTTAAACTATAAAATGTTTATACATTACAGAATTCCTTACATGCTAAAGTACAAAAGATAAAATGACATTTCTTAATACTAAACAATACATTATTTAAACAAAAGGAAAAATAAAATAAGAGTCTTTGAATTAGTTTCCTCTATTACAAATAATACTTTTAGATTCAAAATTACTCAATTAAAATAATAATATTTTAAATCAAAATAATAATTCAAACATTCTTTTACAATAATTACAGTTAATAATAATTTCAAAATAAAATACATACTTTTTCAATGATCAATCAAAATAATATTTCAAGACAAAATAATAGTATCCTAATATTTATGATAGTGACTTCAAAATATTAATTACAAAATAAATCGGACAGAATATTACTGTGAAATAAAATAATAATTTGAATGATCTTTTACATTATTAACATTGAATATAATATTTTACAACAAAATACAAAAGTCCGATTTTATTAAAATAACTACAGCATTGTCAATTTAATAAAGATAATTCTTTCAATATAACATAAACATTACTCCTAATACCATTACATTTATCATATTTAAAATAAAAGACTTTTAAGACATTTTAATGTTGTTTAAATAAAAATTAATTGTTTTAATCATAACCATTATCCGAATCATTTGAGTCATAATCATCCGAGATATCCGAAATATTCACGCGAATGGATTCATTGTCGTCGTCCGAAATAGATTGTTTCTTTTTTCTTTTTTTCCTAGTGGGCCATTTAATATTGTCAATATGAGTTTTAATTGGTCTTTTATCTTTCACTAGCACATTTACTTTCTTAAATTTATCCCTACTTTTTATTTTTGCTTCGTACTGTTTTACCAAATTATTTTTCATTTCCGTCCCCTGATCTAATGATATTTGTAGAGGTGTTGGAAAGTACGTCATATAGTTCGTTAGTGCACTACAGATATTAGGATTGATCCTTCTATATCATCATGCGTACCTCAAGTACTACAGATATTAATTGCGTTTTTCGATTGTAACGTCTGGGCAAATAAATGTTTTGAAAATGTGTCCACCGCTGTGAAAATTATTGCGTTGTTGAAATTAAAAATGTCAATCATTAATTCCTGAAACGGTCTTTCTGGTGTAGGTGTAATTTGAAATTTGGTCTTTATAGGTTTTCGGTCATATTTTGTAACTTTACAAGTTTCGCATTTATTAATATATTCTGCTATTTTACTTTGCATACCTGGAAAATAATGTTCTTTTTTAAGTTTTTCGAACGTTTCATTTATACCCCTATGCTTAGTTTTGCCTAAATGATAGTTATCTATTATTTCTATTTGTTCATTTGGATTTTCGACGTCATTTACAATTTGTTTGTATTTTTTTAATTTAACCGATGGATATTGTGTTTCTACTATTTGTTGTATTGTTCTAAAATAATCGTCATATAAATTTTCGGTTATTTCGTTAGGTGATTTACAAATTATCCCGTAAGTTTTATTAGGTTCAAGTATTTGTTATAATAATGATGCGATATCTGATTTTGCATAAATGTTTAATTCGTATCGGCGTTTTCCAAATGTTTTAGTGAAATTTATTTTTGTATTTCCCCTTTTTATTACTATTTGATTTTTTTCTATAATTATACATTTTTCGGGTTCACAAATTCGTACTTGTTCGTTACTAGATTCCTGGGAATGGATTGTCTCTAAATCATCTTCCGGCGGTACTTCTAAGTCCTCTATTATCGCGTCATACTCGGAATTGTTTTCGTACGCTATTTCCTGATTTAATAATTCTTCGACGTCCATTTCCTCCACGTCGCTATTCTGATTCAATTCGTCGCTTCCCCTGGAAAGTGCATCGGCCACGTAATTTGTTTTTCCCTGAATGTGTTTAACTTCGAATTCAAATTCCTGTAATTTCCAAACCCATTTCATTATGCGCGTGTTACCATTTTTCATTGAAAAAATCAACGTTAAAGGTTTATGGTCTGTGCATAAAAGAAATTTTGTACCGTATAAATAAGGCTTAAAGTGTTGGGTTGCCCATACTACCGCTAGTAATTCTTTCTCTATTGAACTATAGTTTAATTCCGCATTTTGTAATACTCGGGACGCGAATGCTACTGGGTGTTCTATTTCATTTTCGTCTTTTTGTGAGAGCACGGCTCCGATGGCTTTATTACTGGCATCTGTTGTTAATATAAATGGCCGTTCCCAATCCGGATAATTTAAAATTGGTGTGTTACTCATCATTTCCGTTAGGGTTTGACATGCTTCCTTAATTTCCTTCGTGCCATAAATTTTAGTTTTTAATGAATTAGAAATCGGTCTGGTAATTTTTGCGTAATTTTTAATAAACTTTCTATAGTACCCCGTCATGCCCAAAAATTGTCTCCTCGTCTTTTCATTACGCGGAATGGGGAAATTTAAAATTGCTTCTATCTTTTTCTCGTCTGTTTTTAATCCGCCTGGGGTTACGATGTAGCCTAAAAAGTTTAATTCGGTTTTAAAAAATTCGGTTTTTATCTAATTGTATTGATAGGTTATGTTGTTTTAGGGCTTCAAATACTCTTTTTAAATCTTTTAAATGTTCTTTTTCGTTTTTTGAGTAAACTGTTATATCGTCGATATAAATCATAGAATTGAGGATATTTTGTATCATCATCGTCATCGCTCTTTGAAAGGTTGGGGGTGCATTACACAAGCCAAAAGGCATACGCAAAAACTAAAAATGTCCATTTTCGTTGGAGAACGCGGTTTTAGCTATTGAATCTTTATCCATTTCAATTTGGTGAAATCCCGACGCGAGATCTATGGTGGAAAATATTTTCGATCCCTTTAGTCTATTTAATAAATCTTCAATATTCGGTAGGGCAAATTTGTCTTTTACTGTAGCCTGATTTAGTTTCCTATAGTCTATGACCAATATGAGCCGCGCTGTTTCTTAATATTTCTTCTAGGTCCTCTAATGAGTCAAATTTAATATGATAAATAAAATCTGTTAATGCCGGATGTAAACTATGAACCGCGTGATGAGATATTTGTTTGTCATACCTATACATTTCGTCCTGTTTGTCTAATATCTCATTGTCTGAGTTTGTCTAATACGTGCGTATAAATCGCATCTTTTTTGGCCCAGTCGTTCTAAGAAATCGAGTGGGTTTTCATTATGGTAAGTCCGCGTATTTAAAATCTCTGAAATTAATTGTTCCCTAGTTCTCGTGTCCTGGTACTTTTTCTTTAAGAATTTAATTATTTCTTTTACTGTAAATTCCTTGTCATATACGGCGACTTTAGCTTTTCTAGTTAGTTTATTTAAGATTGTTAAAACAAGTTTAGCTTGGTTTGTATTTTTATGGGTATTATCATCTTTGCAATATAAATTGTATAAAAATTCGCTATTTCTAATAAAATCAACTAGTTGTAACGGATTTCCGTCATATTCCGGGATTAATGCTAAATCGTGATTTTTAATTTCAAGAGCCATATTATTTTCTTTTTTAACTAACGTAGAACCAGTTATTTTTAAGTTGCTTAATTTTTCTTCCAATATATTCATAAAAATGCTAAATTAATATTTTAAATTTTTATACTTATACTAATTATATCTAAATTACAAAATTGCTTAAAAATAAAAATAAAAATAAAATTAATTATACTTTTTCTTGATACAACGTTGTCTTCGATGTCTTCTTGATGACGCTCCCTTTAGCTCCTTCCCGTCGATTCTTTAGCAAGAGGTTGTAGGTCCTTTTGGTCAAGGTATTGGAATACCAAAGCGCTCCCAAAGACTTGAAGATCTGCTGATGTACTAATACTCAGCTCCCAATCTTCTCATGCCAGTGGAAAGAGGTCTCGCTGTTCTGTACCTGAAATAAGATAGAACTGCCGCGAAGTTACGTTAACGCTTCCAAGAGTCCCTCCGTTCGGGCGCCAGCTAAATAAAAGGTTCGCGGGACTGAGTTTTTAAAAAGAGGTTTTTATTGACTGACATACATTATACAAGAAAAAGCACAATTTACAGCCTAGTACAAGAACTGCGTGTTGAACATCTGACGTCACAACGCTTAGACGGGCATAGTGTCCTCGAGCGCCGGTGAAGGTGGCCTTTTATATAGTTATCTAGGAGAGGGGATAGTGTACATTTGTTTATTATCCCTAATACCATTGGGTTTCCATAACTATATATATGTGTGGTTACAGGGTATTAGTTTAAAACTTTTACGTTTGAGGAAGGAACTTCTTTGTTTTACAACTGTTTCCTTAAATCCAGTTTTTGGAGAAAATAAAAATACACATTCATCAATGTGACTATAATAGTGAATATTAGAACCATGAGTTTATAACTGCTTAACACTTTGATTGCGGGCATTAAATTATACTAATATCGCTGGTGGCAGGAATTTTTTTTTTCTTTAATTTAGTTTATAAACTTGTATCTTGCTTTGAAACATGCTAATAACAGCATTAAAACTAAATTAGTGACAAAAAAAAATACGTAGACAGTTACTACTGCCCTGGGCAGTAGTCCACCACACCGAATACCATGGGGTATGCAACACGTTGTACAAATCTAGTACAAATTACGCACTTTTTATAAACTGCTCTTTATACAGTTTCATCCTGCTTAAAATACTTTATAAAGATTAAAAGAAATTATTTTTAAAATATTAAATTATTTTTTATGAAAAAAGAATAGTTTTAAACATTTATTTTAAAATATTTTCTTTTTATAAGTATAGTTCAAAATATCTCTTATGTATATATAATGTTAGAACATCTTATGTCTTATGTATATAATAAATAATGATATTACTCTATATATACCAATAATATTACTCTATGTTATATAGATACATATTTTTTAATGAAAATAAATTTAAATAAAATGGAAATGAGTTTTTATAACATTCAATTGAATGGTATCAAACTATTTTTAATATGGAAAAGAAAAGAACTAGTAAACATTTTTAAAATATATTTTTATTTTACAAATTTTTTTCAAATTATTTCCCTCTATTAACAACGTTATAACACTAAAAATATAAAACTTAACCTACAATACATTCTTAAAACAAACATGAATAACACAACAAATATATTTATACAACTTAACCTACTGTACATTAATTACATTATATATATATATATATATATATATATATATATATATATATATATATATATATATATATATATATATATATATATATTGTTCGCGCCAATCGGCACTTTTGTGAGGGGGGGAAAGGAGAAAAACTTTTTATTATACCGTATATTGATGCACTCTATAGATCTTTAGGTAACTAGCCCTTATCTGCGTTAATCCCTGCAGGAAAATTCCTCATTCTTCTACTGGCTGCTTTCCTATACACTTTTTCTTTGTTCAAGACCTCATGGTCTTCCAGTGTTTTTTAACCAAGGCAAGATAGCCTTCCAAGACCCTTTTCTTTTCTTAAAGGTGTTTTTATTTCTTATGACATTTAGTGAAGATTTATTTTTACCCTTAATGAGTGGTGATATAAGAGGAGGAGATCCCGATCAGATTTTACAGCCTGCGAGAAGCGTTCGCCTGCCCGTAGCGACTTCGGCCTCTGACAGGATCGTCGGCGGCAATAACAAGGTGAGAAGTTTTTTTATGTATTATTTGGTTGGGTTACCTTCTCAATAATATCTCCCCAAAGGTGCGAAACCTCGTTTTAATACTTTTCAATACAGTCCATTTGCTCGAATTTTCCTATACATTTTTGGTCCGATCCGGGCCATATATATTGTGCCACATTAAAACGAGTGTTTTTGCAGTTTTGGGGCGATCAATCACCCACTCATTTCCGTGTTTTATTTATATTACAGATTTTTACATTAAAATTTCTAAAAATAGCAAGGTTTTGCCCATTTTTTGCTCAAGTTTCATAACTTCCAATAATTACATATTTAAAACCGACGCTATAGTCAGCCATTTTCAACAAGTGCGTATTGTCAGCTGTGATCTGAAGTCACACTTCTCTAGTGACGTACTTGTTACTTCATCTCGTACCAACCCCCGCCATTTTGTTTTATTCAAACGTCAGTTACATTTACGTTATAATTAGTGTAATCAATTTTGCAACTTTTTCTCCTTTCCTTTTCTGTGAATTATATTTTATAATTTCCTTCTATTTCTGTATTTGTATATTCTGTATTTTTCATAATGCCTGTAGAAGACAAAAATATCATTGTTCAAGCACAACTATTGGCAAAGAGAGAAACGGTGTTTGCTGATATAACTAGCAGTTGGGCCCAAATAAAAGTTTCTTCTGTTGAGGATATTTTTTCTGTTCAGGCTCTTTACGATTTACCCTCTCTTCAAGCTAAGTTTGAAACGGTAAATGAAAAAATCAGTGACCTAAATGTTATCCTATAAAAACAGAATCAAGTAGATACCCAAACCCCGGCTATAGCCTTTAATGAAATAATACGCAAAATTAAGGCTAAATTCTTTCAATTGAAAAAAGAAGAGCCCATTATAACCTCCACACCTGTTGCTAGCCCTAGTCAATTGTCTCAGGGGGGTTTTTCATTACCGCCAATTAACTTGCCAACTTTCTCAGGCGATATTGAACAGTGGCCTGAATTGTCTCGCTGTTCTCCTCCCTTGTTCACGACAACCCGTCTCTGAGCCCGATACAGCGTTTTCATTTTCTGAGGTCCAATTTAAGCGGGAGTGCTCATTCAGTCATTTCCAATTTTCAACTTACAACTGAAAATTACCAGCTTGCCTTTTCAGCACTAATTTCCAGGTACCAAAATCCCAGAAGAATTGCACAGGCATATTTGTACAAAATTTTGCACTTTAAACCTATCGGTTCAAATTCTTTAGGTAATTTAAAAAATTTCCTAGAAATACATCAAAATTCGGTGCAGGCTATCAAGGCGCTACCTATCGATGATTTAGCAAATTTCATTTTGTTGACCTTATCATTAAACAATTTAGACTCCCGCACTTCAAAAGCTTTCGAGGATCAAAATTCTGAAAAATCGGTCCCTCTATTTGAGGACTTGCTAAATTTCGTTACCAAGCAAATTAAAACGCTTGAGATAATTTCTTCCCCCAGCAATCAAAATAGAAGCCCTAGAGTTAATTCATTAATTGTAAACACTAGTCCTGTTCCTTCACCACAATCAGATAGAACTCGGGCGGCGCCTTCTAACTCTTCTAATTTTAAATGTATTGCTTGTCGTAAACCGCATTCTTTGTCTTCCTGTTTCGAGTTTTTATCCCTCACTCGAGATAAAAAAATTAAAATCCTTAAGAAACATAAACGGTGTTTCAATTGTCTAGGTCCGCACTTAAAAGCTAATTGCAATTCCAAATTTTCGTGTCGTAGATGCAATTCCCGCGATCATCACACACTTTTGCATCCCTCCAAAGTTGTAAATTCAAATGTCCATTTGAATTCCGCGTCAGATCATGCTGATCACACTTCGAGTGAATCAGCACCCTCTTCCACTGGTCAATCACCAGCTGATTCCTCATTGTCTCTAAGTTGTAGTACTTCCGGCAGTCACTTAACTTCACTCCTAGGAACCTTTCGTGCACGTATTTTTAATATTCACTTAGGTTTCGTTTCAGTCCGTGGGGCCATCGATCCGGGGTCGCAACTATCATTTATTTCCAAGCGCCTCTTTGACCAATTGGGTCAAAAAATCCAGGATATGCCCATTACCGTTTCAGGTATCGGTGGGCGTGTTTCCAATAGAGGTGGGCTAAACAGTTATTTTTTGGTATTAGGTTACTACGTTATGGCTCTATCCCAGTAATAGGTTCCAATAATAGGTTATTCCAGTAATAGGTGATTCAAGTAAACCCCTGCCCTACCGCCAGAATGCGCGCCCGTCAATCACTGCTGTTGCCAATAACTCTTCGGGATCCAATAACGCTTAGAATCACTGCAGTTCTTACAATAACGCCAGTTATTAGAATCACTGGAGTTATTACGATCACTCCAGTTCTACAACTGTTCTAAACAGTTATTAGAATAACCTATTGCCAGCCATCGTTCTGTTTTCGATCACCGACCTGGCGCTAGTGGTTCTAACCTATTACAAACTTACTTTTAGACATTTTGACTGGTAATTCATTAATTTATCCTCCTCGCCATTGCTAATAATGTTAATAATTTGCTTATTTAGTAATCTTACTAACGGTAAATAACACAAAATCAACCAAAATTATTGTGTCAATTTTTTTTAACAAAACATTTTAGAAGCCAATTAAAAGTTGTCAAAATATATAACAAATTAAAAATAAATAGGCCAACTATGATACAAACGAATTCAGCTAAAAAAACTTTTAGACATTTTGACTGGTAATTCATTAATTTATCCTCCTCGCCAGTATTTTATAGTATTTTACAATATTATTTATTGATAAATTCACCCGTCTTCAACTACAATTCAGAGAATGTGTTAAATATTTTAAAATATCTATATTTTTAATCAAAATTTATATTTTAAAATATTTGATACATTTTCTGAATATCTATAGTTAAAGATGGGTGAATTTATCAATAAAGTATAAAAAAATATATATATTTATAATATTTTCATGCTACAATTATTGTGACTTTAGCAATTATATATTTTCTAAGATAAAATTACTTATTGTTGGATTTATTATATTTGTAGTAAGTTATGTTAATTAATTCCATTTAAACAAACAATGATTTTCTTTTTAATAACCATGTTCATCACTCTTAAGATTCCAAGTATAAAATTTATTAAATCTTCCATCGAGAACGATGGAGAAAGAACAATAAATTGGGGTTGTTGGTGTAAGGTGTTAGGTTATAACAGATAGAAGAACCGATCGGTTAAGGTTATTCGACCAGTTACCGTTCTTAGATCGGTTCCCAGTAACTGTTGAGTAACTTCTATTATCGAATAACTCATATGGCTGTCCTATTATTGAAGAACCGATAGGTCACGTGATCTAATAACGCAAACAAGAACTGGTCGCAGATGGGTTGTGACGCTCCTACCGGCCGTGGTTCGAACTAAAACAGAAATTCGTGATCATAGTACAATCATATCACAATAGCTAGCCATACACGGACGGATTTCGTTGAGGGATCTGATCCTACGGATCTGATCTGGCAGATCTGGTTTGAGGGATCTGATCTCTCGTGCCCCTTAACATTACCTCCGATCCGTCGAAAATCTGCGATGGAGATCCGTGACGGATCGGATCTAAACTCTGCTGGTCCTTAACAAACCGTTCTGGTTTGTCAGATTTGAAACCGTCAAGCCACATCCGTCGATAATCTGCCCGTGTGTGGGGCAAATCCGTCGGATCTAGGCCCGAAACAGACCAGATCCCACGGATCCAGATTTACGAGCATGCACGTCGGATTTCTGAAATCCGCCAAGGATCTAGTGGCGTCGTATCGTTTATTAATCGTTTCGATTATTAATCGTAGTTTAATATGTAAACGTTTCAATCCGCTACATAAAAATATATAACATATCTGTAGTGTTACAGTTTTTCCATGAGCATTCAAAATTTGAAGACAAGCCATATAAAATTCAAATTTATCACATGACAAAAGAAGAAAAATTAAAATTGACAAAGTGAAACAATTTTAAACCTGTTTCTAAACATAATTTTCTTTAATCTTATTACATAAAATGTGAAATCTACTAAAACAGTGATATCAGTATAGTACATGAAACTATTATAACAGGTTTATCCAGATCTTTATAACTAACTCATCTTAACAATCACTAATTTTTTATTTATTTATTCATTTTATTTTTTTTAAGATAGTCGAAGATATAATTGCTTAGTAGAAGAAATAGATTCATAGAATTATTAAATTAAAAAAAAATTAATCAGTAATATTCAAAATCATTATGACCGGCCATCATTTTTATTTTTTTAACAATTAAAGCTGTTTCGTTATATTATATTAGTCATTTTTATTTCAATATATTTAAACTAATTTTGAATTAATATTGAATTTCCTATAAATTGTCCATTTATAGTTCTTTCAACCAGCCAGACCTTTACCTTTATCGATCAGCTATGAAAATTTTTAAAAAATGGACTTGGCTGGCTTGATTTGGATTTCTACACCTAATTTTTACTTTCACTTTTTCCCTTCTTTGACTTTCGCCATTATACACGTCTACCATAAACGTCGCTCCACTACTGCAAAATCCGAGCGTTAAGGGGTTTAACGGTCCCCTCCCGACGGACCTGTGATTCACAGATTTTTTTCTGTGATTCACAGATAAATCTGCACGTTAGTGGGGGAACGCTCGGATCCAGGCCCGCCAGTAGAGGTGGGCTAAACAGTTATTTTTTCGTATTAGGTTACTACGTTATGGTTCTATCCCAGTAATAGGTTCCAATAATAGGTTATTCCAGTAATAGGTGATTCAAGTAAACCCCTGCCCTACCGCTAGAATGCGCGCCCGTCAATCACTGCTGTTGCCAATAACTCTTCGGGATCCAATAACGCTTAGAATCACTGCAGTTCTTACAATAACGCCAGTTATTAGAATCACTGGAGTTATTACAATCACTCCAGTTCTACAACAGTTCTCAACTGTTATTAGAATAACCTATTGCCAGCCATCGTTCTGTTTTCGATCACCGACCTGGCGCTAGTGGTTCTAACCTATTACAAACTTACTTTTAGACATTTTGACTGGTAATTCATTAATTTATCCTCCTCGCCATTGCTAATAATGTTAATAATTTGCTTATTTAGTAATCTTACTAACGGTAAATAACACAAAATCAACCAAAATTATTGTGTCAATTTTTTTTTAACAAAACATTTTAGAAGCCAATTAAAAGTTGTCTAAATATATAACAAATTAAAAATAAATAGGCCAACTATGATACAAACGAATTCACCTAAATAAATCTTTAAAAAACATTGTCCTTATTTAATTGTACTGCCAAGATTTTATTTTTAAAAAATACATATAGGTGTTAGTAAAACATATTTAAACAATTATAAAGACTCAACAATTACAAGTAGCTTGTATCAATCTGTTACCTAAGCATGTATTGTGTATTAAAATATTGGCTGTAAGATAAAATAAAGAAAAAAATAACAGAGGTAGAAGCAGGATTCAGGCTGGGCCATCTTAGGTCAAGTTTTTACTATATCCCAATTTTTTTTAAAAGCATTTGGTGGACTTCCAAGACTTCTGGTCCAGGAGGTACATTTAGCCTTTATCCACCTTTAGAAAGCTTTGACTAGAAAATAAGGTGTGGAAAGCACTGTTTGTCAGAGATAAGTGATAGTCTGAGATAAGGCATACAAGGCCTTTATAAAGGTGCAGAATTGGGAATTAAATTTTGAAATAGCAGCGTTACTAATTGTATACAAAAGTATTTAAGAAAAAAAGTTTTGATATCATGTCCCCTCAGCATTACACATCACCAAAGGATTAAATCAAAGTTGCTGCTAATCACCTACTCTCTTTAACATGGTTACTAAGCAACCTTTCTAGAAATAGGAGAGAAATATTAACACATGGGTTTTGTTGATTTTGAAAGATATCTAATTCATAATACAAATTGCAGGAGTTTATCAACTCATTGCCACTGAGGAATGTGATCTGGAATACATGCTGAGGAAACTCTAAGCAGTATTCTGAAAAGGGCATGGAAATAAATCTAAAGAAGAAAGAGTTTGTGTCCCTCAACCCTTCGAGCACATTTTTTAGCGTTGAAGATTAGAGATAGGGAGGTCTACTAATCCTTCCTTGAAAGGAATCCTCTATTAATTAAGATATTTCATTGAAAATATTAAGAGAAAGGAAGACTGTAGGAATCCTAAACTCGTTCCTGTGGAATAAAAATGTTTCCTTTAAAAAAGAAAAGAAAAAAAAAAAAGAAGATGATTATATCTTTCCTTATCACTATAAATTGTCTTTAAATTTGCTAAAATCTGTGGTGTGGAGAAGAAAAAGCTTAAACGCTACTATCTTTAGAGATGGGTACTCAAAGTGGAAGTTATTTCATAATAAGAGCCCATCATGTTTTTAATAATATCATAAGACAATATATGAGAGAGGAAAAAATCACTTGAGGTACACATGATGGTACAGAAGGATCAATACAATTAGGGTTTCATGAATTAATTGCCACTTTTATTGGAATTAAGTCATCAATCCTAATTGAGGAAAAAAATATTTTAAAGAGTATTTAAACCAGGAGCTCATTCAAAAAGGGTGTATCAAAACAGAGGCCATAGTATATTATCCTGAACAGATTAGAGAGTAGGTTGAAGGATGTCTGAGGAAATTGTGGATAGGGGATGTAAAGAAAGGCATGGCAGCAAAAGGATAACAAGAGAAAGCAGTATTATATTTTACAAACAGGTAAAAAGGTAGTGTCTCGATGGAATCTAATATAAGTTTAAATATCCTTGGAATAACTATAAATTACAAAAGTCTAAACAGATTTTACAACAAGCTAATATTTTTATGATTTAATAATCATTGCAAGATTTTAACTATTCATTATAATCATAAGATTTATATAGATTTATATATTTATGATTTAAATAGATGCTATGTTGCTGGTTGATCTTTCTAATCCAGATGTTACAGTGGTACGGGTTATGATTGATAAGACTCCGATTATTTTCATCTCCGCCTACTTTGATATCAATAGAGATGTTGTAGAAGACACTGATAACCTAAAACGCGTAATCGATAGATTTTCAGATCGAGGAATTGTAATCGGTGCGGATACAAACTGTCGATCTAGATTGTGGCATGATCTATTGACTAATAATCGTGGTAGGACTCTAGAAAATTTCATTATTGACAATAATATAAATATATGTAATGTCAATAATGGCCTTCCTACTTTTTTCAGCAGGCGAGGACAAAGTAATATCGATTTAACCATTACAAACGTTCATTTAATTAATAATATTAACAGTTGGAGAATTGAAGATGAAGAAAATTTATCGGATCACAATTGTATTATATTCTCTATAAAATTCGATCATTGGGCCAGCATAAGAAAGGAAGGAAAATTATACAAAACTAAGAATGCTGATTGGACTAAATTTATAAACAATCTTCAAAATATATTTTCAAAAGGTTTCAATATCAATAGTACTATCAATTTAGATGAACAATTAACCTCAAAACTAAATAGAACTCCTTTCGATCAATTCGTACACAGGTTTCATAAATTTTTAATCAAAACCTGCAATAAATCTTTCATAATTATGAATATCAGTACTTCAAAAAAATATTCAGGCCAAAAATTAAACCCGTGGTGGGATGAAAAATTGGAAAATCTGCGGAAATCAACTAACCGAGCCCACAGATTATACCAAAAAACCAAATTAAATGATTTATTAAGGACAAATAGGCATCATCATTACTTAAATCTTAAACGGGAATATTTGCGATGTATTAAAGGCAAAAAAATGGAATCTTGGAAAGAATACTGCCAGAGTATTCCTACCAGAAATCCATGGAAATGGCCATACAAATATGCAGCTGGGAAAATACCACAACCATTCATTTTACAAAATTTAAGAAAATCAGATGGTACCTACACGACCTCAATTAATGATACCTATGATTACATTGTTAATAACTTAATTAAATTGGACGATCCTACCACAGATTCAGACATACATGTCACCATGAGACAGTCTGCAAACAGTTTACCCGAAACAGTTGACGATCTCCCGGTTACGCAATTAGAGTTATCAGATATTATTAACAATCTCAATGATAACAAAACACCAGGCATAGATGGAGTAAACTCTTTAATATACAAAAAAGTATACGAAACATTTCCACAAACTATATATAATATATATTCTAAATGATTCAGCCTTAAACGTTTTCCATATTTTTGGAAAAAGTCTAAATTGGTGCTAATTAATAAACGGGGGAAAAAACCTGAAGATATTTCCTCTATCAGACCTATATGTATTATTCCAACAGGTGGGAAAATATTGGAAAAGTTAATACATAACAGGTTGTCGTATTATCTTTACAGTAATAAGCTCCTCAGTGAAAACCAATTTGGATTTACGCCACAAAAAAGCACGGTTCATGCGGTAATGAAAGCCATAAATATTATCCAAAATGCCTTGAATAATAACCAGCATACCGCTATTATATCGCTTGATATCACTGGAGCGTTTGACAATGCTTGGTGGCCGTCAATTTTTAGTACTCTAATTACATATCAATGTCCACGTAACATTTACAGGATTATTAAAGATTATTTTAGCAATAGGTCTGTATGTTTAGTGACAAACAACGTTGCATTACATAGAAATCAGTCTATTGGGACACCACAAGGCTCGTGCTGCTCTCCTCTTTTATGGAACCTAATTGTTGACTCACAGTTAAAAGAACGATTACCTTCAAACGCGACGATTTTGGCCTTTGCAGATGACATATTAGCAATTATAACATCAAAATATTTTAAACATTTTCCGACAGTAGTCGATATAGTATTAGACAAAATAAATTCTTGGGCTTACTTAAACAAACTGACATTCAATACACAAAAATCTAATTATATGGTGATCACTAAAAAACGACTAAGTCCGGACTTAAATGTGAAAATACAAAATAAAAACCTGAATCGAATACGTACTCTGAAATATTTAGGCATAACCATTGACGAAAAATTAAAGTGGAACAGACATATTGACATACTACAAAACAAACTTTTAAAATTAATAAATTCACTTTCAATAGCAGCGCGAGCGACATGGGGTTTGAGAACGGAGGCTCTGGAGGTTTTGTATAAAGGCGCAATTTTGCCTATTCTTACTTATGGCATTGAAATATGGCATCCAGGACTTCAGATCAAATACAACAAGGCAAAGCTGGAAAGGGTCCAGAGGCTAATGGCACTCAAAATTGCCAAAGGATTCCGAACACTCTCTGATGAAGCTGCCTTTGTCTTGGCCAAAATGATCCCCATCAGTATATTAGCTACCAGTTACATAGGAAAATTCCATTTGTTATACATGAACACTGACTACGAAAATTTCAAATCTAACAACTTTGAACATACTACCGACTACAAGGATTGGTTACACCCAGCAGAATTTTCTTGTATTACTGAATGCTTAACTGACCCCACAGACTATGAGATATATACTGACGGAAGCAAGAATGGCGAATATGTAGGCTGTGCTAGTCTCATTTTTAAAAACAAAATTTTAGAAGATGTAATAAAGTATAAATTAGGCCCAGAATGTAGCAATAATCAAGCAGAACAATTCGCCATCCTTAAATCTCTAGAATACTTTCAAAATTTGAGGACAAAAGATAAAACTATTACAATACTAACGGACAGTCAGTGTACTCTATACATGATAAAAAACAGACATTGTCACAATCCCATCATTGAAAAAATAAGATCATTTCTAAGACATCTACAAACTGACGATAACATTCAAATTTCCTTCAAGTGGGTAAAAGGGCATTCCGACATAGCGGAAAACGAACTGGCTGACAAGGCTGCAAAAGAGGCTTCAAAGGATACTACCCTTCCTATATCATATAGTATGATATCCAAACAACACTTAAAACACATGCTAAAAACACAAGCAGTAGACCAGTGGCAGACACGTTGGAACACTACACACAAGGGAAGACATCTACATAACTTCATTCCAGACTTACGGAACTACATTAAATCAAACTCATGGACTAACTTATACATTACACAAGGAGTCACAGGACATGCGGCAGTAAACAGTTATTTCTATCGATTTAAAATAAGAGATTCTTTCCTATGTCCTTGTGATTTCACTTAAGAACAAAATATACACCACCTCATATATGAATGCAGACTACTCACTGACTACAGAACTATTCTACAGACAAAAACAGTACAGAAACTAGGACATTGGCCGGTGGATGGTCAATGTTTGATGAACAAATCATTTGAAAATTTCCAAATATTTCTTAAAAATTCAATCATTAAAATAGAGGATATAAATATGAAATATCTCTAAACCTCTAAATATTCATAAACTTTTCTCTACATAACTTTGTTGCTGTTTTTATTGAATTTTAAATTATCTATGTTATATAACTTCTTATTCTTTGTTTTATTTTATTTTATTTTTCTTGTTTATTTTTATATTTTTATACCTTCCAACACATGTAAAATTATAATCAAATCGCAAATAATATTTACATGTACATTGTATACTTTGTACAAGTATGGTGTGTACAGAAAATAATAAAATCCCTTCCAACAGCGTTACTGCTGGAAGGAAAACACTAAAAATCATAAGATTTTAATGACATTCAATTGTCATTACATTATTATTTGTAATATAACATAAGAAAAAGCATTTGATATTAACTAGCCATTTCAACTTTTTAAAATTACGATTAGAAAACATTAAGACCCTGAATATTGGGGAACTATTTCAGTCTAAGTAAATTTAAATTAAATCTGGTATTACAAAGCTCATCTAAAAGTTTCATTACTTTGTATTAAAGTAGAACCTCTCTTAACCAATAGATTTTTATCGATTTGCAATGAAACAAAAAAGGAAATCATGAAGATTTATTTGCAAATAAAAATCAAAGCATTTATTTTTGTTCACAGTTTCGAACTCAATCTATTAGCTAGCCATACACGAACGGATTTCTCCGACGGATCTCAATATCTCTGAGTAAATCCGTGCGTTAGTGGGGAAGCAAGAGGGCACGGTCTGAAGGGCGCGGACTGTAAGTAGTGTTTCCAGGGAGTTTCGGTTTTGAAATCCGTGCGTTAGTGGAGAACAGGGCGGGCTCAATCTGTGACGGATCGGATCTGGCGGGTAGAGGTGGGACAAAAATAACGTATTCTTTAAAATAACCTATTATTGACTCGGAACTGTTATCACCAATCACCTATTACTGAAAAAACCCTATTACCAGTGATCATATTTTAAAATATCTATAAATAAACCTAAATTTGTATTTTAGAATAACTATATTTTACAATATTAGTCAAATTTTTTAAATCTTCCATCGAGAACGATGGAGAAATAAAAATAAATTGGGGGTTGTGGTGTGGTAGGTGTTAGGTTATAACAGATAAAAGAACCGATCAGTTAAGGTTATTCGACCAGTTACCGTTCTTAGATCGGTTCTCAATAACTGTTGAGTAACTTCTGTTATCGAATAACTCATATGGCTGTCCTATTATTGAAGAACCGATAGGTCACGTGATCTAATAACGCAAACAAGAACTGGTCGCAGTGGGTTGTGACGCTCCTAGCGGCCGTGGTTCGAACTAAAACAGAAATTCTGTGATCATAGTACAATCATATCACAATAAATGGAGTTCGAAACAGTGAACAAAAATAAATGCTTTGATTTTAATTTGTAAATAAATCTTCATGATTTCCTTTTTTGTTTCATTGCGAATCGATAAAAAATCTCTTGGTTAAGAGAGGTTCTACTTTAATACAAAGTGCTGAAACTATTAGATGAGCTTTGTAATACCAGATTTAATTTAAATTTACTTAGACTGAAATAGTTCTCCAATATTCAGGGTCTTAATGTTTTCTAATCGTAATTTTAAAAAGTTGAAATGGCTAGTTAATATCAAATGCTTTTTCTTATGTTATATTACAAATAATAATGTAATGACAAATGAATGTCATTAAAATCTTATGATGATTATAATGAATAGTTAAAATCTTGCAATGATTATTAAATCATGAAAATATTAGCTTGTTGTAAAATCTCTTTAGACTTTTGTAATTTATAGTTATTCCAAGGATATTTACACGTATATTAGATTCCATCGAGACACTACCTTTTTACCTGTTTGTAAAATATAATACTGCTTTTTGAAGTAAGTATTTAGTCTTTTGATATATAGCTTTTTTATTTTTGTGAATGGTTTTTCTTTCATAAAACTTTTTAGTTATCATTTTTATGGTTAAATCCATTGGAATATTTGTAAATAGATTTGTTAACAAATAAACTGAATATTTTTAATTCATTTTGTTTTTTTCCTTTAAAAAATCTAATGAAAATTGATTGAATCTGTATGGTTATTAGTATTGTCCAATATTTTGGTAAAGTATTTATGAGAACAGTTCTTTTAAATAAAAACTCATTGTGATTGTACAATGATAATGTGGGGTGTTGATAAATTTGTACAAACTTTATTGTAATTTGTTTTGTTTTTTTTATATAGTTTTAGTCCATACATTATCTCATTTTGTGATTTTTATAATTACCCTTTCTGTTCTGGAAACTTATAAAATGAAAAATACCTTCAGGTTTGTTCAGTTATTGTATCCTAATCTTTATCAGTTATTTGTTCAAACCATCTTTTGATCAACTAATCTTTCTCTTGTTTGCTGCCATACCTTTCTTTACATCCCCTATCCACAATTTCCTCAGACATCCTTCAACCTACTCTCTAATCTGTTCAGGAAAATATACTATGGCCTCTGTTTTGATACATCCTTTTTGAATGAGCTCCTGGTTTAAATACTCTTTAAAATATTTTTTTCCTCAATTAGGATTGATGACTTAATTCCAATAAAAGTGGCAATTAATTCATGAAACCCTAATTGTATTGATCCTTATGTACCATCGTGTGTACCTCAAGTGATTTTTTCCTCTCTCATATATTGTCTTATGATATTATTAGAAACATGATGGGCTCTTATTATGAAATAACTTCCACTCTGAGTACCCATCTCTAAAGATAGTAGCGTTTAAGCTTTTTCTTCTCCACACCACAGATTTTAGCAAATTTAAAGACAATTTATAGTGATAAGGAAAGATATAATCATCTTCTTTTTTTTTTTTTCTTTTCTTTTTTAAAGGAAACATTTTTATTCCACAGGAACGAGTTTAGGATTCCTACAGTCTTCCTTTCTCTTAATATTTTCAATGAAATATCTTAATTAATAGAGGATTCCTTTCAAGGAAGGATTAGTAGACCTCCCTATCTCTAATCTTCAACGCTAAAAAATGTGCTCGAAGGTTGAGGGACACAAACTCTTTCTTCTTTAGATTTATTTCCAAGCCCTTTTCAGAATACTGCTTAGAGTTTCCTCAGCATGTATTCCAGATCACATTCCTCAGTGGCAATGAGTTGATAAACTCCTGCAATTTGTATTATGAATTAGATATCTTTCAAAATCAACAAAACCCATGTGTTAATATTTCTCTCCTATTTCTAGAAAGGTTGCTTAGTAACCATGTTAAAGAGAGTAGGTGATTAGCAGCAACTTTGATTTAATCCTTTGGTGATGTGTAATGCTGAGGGGACATGATATCAAAACTTTTTTTCTTAAATACTTTTGTATACAATTAGTAACGCTGCTATTTCAAAATTTAATTCCCAATTCTGCACCTTTATAAAGGCCTTGTATGCCTTATCTCAGACTATCACTTATCTCTGACAAACAGTGCTTTCCACACCTTATTTTCTAGTCAAAGCTTTCTAAAGGTGGATAAAGGCTAAATGTACCTCCTGGACCAGAAGTCTTGGAAGTCCACCAAATGCTTTTAAAAAAATTGGGATATAGTAAAAACTTGACCTAAGATGGCCCAGCCTGAATCCTGCTTCTACCTCTGTTATTTTTTTTCTTTATTTTATCTTACAGCCAATATTTTAATACACAATACATGCTTAGGTAACAGATTGATACAAGCTACTTGTAATTGTTGAGTCTTTATAATTGTTTAAATATGTTTTACTAACACCTATATGTATTTTTTAAAAATAAAATCTTGGCAGTACAATTAAATAAGGACAATGTTTTTTAAAGATTTATTTAGGTGAATTCGTTTGTATCATAGTTGGCCTATTTATTTTTAATTTGTTATATATTTTGACAACTTTTAATTGGCTTCTAAAATGTTTTGTTAAAAAAAATTGACACAATAATTTTGGTTGATTTTGTGTTATTTACCGTTAGTAAGATTACTAAATAAGCAAATTATTAACATTATTAGCAATGGTGAGGAGGATAAATTAATGAATTACCTGTCAAAATGTCTAAAAGTAAGTTTGTAATAGGTTAGAACCACTAGCGCCAGGTCGGTGATCGAAAACAGAACGATGGCTGGCAATAGGTTATTCTAATAACAGTTGAGAACTGTTGTAGAACTGGAGTGATTGTAATAACTCCAGTGATTCTAATAACTGGCGTTATTGTAAGAACTGCAGTGATTCTAAGCGTTATTGGATCCCGAAGAGTTATTGGCAACAGCAGTGATTGACGGGCGCGCATTCTAGCGGTAGGGCAGGGGTTTACTTGAATCACCTATTACTGGAATAACCTATTATTGGAACCTATTACTGGGATAGAACCATAACGTAGTAACCTAATACGAAAAAATAACTGTTTAGCCCACCTCTACTGGCGGGCCTGGATCCGAGCGTTCCCCCACTAACGTGCAGATTTATCTGTGAATCACAGAAAAAAATCTGTGAATCACAGGTCCGTCGGGAGGGGACCGTTAAACCCCTTAACGCTCGGATTTTGCAGTAGTGGAGCGACGTTTATGGTAGACGTGTATAATGGCGAAAGTCAAAGAAGGGAAAAAGTGAAAGTAAAAATTAGGTGTAGAAATCCAAATCAAGCCAGCCAAGTCCATTTTTTAAAAATTTTCATAGCTGATCGATAAAGGTAAAGGTCTGGCTGGTTGAAAGAACTATAAATGGACAATTTATAGGAAATTCAATATTAATTCAAAATTAGTTTAAATATATTGAAATAAAAATGACTAATATAATATAACGAAACAGCTTTAATTGTTAAAAAAATAAAAATGATGGCCGGTCATAATGATTTTGAATATTACTGATTAATTTTTTTTTTTAATTTAATAATTCTATGAATCTATTTCTTCTACTAAGCAATTATATCTTCGACTATCTTAAAAAAAATAAAATGAATAAATAAATAAAAAATTAGTGATTGTTAAGATGAGTTAGTTATAAAGATCTGGATAAACCTGTTATAATAGTTTCATGTACTATACTGATATCACTGTTTTAGTAGATTTCACATTTTATGTAATAAGATTAAAGAAAATTATGTTTAGAAACAGGTTTAAAATTGTTTCACTTTGTCAATTTTAATTTTTCTTCTTTTGTCATGTGATAAATTTGAATTTTATATGGCTTGTCTTCAAATTTTGAATGCTCATGGAAAAACTGTAACACTACAGATATGTTATATATTTTTATGTAGCGGATTGAAACGTTTACATATTAAACTACGATTAATAATCGAAACGATTAATAAACGATACGACGCCACTAGATCCTTGGCGGATTTCAGAAATCCGACGTGCATGCTCGTAAATCTGGATCCGTGGGATCTGGTCTGTTTCGGGCCTAGATCCGACGGATTTGCCCCACACACGGGCAGATTATCGACGGATGTGGCTTGACGGTTTCAAATCTGACAAACCAGAACGGTTTGTTAAGGACCAGCAGAGTTTAGATCCGATCCGTCACGGATCTCCATCGCAGATTTTCGACGGATCGGAGGTAATGTTAAGGGGCACGAGAGATCAGATCCCTCAAACCAGATCTGCCAGATCAGATCCGTAGGATCAGATCCCTCAACGAAATCCGTCCGTGTATGGCTAGCTATTGTGATATGATTGTACTATGATCACGAATTTCTGTTTTAGTTCGAACCACGGCCGGTAGGAGCGTCACAACCCATCTGCGACCAGTTCTTGTTTGCGTTATTAGATCACGTGACCTATCGGTTCTTCAATAATAGGACAGCCATATGAGTTATTCGATAATAGAAGTTACTCAACAGTTACTGAGAACCGATCTAAGAACGGTAACTGGTCGAATAACCTTAACCGATCGGTTCTTCTATCTGTTATAACCTAACACCTTACACCAACAACCCCAATTTATTGTTCTTTCTCCATCGTTCTCGATGGAAGATTTAATAAATTTTATACTTGGAATCTTAAGAGTGATGAACATGGTTATTAAAAAGAAAATCATTGTTTGTTTAAATGGAATTAATTAACATAACTTACTACAAATATAATAAATCCAACAATAAGTAATTTTATCTTAGAAAATATATAATTGCTTAAGTCACAACAATTGTAGCATGAAAATATTATAAATATATATATTTTTTTATACTTTATTGATAAATTCACCCATCTTTAACTATAGATATTCAGAAAATGTATCAAATATTTTAAAATATAAATTTTGATTAAAAATATAGATATTTTAAAATATTTAACACATTCTCTGAATTGTAGTTGAAGACGGGTGAATTATCAATAAATAATATTGTAAAATATAGTTATTTTAAAATACAAATTTAGGTTTATTTATAGATATTTTAAAATATGATCACTGGTAATAGGGTTTTTTTCAGTAATAGGTGATTGGTGATAACAGTTCCGAGTCAATAATAGGTTATTTTAAAGAATACGTTATTTTTGTCCCACCTCTAGTTTCCAATTCTCCTGGCACAGTTTCGTGCCACATCTTCTCCAGATTTTCCCAGACGCACATTCTTGTAAACCCGTCCGTGGTTCCTCATATTGCTAACCATTTGCCTCCTAAAAGCCTTACTCCAGAAACTACGCGCGCTTTTGAACATTTGCGTCTGGCCGATCCTGACTTTCATCAATCAGACAAGATTGACCTCCTCTTAGGTGCCGATGTATACCCGCAATTATTATTGCCTCATCCGTTTATTTCAAGCTCTATTGGTCCAATTGCTGTCAGTACTATTTTTGGTTGGGCAATCATAGGCCCTATCCAAACCCTATCGCAAATTCAATCAGCCACTTCGTTAATTTCTGTTTGCCAAATTTCGCAAGATTTCCATGATTCTTCGGAAACTGAAAATATTGAAAAACTCCTATTCGAACAACTCGTGAGTACAGACCACAAAGACTCAAATGTTTCTGACATTCCAGACGACATTGACCCTTCTATTAACACCAATACATGTAGTCACAGAATAAATCGTGACAATGTTCCCCAGGAAATACAAATGAATAATCAGGGTGATTTTTTTAAACTTAAATCAAGTTTCAAAATTTAATCACATCAATAAAACAGGTGGTGCTGATACAAATGTTAGTGATTCATCTGATGAAAAGTCTTTTGTTTCCCTTACATAAGAGGATAACTACATCTCACCCTCAAACAGTCACTATTCTTTAGCCAATCTATATTGTCCAAAATTCCTTCCTGTTAAAAATAAAAACAATAAGAAACCAGTATACATACATAGTAACCAAGATAGAGTAACAAGTAAAATTCCGGTCTCGAATACTGTTAAACCTACTTTTTTAAAACCACCAGTTGTAGATATCAAAGGGTCTGTACGCTCTAAAATTTCAATGTTTAACAAATTCTCCCCAGTAGGGTTTACTGATGTTTCTTCTGTCGCTAATCATGCCCATATTGACTGTAGGGGCCTTACTCCTCCTCATTACGCGCAGACCAACAATTTCTGTTCAGGGACTCAAGATCCCTCCTCTTTGACCAATTGCCAGGAGCATTGGCCTCCTCCTTATCGTGACAACGGCTTAAGCACCAAGCCATTACCGGATCTTAAGTCTACTCCCATTGCGCTCATCGCAAATGAACCTGGCATTACCTTTAAGCATTTTTCTGAGCCTCTTCTAAATATCAGTACCGGCAAGCCGGCAAAGTCGCTTTGCAGCTTGACTCCTTTCATCGATAGCCTAGGTATTCTCAGGGTGGGCGGCCGACTTAAGAACTCCAATTTAAAGTACGATTCCCGTCACCCAATTTTGCTGCCTAAATTCGCTAATCTGTCTCAGTTGATCTGAAAGCACTTTCACATTTCCTCCCTACATGCTGGGCCTACTACTTGCCAGGCCCTCGTGTGTAGCTGTTACTGGATTATCTCGTTGCGTCAACTGTTAAGGAAGGTGATCCACCTTTGTACCACTTGCATTCGTTTCCGTGATCCTACCGTGCAGCCTATTATGGCTGACTTGCCTTCGTGTCGCGTCCGGCCCAGCAGACCCTTCTTCAACACCGGCATTGATTTCGCGGGGCCATTTCAGGTTCGCGCGTCGCGACTTCGTAAATCCGCTATGACTAAAGGTTACTTATGCGTATTTGTGTATACCGCCACCAAGGCTGTGCACCTCGAATTTGCCTCTGAGCTTTGTACCGCCGTTTTCCTGGCTACTCTAGATAGATTCGTTGCACGCCGAGGTCTTCCGCATTCCATTCTATCTGACCAGGGTCGTAATTTTGTCGGGGCAAATAAGCAATTAAAAGACGTGCAGCTTTTCCTCCGCACTCATCATGAGGAAATTTCGAATGTCCTGTCGAGTCGAGAGATAAGATGGGTATTCTACCCTCCTTTAGCGCCCAATTTCGGTGATCTGTGGGAAGCCGCAGTTAAATCCGCAAAAACTTTATTATCTCGGTTATCCGCCGAAGTTATATTCACTTTCGAAGAATATGCCACCCTCTTCGCTCGGATCGAGGCTATTCTAAATAGCCGTCCTATCTGTTCCTTACCTTCTGCCCCCGCTGAAGCCGCCGCATACTTGAGTCCAGGGCACTTCCTCATAGGAGCACCACTGTTATCCGTTGCCAAAATCCCTATCTCTGAGGACCATCATTTGACATCTAGATGGAAGATCATCTCACAATATTCGCAGTATTTCTGGCGACGGTGGTCGAGGGAGTACTTAAACTCGCTGGTGCAGCGTACCAAGTGGACCGCAGTATCCAAAACCATAAAATGGGGCGATGTTGTTGTGATCAAGGGTGTGAATAGCTCTCCCCTCTCCTGGCCTATAATAGCCCGCATTTCGGAACTCAAGCCTGGGCTTGATGGTATATCTCGAGTGGCCATCCTTGAGACCTCTAACGGCACTCTCACTAGACCCGTGAACAAGTTCATTCCGCTCCCGGAATGACGTCCTTTTAAATTGTATAACCTTTCTACAGTTGTGCTATTTTTGTTTCTTATTTTGTATAATCGTTTACCCAGGAGCACTGTTTTATTTTCTTTACATTATATAATTGTCGCCCAGTTGGGCTGTTTTCTTTTCTTTACATTGTATAATTGTGCTCCCATTCATGTTATAATATTTTTACCTTTTTGTCTTTATCTTACTCCTTACTCAAGTTGAGTTTCCTTTTCCTTCCCTTTATTTTATTGTGTAAATTTGTTGATGCCTGCCCACCATTTTCATTGTATAACTTTTGGAATAAAATTGGGCAACATCCCGATTTTTTGGGCGGTGTGTTCGCGCCAATCGGCACTTTTGTGAGGGGGGGGGGAAAGGGGAAAAACTTTAATATACCGTATATTGACGCACTCTATAGATCTTTAGGTAACTAGCCCTTATCTGCGTTAATCCCTGCAGGAAAATTCCTCATTCTTCTACTGGCTGCTTTCCTGTACACTTTTTCTTTGTTCAAGACCTCATGGCCTTCCAGTGTTTTTTGACCAAGGCAAGATAGCCTTCCAAGACCCTTTTCTTTTCTTAAAGGTGTTTAAGAACGCGAGAAGCGTTCGCCTGCCCGTAGCGACTTCGGAGGCCTCTGACAGGATCGTCGGCGGCAATAACAAGGTGAGAAGTTTTTTATGTATTATTTGGTTGGGTTACCTTCTCAATAATATCTCCCTAAAGGTGCGAAACCTCGTTTTAATACTTTTCAATACAGTCCATTTGCTCGAATTTTCCTATACATATATATATATATACATATACATATACATATACATATACATAAAACTTAACCTACTATACGTTCTTAAAAACTACATAAATAACACTATTAGAAATATATAAAACTCAACCTAATGTACATTGTTAATAACTATTCACTATTTTTAATATTTAAAAAAAAAAAAAAAAAAAAAAAAATAACATGGCTACTAAAAATTATAGATTTTACACAAAAAAAACAAGAAAAAAAAAACTATTTTATCCCGTGGTACTCCTTAAAACAATTCTCTAAACAGAGCCCAGGGCTTTCTTCACAATCAGGACAATAAATTACTACTTGTTTCCTTATTCCTTTTTTGGAACAAACGCGGCAATTTTTTTTTTTTTTTTTTTTTGTCCTTTTAAATTAGGAAAAAATGTCGGGAAATGGCTTTGCATCGGTTTTGTACTTGTTGCTGTACTTTCCACTTTTTCTGGAACTAGCCCATCGATAACTGCTAGCCTGTAATCGTGGATATTATGTTTTTTCTGTGGAAAATAATTTATATAAATTGTAAGAATTTATGAGTAAAATTTGGAGAATATGGAGGCCCACTTTTTTGTACCATCGTACAGTTTTTCGGGAGGTCAGTTGATAACTGAGTAGCTGATCTACCCTATCTACCCCTCCCATATATTTATTGTATTCTACAATCGCCTCCGGTTTTTTTTTTTTTTTTTTTTTTTTCCGTTCCCCTTTTAGTTTTTACAGTTACTAATTCACCGGTATGTTCCGATGAAATTGCCAAGACATCCCGTTTATCTCTCCATTTCAATACACACACCGCATCCCCAGTAAATTGTTGAACAACTTCCCCTTGCTTAAGTTTTTTTTTGTACAACCTCTGGTGGATTGCCTTTGCGATTTGCCCGCAATGTGCCAGTGCAATATATTTTATCTTCTAGCAATTGTTGGACAATATTTATTGAGGTAAAGTAATTATCAGCATACAATGAGTGCCCCTGCCCTTTATAATTTTCCAACAAATTGCTAACTACGCAATTCACATGCCCCTTATCGCCTACAGTCTGTCCCTTTCCGGAATAAACTAACATTTTATTTACAATGCCATTTGGCTCAGTTAGCATGTGCACTTTGATTCCGTACTTATGCTTCTTTCCCTTGATATATTGTCGGAAAATAAGTCTGCCTCTCCACAAAATCATGGACTCATCTAGAGACAATTCTTTCCCCGGATAATAAACATTTTCCATGGTTTTGTGGAAAAGATCCAATATTGGGCGAACTCAATACAATCTGTCCGTAGGAGCTTCTTCCAAATTAAAGGCAGGGGAAACATGTAACGCCCTCAAAATTATTTGGAAGCAGTCGCGGCTTATATTTTTTCTAAAAAAGGGCAAATTAAAAAATCTATTTGTCCGCCAATATTCGTGAATATTATCAATTTTAATAATCCCCATTGAAAAAAATAAGCTCAACTATACCATAAACTCTTCCCCATCTAATCGTTTCCAATCTGTAACCCTTGCTCGAGGGGAAGGATTTTTGAACAGAATCTCTTCGGCATTATTATTTGTTTCCTTGACAATTAAGTCAACCCACTCATTTGTAAATAACAACCTTAACAAAAATTCGTAAGGAGAGTTATCGGCAGGTAAAATTTTTAGTTGCCTCCTTTTACCTGAAGGGATAGGAGGTACAGCTGGCCTAACGGTACTCCAAGACCTAGGGCTAATAGAGGGTTGTTTAGAAGTACCTGGAATTGCTGAAGTTGGTACATTTGCTGTACCATGTTCAGCGAAAATTGCTTCTTCATCTGAATCGCTTTCCTCTTCGTTGGAAGATCCGACCCATGATTCATCTTCATCTGAAGAAATTTCATCTTCCCTCAAACTAAAAACATCAAGTATTTCATTTCCAGCTAACTGGTCAAGCTCGGAAACTGGAATCTTCTGCCCACTTTGTAACTTTTCTTTAATTGTGGTAGCAATACCACTAATTGCTATTAAAATTAAAATAAAAAATTAGTAACATCAGACCACACTATATAATATTTTATAAAATTTCTATTATTAATACTTATAAGGTTTATTTTCAGACGAATGTGCTGAAAATTGATGGCTTCCCACATTCGCTGGAGCTATAAAATATGTTTTAAAATAAGTATTTTAATAAAAACTGTAAAAAAAAAAATTAAAATACATTAAGAACAAACTACAGCATGCAAAGAACAATTTACTTACAGATTGTGGTAATTTTAGATGTGCTAGGAGTAATATCATCTATTGCTCTATCCCCAGATTCTGCATTGAAAGTGATACCTACGAGTTTATTTTGTACACATTAATAAATGTAAACATAATTAATAAAACACAATTATCAATTTGACTATAATTTTCAAAGAAGAAAAAATTGAAACTTATGTTTTCTAGATGAGCTAGGTTCTTCTTCTTTTTTTCCTTCTCCGGATTTCCTTTTAGTGCTCATTTTCTATCTAGAATTGTCATCACATATTTAGATATCTTGTTTATATCAATAACATTGCTATAAAAGCACATTAAATTTGAATAGAAAATCAACTTACCTTAATTTGTGGTATTAACGTCAATATTCAATATTCAAATTGCGATAAAAAAAAGAAAAAGAAAAAATTAAAAACGGAAAGCAATTTTTAAATCACTGGACACTTGCAAATAGCGGGGCAGAGTATCAATGTGAACACTGGAAAGCGAGCGACCTGCCAAGGCTATAAGAAGAATAAGACTGGGTACTGCCCATGGGCAGTAGCCCGCCACACCAGGTACATCCCCACTACTGCCTGGCACAGTACTCCGCAGTCAAAGTGTTAATGTGACGAAAGCTTTTGATCAGCTCAGCTCAATTTGGCCATTTTTCGACTTGATAACTTATTCCGTGTGACCATGAATATGACAGAGTATAATGTAGAACATGAAAAACAGATATGTTTGAATATGTATTATAAGAGTTATAGAGTTTATGGCTTCATAGAAATTAAAATAGGTGTTGCATAAATAAGTTTATTTTATAAAAATGGCATACAATAAACTTTTGATAACCTCTTTTGTTTCTTTTTAGGAGCACCCTAACTATCTTCTTCATAAAATTTATTTTATTTTGATTTCGATTTTGTTAAATTGTAGAAACTATTAAAGCCCTCTTTTTGACTACATAGTTTTAGATTGAGCTTTTTCTGTAACAGCTAAAGAGAAGTCACCAACATACATTTGTATGTGCATGTGTGTGGGTGGCTGCGTGCTTGCATTTGTTTATATGCACTTATATCCTTATGTAAATGATGTGTGGAAATCTATAATTTTACAATGTTATTAGATATTATAGTGGAAATTATTTAGCTCTCAATGAATATGTGATGAATGTATTGTTTAACTGTATAGAGAGAGAATAAAATATGACCAAGTTACCTAATATAGATGAAATTCTGTCAGTAATTTGTAATCTGAAAACAATGTTTAAATTAAGTACCAATTTCAAATAAGCATGTTATTATTTTTTAGTTACTGGCAAAATTTTAACTGAACCATATTTTTCATTTCCAATAATATTGTATATTTACACTTTTATGATATTTAGTGTTCATTTAATTTATATAGGTTATTTCTCATTTAATTTATATTTTTTTTTTTTTTTTTCTAGTGGATAATTCAGCATATTCGCTCTAATGCCTGGTAGTTATTATGTTCTGCAAAGGTAATTATTTCACCATAATCTTTAAAAATTAGACTTCTTTTTTTATACATCGTGTTATGTAGGTAAATCATTTGACTTATGCATGACAGTTCAAAAGGAGCAATATAATTAGTAAATCATAAATCCCATGGGCCACTTCTTTCGTGAACCAATCTAAAGACTTTCAAAACACTAGCCATTTTAAATAATGTTTAGAATAGATATATTAATGTACATATCTCTCTTGATCAATATTTCTTTTTTGAATCATAAATATTAATAGTTGTTAAATGGAAGGTTATTGGAATTCAAAAAAGAAAGTATCAACTATGTACTTTAATATAACAATTCATAACTATATATCATAACATATATTATACCATGTTGCTGCAGGAAGGTATAACCATAAAAGTGTTGCTGGTCTGGTGTGAATTGTATTTCAAATTAAATTATCTCCTAAGTCAAGTATTCTTGTATTTACATTATTTATTTTTTAATTAAAAAATAAACTTCCATCTATTATACTATTTTACATTTTTCTTTCTCTTCTTTATTCTTCCCATTTAAATGGCCAACTCTGGGAATGGCAAAATAAAATCAATAATACTCCTGAGATCATTCAGGTATATAGGTTCAGGCCAGCTCTGCTTCTGTTCCTCTATGAGCATACAACTTTGGAGAATGTGCTCTGCTGTTTGTTCACCTTTTTCACTTTTATTCAAAGGGGTAGGGCCAGTTTTGAGTTTTCTGTGATGTGCTTTAAGCCGTGCTTTGACCTGTTCTGAGGTGGAAAATTATTACTTGATGTCTTCTGGAAAGTTTGAATCCTGGAGTTTATAATCTGGAAGCTGGTTGTTCCATGTCTGCTTATCTCTCTTGATCAATATTTCTTTTTTGAATCATAAATATTAATAGTTGTTAAATGGAAGGTTATTTTTAACTTTTTCTTTTTTTTTGCTAGTTGTGGTATTAACTTTTCCTTTTTAACTTTTCCTAGTTGTGGTATGGAGGGAATTTTGAACCTTACCCAGCAACCTTTGGGCCTTGCTCACTTTTGGGATTTCTGCACACTTAAGTTCTGCATTTATTGAACATGTTTTGTATAGAAATCTTTTTCTGTTTATTCAACTTTTTATCCTTAGTCCTAAATGATCTTTCAGCATGTAGTTGGGAATGGATTTTGGTTTAGGATCCAAATTATGTATTTGCATTTCCCTTCTATCCTCCAACTTCTGCAAGCTATTTATGGACTCCATTTTATTTATTGGAGCAGATTTTATACTTCCAGTAATGATCTTAAGTCCCTGGTTTTGGGCAACAGAGGTCTTTTGAGAATGGGAATTAGTTAGAACTCTCCAACTGCTTATTCCGTACTCCAATATTGGCAATTTTTTTTCGGAGGTTCCTGGTCAAAAAATATTTGATATGTATTCTGCCGTTCCAACTTAGAAGCAGAAAAAAAAAAAAAAATAATAAAATAGCATTGAACTAATTTATTTTATAACTCAAGTTAAAAAAAAATGATATCAACATGATTCTTGCACCAATATTTTTATTTTTGATTGCGAATTTAAGGAAAAATATAACCGCTCCATAGATTTGGGTTTAGGATAATTAAATTCTAAAAAAATGATTAGATTTCCAAGCAAACTACCTCTATAGATTTTTTCATACAAACATAGGCGTCAGATTCTAATTTAGTACTCTCTAAAACATTGAAAAACGTTTATTCAATAAAAACAAAAAATATCATTTTTTCACCCTCTTCAAGTGGAATGAAATTTTTAAACCGATTATTGGTTACTTTCCTTTAAATTGCCATTACTTTGTTAGACAATTCATTGATTGGTATCGCTGGAAAGTGGAGAGCCTCTGCTTTCTTTTGATGTATATAAATGCCAAATTCGATGAACAAAAACCTATTTAAAAAATTGGAAAATCCAAAAAAACATTTTGATTTTTAACTTCAGTTTGAAACCAGATAGGAAGATGAAACCCATGACACTTCAAGCGTGTTACCACCCTATATTTTGGGTAAAAAATGAAATTGATTTAAACGTATCAAAACCTTCTAAGTGTAATTTGTGTTTTTGTCAATTTAAACAAAAATTGCCTACCAAATGGTCAGGCAAATTTTGAAGCTTAGGAATTTTTGTTTTTCTATTTGGATGAAATTTTGTATTTAAGGGTTCTTTTGAATGCTGAATTTGAATCCGATGTCGATTCTTGTGAAAAAATATATTGAACATACTTCACTTGAAAATGTTTAGCTTTTACACCGTTAAATGTGATAAAAAATGTTTTATATATATATAAAAATATATATATATATATATATATATTGTAATGATTTTCTTAAATCATATATTTTTAATAAAATTATATATAAATAATTAATTGACTTTAACTCATTATTAGGGTTCTATCAATATTCTTTTGAATTATGACTGGATATTTTTTAAACAATGTTTTGTGGTACTTTTTATATTTATTATTTTATATATAAACATATTTAAATTTACCTTAATTTAATCTAAATTCTAAAGTCCATTAAGGAGAGAACTTCTAACACTTTCACTTATCTTGGTTCCATAGTCTTCTGACTCCTGACACTGGTTGCTCTCAGGTCCATAAACAACTGACTCTGTCTTCTTTCTTCTCTGTCCTAATACCAACTGCCTCCCTTTACCTGCCTCAAGGGCTGAACCGCAGGTACCTCAGGTGTTCCTAATCCAAGGGTTCCTACCTGGTTTAGACCCTTACACTTTCATCCCATGTCCTATATAATTTTCAGTTTTAAAATATCACAACATTCAGGTTCTCTCCAATTTAAAAAATTTTGAGCTTTTGCGTAGAAATTTTTTCTACTTGTTCTATATTACAGCTTATACAATTTGTATTACATTTCTAAATCTAATTTACAGATTTACAGATGAATTATCTATGATATATTGTTTAAAACATTTACATAAAATAAGCAAAAATTTTAATAACAATTCTTTGTCAAATTTCACACCTTTTTTATTCTATGATTGGTAGATGCTTAAAATAAAAAAAAATAAATAAATTTAATGACAAAAGAGACTGATTGAATTACAAATTAATTTTTTATTTATGCTATTTAAAAACAAAATGGTTCCATATGCAAACAGTTTTATTTTTTTTTTTTTTTTTTTTTTTATCATGTCAGCAATATACTAAATTTCACCAAGAAAAATTTTTTTTTAATTCTTTTCTTGACGTATATAAATTTCTTTTTAAACCCTTTATGGCTGTTTGAACATTTTAATTTATATAACCACCATAACCATTCTGAAGTATATTTGCTCCAACTAAGTGGAATTTGAAACTCCATCATATGCTTATTCAAACCTTTATTTGAAGCATATTTTAATTTTTGATTATATTCAAAGAAACCAGATTTTTCTACTTTTTGAAATTGAATGATATCGGTATATTTATTTCTTCGAACCATTTGACAGTTTAGCACTTCTTCATTTTCATCAAAGTCATTGTTTATGTTTTCACCAATGTCCTCTTTTATTACTTCTTCTTTTTGCACTTCATTTAATTTATTAACAATTTTACTTTCACACACTACTATCTCACTTGTAAAATTTTGTTCAGATTCCATTATTTCTTCATCTTTTAATTCTTTTTCTTTATCCACATTATCAGTTACTTTTTCTTTGTTCATTTTACTTTCTTCATATTCCATTAATTTTTCATTTTTCAATTTTTTGTCTTCTTTCACAGTATCAGTTACTTTTTCTTCTTCTAATTCCATTTGTTCTTCAGTTCCAGTGTTTTTTTCATCTTCACAAACATTTATATCAATGGCCTGAAAGTCTGAATCTTTTTCAGAACGTTTTCGTTCATCTTCTTCAAACTTTTTCATGCGTTCTTCATGTTTTTTATTTTCTTTTTCAGCAATTTCATCTATTTTTTTAGATATGGTATTAAATAGCAAATCAACATTCTTATTGATAGATTCCAACATTTGTTCGAAATTCATTTTGTTTTAATTCCCTTAATATAATTTGAATTTAAAATTACTATTTATTCATTATTTTCACACAAACATCTACCAAATTTTAACCATTTTCCAGTCATAATTTCAATATTGACAGTCCACTGGAGGGCGCCAAATGTAATGATTTTCTTGCATCATTAATTTTTAATAAAATTATATATAAATAATTAATTGACTTTATCTCATTATTTGGGTTCTGTCAATATTCTTTTGAATTATGACTGGATATTTTTAAACAATGTTTTGTGGTACTTTTTATATTTATTATTTTATATATAAACATATTTAAATTTACCTTAATTTAATCTAAATTCTAAAGTCCATTAAGGAGAGAACTTCTAACACTTTCACTTATCTTGGTTCCATAGTCTTCTGACTCCTGACACTGGTTGCTCTCAGGTCCATAAACAACTGACTCTGTCTTCTTTCTTCTCTGTCCTAATACCAACTGCCTCCCTTTACCTGCCTCAAGGGCTGAACCGCAGGTACCTCAGGTGTTCCTAATCCAAGGGTTCCTACCTGGTTTAGACCCTTACACTTTCATTCCATGTCCTATATAATTTTCAGTTTTAAAATATCACAACAATATATATATATATATATATATATGTTTAGTAAGGTTCTTGAGGTTCAGTCATAAAATAAAAAAACAACTATTTTGGCGACGTTTTGAGACTACGAGGGTAAGTCAATAATTATCCGCAATATAGTTATAAAATTTTATTGAAATGAAATAGGAAACTTACAAGTACATCATTTTTCGACATAGTCCCCTTGCTTTTCAACGCACTTGGTCCAACGTTGTTCAAGTTTCCTGATGCCCTCATGGAAGAAGGTTTTGGGTTGAGATGCGAGCCAGGAATGCACCGCTTCTTTCAATGCTTCGTCCGAGGCAAATCGACGGCCCCTAATTGCCTGTTTGAGTGGACCAAACAAGTGAAAATCAGATGGAGCGAGATCGGGACTATATGGAGGATGATTCAATACTTCAAAATTGAGTTTCTGAAGCGTTTCCACAGTGTGGGCAGCTGTATGCGGACGGGCATTGTCGTGCAACAACACAACGCCTTTTGACAGCAGTCCTCGGCGTTTGCTTCGAATTGCAGGCTTCAGCTTAGCAGTAAGCATCTCACTGTAACGTTCACTGTTTATTGTTGTGCCCCTTTCCTGATAATGTTCCAGTAATGGACCTTGTGAGTCCCAAAAAACCGTAAGCATAAGTTTTCCTGCGGACGGTTGGGTTTTGAATTTTTTTTTGCACGGCGAATTTGGATGTTTCCATTCGATACTCTGCCGTTTACTCTCCGGCTCGTAATGATGGATCTATGTTTCGTCACCAGTAACGATCCTGTCTAAGAAGTTGTCCCCTTCGTTAACTTAGCGATCCAAATGTTTTGTGCACACGTCCAAGCGCGTTTGTTTATGCAACTGTGTCAGTTGTTTTGGAACCCATCTTGCACAAACTTTATGAAACCCAAGTCTGCTGTAAATGATTTCGTTGGCAGAACCGTGGCTAATTTGCAGACGATTTGCCACGTCGTCAACAGTTATCCGTCTGTCTGAGAGAATCATTTCACGTGAACGCTCAATGTTTTCCTCGTTTATGGCGGTAACTGGTCGTCCAGCTCCTTCATTTTGCGTAACACTTGTGCGACCATTTTTGAATTTTTCAATCCATTCATAGACACTCCGTTGTGGCAAACAATTGTTCCCGTACTGTACCAAAAGTCTTCGATGAATTTCGGCCCCTGATACACCTTCCGACCACAAAAAAAAACGGATCACTGAACGTTGCTCTTCTTTGGTGCAAATAGAAAGTGGAGCGGCCATTATTAACAGCACGACAGCGATAACAAAACTAACCTACCAGCTTGATACGCACATAAACATAACAACGAATAAACAAAGCGTGCGCCATCAACACAAAAGAACAGTACTGCCAACATAAACAAAAATATAGCTATATTGCGGATAATTATTGACTTACCCTCGTATATTGTTCTCATAATCATGCCTTAAAGTGAAAAAACAGGTTACAATAAAAAGTTATACAAGTTATTTCAAAACATAAAGTTAGCTACAGTATAGGTATATAACAACATGTGTAGGGTAATAAAAAATATATATAATTACAGAATATAGAGGAGTATGAAGCTACTTACAATGTTACTGATGGATATGAATAGACTAACAATTCTAGTACACAACTAACCTAGGGGAGTGAGTTTAAACAGACAGTTAACAAGGGTTAGTGGGGAAAAACCCTATTTCGTAAAAGTTAAGTTATAAGGACTGTGTGGGTATTCCCAAAGATGCAGGTACAAAGAACCCTAGGTTTTTAATTCGAAACCCTAATGGAATAATAGATACAGAATGGTGGAAAAAACCAATACATTCCGGAAGATATTTACATTATACTAGTCAATGCCCCAAAAGTTATGAAATCAACAACGCAAAAAATTTAATAAATTATGCAATAAAGTTATCTACAGAAAAATATAATCAAACCGCGGAAAATAAAGTAGTAGACCTTCTTTTAACAAATGGATATCCACATAGACTCATTTGTAACTTACTAAAACCAACAAATACTCAACAGAAACGACAAGAAAATAGTAATAAAAGATATTACACCATCCCATGTATACAAACACTATCAGAAAGGCTCAGGAAGACACTCACAAATAACCATAAAACTGATTACACTGTCACATTCAAAAATACATCCACCATTGATAAATTATTCACCAAAACCAAAGATACGGATAAGTTAGAGTTACAGTCTAATTAATATTGTTTATGAAATTCCGTGTGAAGATAGTTGTGGCAAGTCTTATTTTGGTACATCAGAGCAATATCTTATACGAAGAGTGTATCAACATAAATACAGTTGCACATCTATAAATAAAAACCCGAACCAACCTGACCAAACAGGTCTCACCACACATTACAGGCAAACAAAACATTCTTTTAAATTTGATTTTCCCAAAATTATTCACTATGAACAAAATAATTTCAAAAGAAATATTAAAGAAATGATAACCATAGAAAAATTTAAAAATCGCGCAATAAACAAAAATCAGGCGTTCTAAACACCTGTTATTCCGACTTTATACATTCAGACCAATAATATACATTTACTTTTATATACATCATATAAATCATTCTTCTATTTATTAGTATATTACGCTGAAATATTTTTGTATCTGCATCTTTGGGAATACCACCCAGTCCTTTTAACTTAATTTTTACGAAATAGGGTTTTCCCCACTAACCCTTGTTAACTGTCTGTTTAAACTCACTCCCCTAGGTTAGTTGTGTACTAGAATTGTTAGTCTATTCATATCTACCAGTAACATTGTAAGTAGCTTCATACTCCTCTATATTCTGTAATCATATATATTTTTTATTTCCCTACACATGTTGTTATATACCTGTTCTGTAGCTAACTTTATGTTTTGAAATTACTTGTATAACTTATATAATTTTATTGTAACCTGTTTTTTCACTGTAGGGCATGATTATGAGAACAATATAGTCTCGAAACGACGCCAAAATAGTTGTTTTTTTATTTTATGACTGAACCTCAAGAACCTTACTAAACATTTAATAGTAACAGTCAAGAAATTTATCCATATATATATATATATATATATACACACACACACACACACACACACACACATATATATATCAAGTAGATTTTTTTAGAATATGACAATCAAGTTTCTTATATACCCAATATCAATTTAAAAGAGTGGAAACAATTCTAATTTAATTTTTTTATTTGTGGGATGGGAGTAAACATGTGCTCTTTAACTATTTAGCTGATTTTAGTTAAATTTGATAAGCAAGATTTTTACAGATCTTAAATCAATTTCAAAGGGTAAAAGCAATTATAATTTAGTTAGTAAAAACAATTCTAATTAAGGAAATAGGTTTAAAATATGTTTTATAATTACTTTGTGGATTTTAATCAAATTTTATAATCAAGTTTCTTACATACCTCATATGAATTACAAAGAATTAAAACTATTCTAATTTATTTATTTTTAATTTGTGGAAGGGTGGGGTTAAGGTGGAGGTGCGGTAGCTCAGTGGGTAAGGTGCTTGACTACCATGCTTTCGGGCCTGAGTTTGAGTCCGACTGAATGTGGATCGAATTTGGGGTCAGGAGACCCTCCTGGGGCACACCCAACCTCAAAAAAAGTGGGTAGCCTTAATTGGGGAAAAACCTGGCGGTTGAGCAAGAATTCTGGTCAAAACTCCTCCTTTCACAACCCCTGGTTTAGTAACAGTACACCCTTACTGAAATACTGAACCCAAGACCCTTTATCGGTTGTGAATGGTACAGGTTTTTATTTTGGGGGGGGGTTAAGGTACTGAGAAAAATAGCACCCTCTGCTGGTTCATGCTGTAGCCTAGTCGTCCTTTAGTACCCAGGGATTAGCTGAGTGATTTATCTGATCTTTAGGAAGCTGTAAACCCAAAACCCTTTTTGCAAGGTGAAGAACCACATCCAGCCCATGGTGGCCCTGCTTTCAACCAAACATGACAGATCATGACCAGGAGGTCAAAAAATATCAGTGGTTCTTAGCAGGTGTAACATCAATACTGGTATGGATCAGAAGGCTGCAAGGTCCTGGATCCTTACACAACCTGGGAACCCATTGTCCCTGGGCAAGGGCCTTCCATCACTGGGTCAATCAACCATATGGATTATTATATTATATTATCAATAAACCATTTGATTCAAAGGAATAAGTTCTGCCTCGAATTTGTACTGTGTAACAGTAATAGGAAAGGCAGGGACAAGGACATATGATTGGCCATCTGTAATGTAAGTTCATTCAGAGGAAAGTATAAAGGGTCAATAGAGGAAATGAAGATATATAGAATTAACTTGATAGGATTGTAGAAAGTTAAGAAATGAGGAAGTGGTCCCCAAACAATGCCTGATGGAGATAACCTATTGTGCTCTTATGTTAGTCTCAGAGAAAGAACTAAAGGAGTTGCTTTTACGATAGGGAGTGAACTATACAAGAAAAGAAGGAACCTGTTTCTTCAAGGATTGTTTCAATAAACTTAGAGTTGTCAGTCAGTAAAATTATCATTATATTAGTATTTTCTCCAGTTCAGGGTGCAACAGTTACTGACCAGGTACAGTTCTATGATGATCTCCAGGGACAATAGATAGAAGAAGGAATGACAAAATGATATTGATCTGTGGGCTTTCATGTGCTAGAACTGATAGTGACAAAACTTTGGCATATGGTATACTGTCCTAACTCCCGTTCTGAAGATGCCTTTCTGAGTGTCTAAGTCTCGCACGCATATGTAGCAACTGGCCTAATAAGAGTTTTATACAGCCTAAATTTTGTTGTGCGACTTAGCAATCTACTTTTCAGAAGGCTCGCTACAGAATAATAAGATCTATTGGCAACCATTATTCTAGTCGATATCTCCTCATCTTTGCTGTGGGCATCATTTATTATTGACCCATGGTAACTAAAGCTCTAGATTACTTGGAACGTATGGTTTCCTAAAACGTAGTGCTGATGTGGATGTGCGAGTTTCTTCTTTCTTAGCATTAGAACTTAGGTTTTCCCTTCATTGAAACAAAGTTCATTTTCTGTGCTTCATTTTCCAACCTGCAGAATACTTCTTTCACAGCCTGAAGTGATAGCCCTGCAATGACCACATCATCTGCAAAGGCGAGTATCTGAGTTCTTCCGTGAAATATTGTTTCTTCATTATTCAGTCCAGCTCTTCTAATGATGGTCTTCCCCGGCTCTTCTAATGGGGAGCTAGAGAGTCCCCCTGTCTCAGGCCCGAACAAACTTCGAAGGAGTCACCAATACTTTCCTTCACTTTGACTCTGCTGATAGTTCCTTTCATTGTTGCCATTGTTAATTGTATTAGCTTCGCTGGTATGCACAGTTCTTGCATGGTCTTGTAGAGCTCTCTCTTAACAACTGTATCATACGCCGCCTTAAATTCAAAGAAGAACATCCACAACTCTTTCATTTTCTCAACAGTCTGCCTCAGTGTATATATATATATATATATATATATATATATATATATATATATATATATATATATATATATATATATATATATATATATATATTATAAAAGTACAAGGTCCTAAATGTGAAACACTTGATTTTTCTTTTTGTTTTATTTGTGAAAAATTAATAATTAAAAACAAACTATAAAAAATATTGTTCTTTTGAAGAAGGAAAGGAGAAAGTAAAATATATTATTAGGATTGATGAATTAAATGCCACTTCTATTGAGATTATTTTATTTGAAAACTAGTTTCGAATGCTAAACATTCATCTTCAGTTCTAAAACATACAATAAAATTTTCAACACATCAGTACTATGTTACATAGATTATATATACTAAAGTTTTTTAAAAAGATAAGACAAGAAATCAAGCATAGGCACTCACCTTCGAGGTAACTAAAACACTGAATTTGTGAGAAGTAAAAGGGGGCAGGTAGGTTAAGTTTTAGATTTACAACGGGGTTTCCCTTATGACTCATTGGGTTTTTCCGTTCCTATGGGAAAAAAATTTAAAATGGGGCTATTGGATATGTTAATCTGATCATTTAAACAAAAATGTGGATCGGTTTTAAACGATTTTATTATTTCTAGTGATTTATTATCTTTCACTCTTTCGTCAGGAGCTAAGCAAGCTAGACTTATTTCTTTTTTGCCTTAGGCCTTTTGCCTGCCAATATTGCCCAAGGCTTTTTAGTCTTCCTCAGTTTATTTATGTCTAGGGCTAAAATCAGCCTTTCAAAGTTTGATTTTTACAGTGTTTCTTATGATATTAGCTAAAGGCATATTTTCCCATGCAAATGAGTGGTGATTTGAGAGGAAGACTATCAGCCTACAGGAATCATTCATCCGCCGGCGATTCTCTTGGAGGCCTCTGAGAAGTCGCGGAGGTACATCGGCGACTGCACAAGGGTGAGTGATTTTCACTTTAATATTTGGTTTAGTTATCTTCTACTTAAGGTTTCCCCAAACTTGCGAACACTCGTTTATATAAATATACATACAGTCCATTACCGAGAGGCTGTTGCGATTTCTGAGGAGTTGCATCAGAAAATAATACGATCATTGATCAAACATTTGATCCGACCGGGCTGAATCTTGTACCACATTGCTCCATTAAACTTTAAAATAATTGTTTTCGCAGTTTTGGGGCGATTGATCATCCACTCATTTGCTTGTATTATTTATTTTACTGTTTTTCCCGTTGAAATTTCCATAAATTTCGAAGTTTTTCCCATTTTTCGTTCAAATTTTATAATTTCTAGTAATTTACCAATTTACAACCAACGCTATAGTCAGCCATTTTTCCTAGCTCATATTTTACATTCCATTCATATTGTCAGCTGTGATCTGACGTCACAACGCTCTACTACCATTCCACTGGTGACGTACTTGCTATATCATTTCGTATTATATCCCCGCCATTTTGTTTTTTATTCAAGCGTCTGTTATATTTACTATATAATTAAAGTAATTAATGGAGAAGAAGATAATCAGGGATGCAGTCAAAGTAACACCACGTTTAAGAAGGAATGCTTTAATACGTGCCAACGTTTCGACCTGTGTTGCAGGTCTTCTTCAGAGCCACCGAACCACATTTGTGAGGAGAAGGACGGTGACTTTTTTAAAATAAAAAATTACAAAAAAATAAAAAAGCTGAAGGACTAATCGGATTCTGTAATAAAAAAAATAATTTTTTGAATTATAAAAATAAGTACACGTGGTGTTACTTTGACTGCATCCCTGATTATCTTCTTCTCCATTCATTATACCAGTCAACCATACTTTCATCATTAAAGTAATTAAGTTTGCAACTTTTTCTCTTTTTCCTTACTTTACTTTGTATATTATAATTTCCTTCTTATATCTATACTACAATTATATCTATACTACTACAATGCCTGTAGAAGATAAAATTCTTATAATTCAAGCCCAATTATTAGCAAAAAGGGAAACGGTGTTTGCTGACATAACTAGTAGTTGGGGCCAAATAAAAGCTTCTTCTGTTGAGGATATTTTTTCTGTTCAGGCTCTTTACGAGGATTTACCCTCCCTTCAAGGTAAGTTTGAAACGGTAAATGAAAAAATCAGTGACCTAAATGTTCTCCTATCAAAACAAAATCAAGTAGATACTCAAGCCCCGGCTATAGCCTTTAATGATATTTTACGCAAAATTAAGGCTAAATTCCTTCCACTAAAAAAAGAAGAACCTATTATAACCTCTACACCAGTTACCAGCCCTAGTAAGTTGTCTCAGGGTGGTTTCTCACTACCGCCAATTAACTTGCCAACTTTCTCAGGCGACATAGAACAATGGCCTGAATTTTTTTCGCTATTCACATCCCTTGTTTAGGATAACCCTTCTCTGAGCCCCATACAACGTTTTCATTTTCTAAGGTCCAATTTAAGTGGGAGTGCTCTTTCAGTCATCACCAATTTTCAGCTTACAACTGAAAATTACTAGCTTGCCTTTTCAGCACTAGTAAACAGGTACCAAAATCCCAGGAGAATAGCTCAAGCATATTTGAACAAAATTTTGCATTTCAAGCCCATCAACTCAAATTCATTAAGTAATTTAAAGAATTTCCTAGAAATACATCAAAATTCGGTGCATTTTATTTTGTTAACCTTGTCACTAAACAACCTAGATTCCCGCACTTCCAAAGCCTCTGAGGATATAAATTCTGCAAAACCGGTCCCTCTATTTGATGACTTGCTAAATTTTGTTATAAAGCAAATTAAAACGCTGGAGATAATTTCTCCCCCCAGCAATCAAAATAGAAGCCCTAAATTTAATTCACCTGCGTCATCCAATTTGTCTAATTTTAAATGTATTCTCTGTTCAGGGACACACTCCTTGTCTTCATGCTCCGTGTTTGCTCCTCTCACTCCAGATCAAAAAATTGAAATTCTGAAGAAGCATAAATGCTTTAATTGTTTAGGTCCGCACTTAAAAAAGCAATTGTAATTCCAAGTTCAGGTGTCGTAAATGCAATTCCCGTGATCATCACACACTTTTACATTCCTCTAAAGTTGTGAATTCAAATGTACATTTGACTTCCCTTTGCATTGTATAATCGTTTTTCAGTTGTGCTTTTTTTTGTTCATTATTTTGTATAATTGTTTACCCAGTGGTACTGTTTTATTTTCTTTACATTACATAATTGTTGCCTAGTTGGGCTGTTTCCTTTTCTTTACATTATATAATTGTGCTCCCTTCATGTTATAATTTTTTTTTTTTTGTGTGTGTGTGTGTGTTTATCTTACTCTTTTCTCAAGTTGAGCTTCCTTTCCTTTCCTTTTAATTTATCGTATAAATTCGTTGATGCCTGCCCACCATTATCATTGTATTACTTTTTGGAATAAAATTGGGCAACATCCCAATTTTGGTGGGCGGTATGTTCGCGCCAATCGGCGCTTTTGTGAGGTGGGAAAGGAGAAAAGTGTAGTATATCGTTCATAGACGCACTCTAAAAAAATTACTAGGTAACTAGCCCTTATCTGGCGTTAATCCCTGCAGGAATAGGCCTCACTCTTTTGCTGTCTTCTGAACCAGTACGAGCGAATTACCTTTGTCCAAGGCCCTATGGTCTTCCTGTATATTTATGCCCAAGGCTAAGATAAGCTTTCCAAAATTTTGTTTAAAGTGTTTTTTGTTTCTTATGATATTTAATAAAGACATAGTATCCCCAACTAATGAGTGGTGATTTGAGAGGAAGATATCTTGACCGAGTGTTTCAGCCTGCAGGAGTCATTCATCCGCCCGCGATTCTCTTGGAGGCCTCTGAGAAGTCGCGGAGGTACATCGGCGGCTCCACCGAGGTGAGTGATTTTCTCTGTAATATTTGGTTCGGTTATCTTCTGAGTAAGGTTTCCCCAAAATTGCGAACACTCATTTTTATAGTTTTAAATACAGTCTATTACCTAAAGGCCGATGCGAGTTTTGAGAAGTCGCAAAATAACTCGGAAAATATCACGATCTTTCACTAAACAGGCTGTATAAAACTCTTATTAGGCCAGTTGCTACATATGCGTGCGAGACTTAGACACTCAGAAAGGCATCTTCAGAACAGGAGTCAGGACAGTATACAATATGCCAAAGTTTTGTCATTATCAGTCCTAGCACTTGAAACCCCACAGATCAATATCATTTTGTTGTTCCTTCTTCTATCTATTGTCCCTGGAGATCATCATAGAACTGTACCTAGTTAGTAACTGTTGCACCCTGAACTGGAGAAAATACTAATATAATGGTAATTTTACTGACTGACAACTCGAAGTTTATTGAAACAACCCTTAAAGAAACAGGTTCCTTCTTTTCTTGTATAGTTCACTCCCTATCATAAAAGCAACTCCTTCTTTAGTTCTTTCTCTGAGACTAACATCAGAGCACAATAGGTTATCTCTATCAGGCATTGTTTGGGGACCACTTCCTCATTTCTTAATTTTCTACAATCCTATCAAGTTAACTCTATATATCTTCATTTCCTCTATTTACCCTTTATACTTTCCTCTGAATGAACTTACATTACAGATGGCCAATCATATGTCCTTGTCCCTGCCTTTCCTATTATTGTTACACAGTCCAAATTCGAGGCAGAACTTATTCCTTTGAATCAAATGGTTTATTGATAATATAATATAATAATCCATATGGTTGATTGACCCAGTGATGGAAGGCCCTTGCCCAGGGACAATGGGTTCCCAGGCTGTGTAAGGATCCAGGGCCTTACAGCCTTCTGATCCATACCAGTATTGATGTTACACCTGCTAAGAACCACTGATATTTTTTGACCTCCTGGTCATGATCTGTCGTGTTTGGTTGAAAGCAGGGCCAGGGAAAAATCAAGTGTTTCACATTTAGGACCTTGTACTTTTAATTAATATTATATATATATATATATATATATATATATATATATATATATACATATAAGTTATCAGTGTTATCATAGAACCTAGATATAAACAAATTAGAAAGATTAGGCTTTGTTATTAAAAACATATGGCATTATTAATATTAACCAAACTCCTGTGATTGTTAGACAAATAAAGTTAGTTATTTAAAATAAAAATCAGTAGAGAAATTTGGTCGGGCCGAAGCTGGTCAACGTATGGATTTCGTAAGAGGAATCTTGAAAGTGCAGTTAAACCATTATGTTGACCGGCCTGGGTCCCTTCCACGGGACAAAGACTTTTTAACTTGTGCGCATAAGTTAATAGATGCACAAGAACGGATGGAAACCCGATTCAGGAGTCCGGAAAAAGATTGGACAGAAGTCAAAAGTCCTAGAAGAAAATACGGCAGTCCACCCAGGCGCAGTGGAAGAGAGAGACCTTTCGAAAAGCGGCCTAACAGGGCACACGAGGATCACCGACGGAAACAAGAGAGGAGAGTGTTACGTGTGTAACCAAACGGGGCACCTTGCATCGCAATGTAACTTCACGAGGTGCTATGAATGTGGCAGGCGGGGGCACTTAGCAAGAGAGTGTCCAAGGCGTAATCCACTTCCGAATAGAAGAGGGCCGCAACCAGAACCTATGAAGATAAATAATCAGGAATGGAGCAAAAGGCAGACGCTGAGGAGAAATAGAGGGCAGTTTTCCAGTGGAGAGTCTTCAGGAGAGGAGAGTGTACGGTCTGAGCGCAGTACTCCGTCCTCGAGAGGACATGAGGTAAGCAGTGGAAATCCCTGGAGGGGCGGTCCTTCTGGATCCGAGGTCGCGGTGCGACAAACCAACTTAGATTGAGGATACGATTACTGGTGGGGCAAATTCTCACGTGAACTATTAATAAATAATTATGGGGTGAAGGGAGGAGGTATGAGGTTGCCCGTGGCGAAGTTGAGGGGGTTACATCTTAAATTCTTAATTGATACAGGCAGTACGAATTCCCTAATTAGTAAACAAGGGGCGGAAAAGCTAGGTATGTGGGGGACGCATCGACAATGCGATTGCGAAATTTCCACAGTTAGTGGACGCTGTAAGACATTAGGTGAAAGTTATTTCATTTCAAGAGGTTAGTGGGAAAAGACGTACGAATTAAATTGTATATCACGAAAGCTTTAATGCCTGGTTACGACCTAATCGTGGGATGTGATCTTTTGCAGAGAGCAGGATAAGGAATGCAGGTTGAATGGGGATACTGTCAATTCCGGATAGGTGAACGAGAATACTGGACCACACTGGAGGGATCGGTCCAGATTGTCGAGATCGGAGCGGCTGAATGCAGCCAGGGGCTGTTGAGGACGTCGTAAATCAGTACGCAGACCTATTTTACTGAGAGGATGAAATCCTGCCGACCACTGGAAAAACGGTGCATCGCATCACGCTTAAATCGGATAGGCCGGTGTATGTCAAGGACAGGAGATATCCTCAAGCGATGAGGGATATTATTAGAATACAATTAGCCGAACTCTTGCAAGAGGGGGTCATTAGAAAAAGTAATTCTCTTTTTAACAGCCCCCTGTGGGTCGTAGAGAAAAAGCAAAGCGCGCCTGAGGGAGGTAAACAATATTGCGTTGTCGTCGACTACCGCAAGTTTAATGAAGCAACACAAGACGAAAGGTACTCCCTGCCTCGCGTGGAAGATATACTCGATAGGTTAGCAGGAGCGAATATATTTAGCACGATTGACCTTAAAAGCGGATATCACCAAGTGCGAATGGCCGAGGAAGATATCGGAAAAGCCGCTTTTTCCTGGGAACGAGGACATTCTGAATTCGCTAGAATGCCATTTGGGTTAAAGGGGGCTCCGTTGATATTTCAACGTCTTATGGACGAGTTCCAGAGAGGGTTGGGGGAGGATTTTGCCCAGGTTTATATGGATGACCTCATAGCGTTCAGTCGGTCGGAAACGGAGCATATTAAGCACTTGAAAGCGGTATTCCATAGTGTCCGGCAATTCGGTCTTAAATTATCGCGAGAAAAATCCAGGTTTGGACTGAAGGAGATCGGATTCCTGGGACATGTGGTGTCGCAATCAGGAGTGCGGCCTGATCAGGAGCGAGTGAGGGCAATTCAGGACCCAACCGCTGACGGAAGTATTGAAGAAAGGGAGGCGGTTTCCGCTTGGGCCAGCTCAACTGGAAAGTATTAAGCGATGCCGGGAGGCTTTAACCTCGCAACCCTTACTAGCCTTCTCCGACTTTCGATTCATGTTCCGAATTACAACTGACGCTAGTGAATAGCGATGGGGGCAGTTCTATCTCAAAATTTTCCCGAGGGCGAAAAACCTATCGCATACGCCAGCCGGAAGTTAAACGGAGCAGAAAGTCGGTTTAGTGCCATAGAACGGGAACTACTGGCGGTAGTCTGGGCGATTGAATACATTCGACCCTACGTCTACGGTAGGACGTTCGAGCTGTTCACAGACCACAAGCCACTGGTTTATTAGTTCTTTCACACATTGAAGAATCGTCGGCCCGAATATCGAGATGGAAAGAACAGCTAGCGGCGTACATATTTCAGTTCGTCCACAGGAAGGGAGTGGAAAATGCGGTGGCAGACTGGCTATCACGTGACCTCGTGGTAAACGCTATCGATGGGGAAAGTTCCGAAAACAATTCGGTTGCGTCGGATCGACCTAGCGATTTGTCTGAGATCGATAAAATCATTAACAACAAGTGGCTACTGATTATTATCCGGTCAAAGCAAGGATTGGGAGTTGGAACCAAGGCATATACTTCGGAAGGATCGTCCGTGGTGGTTGTGCGCACTCCGGCTACGGTGGATGACGACGCGCTGGAACGGGTGTTTACGGAATTTGCTGTCTACGGCCGCAGTTGTCACATTTTTGTCGGAAATAAGCTCCTCATTGATAAATTTCGAAGATTATGGTGACAAGATCGGATAGGGATGGGATACCCGATCATTAGGTGCTTACGGGAGGTCGAGACGGTATCGGATCAGTCGAGGCAACGCCAAATAGTTTTGGACCACCACATAGGCAAGTCAAATCATCGCAGAATCGAGGAAACATTACGGGCTTTAAAACGGTTGTATTTCTGGAAGTCCATGGGGTGTACAGTACGGGAGTGTATTCAACGATGTGAAGTGTGCCAACGGGCAAAGTATGATAGACAACCCCCGGTGGCGGAACAGGTAATCTCACCCACGGCATCGGAAGCTCTGCGATTAATCCAGATCGATATATACTCCAATGAGGGCCTGTCCTGGCTGACCGCCATTGATTCTTTTAGCAAACTCGGAAAGGCGTATCCCATCGAGGACAAGACTCCGGGGGCAGTATGGGAAGGAGTTCTTCAATAGTGCGTAATGTACGGGGTGCCTCAGGAATTTTTTCGGACTGTGGTCGCGAATTCGATAATACCCTGATAAGAGAGGAATGTAAAATTTTGGGAATTTCCTGGCGATTAAATACGCCCCATCACGTTTCAGGCAGGGGCGCGGTCGATCGGCTTCATAACACACATGGAGAACACCTTCGACTCCTAAAGTTGGGGCGAAATTGGGATCCGTTTGAAGCAATGCCACGGGCGGTGATTGCGTATAATCATACGATACATTCGGTGACGGGACTATCACCAGTTGAAATCGGACAGGCTCGCCGAGATCGGGGAACCTCATGACAGTTAATAACAAAATATTGCGAGATCACCTTTCGCAAGCACGCGCTGCTCGTCGAGCGTTATGGCATACCGTCCGGGAGAAACTTATTCGCGAGAAATCGAGTAGAGTAGCTAGGGCAAACGAAAAATTGGGGGTTGCTTCAAGAGGGTCGCTTCCGCTAGGAACAGTGGTATATCGTCGGTTAAGGACAGCGCGGAATAAAACGGCTCAGTACGACGGACCTTTTAAAATCATTACTATAAGGGAACATAACCTTTATACCATTCGAGACCTAAATCATTCCTCGCGAGTCCGGACAGTCCATCTAGAAGATCTCAGAGTTCCTCATAAAGTGTCAGAGCTAAGGCCGGATGCTGTGTTTCAGGACTGAGGACACAGCTGGTGTTCTTGTGTGTGATTTTACTCTTTTACAGTTTTTTTTTATTTTTTTTTTTTTTTTTTTTTTTTTATTTTGTTCAATTGTGGAATCTATGTAATTTTTCTGTTGTAACCATTAGCTTATAAGTTATTCTACTATATATATATATATATATATATATATATACTTTTTTTGTATATTTATCTTTTCACTCTCTTTTTATTAATAGTTTTTTCTTTCTCTAGTTTTTTCTCTGTATTTTTTTTTCATACCAATTTGTATTTAATTTTACCTAAGTTGTTTTATTTTTAAAAGCCTCTCGGCCAGTTTATGATCTTACTTTGTGATATTCAATGTTATTCTTAAGGGACTTTGTCCCAGAATAAAGTTTTCTTTCTATTCTATTCTATTCTATTATATATATATATATATATATATATATATATATATATATATATATATATATATATATATATATACACACACACTCCCAGTCAAAAAAATCGCACCACCTATAAATTTCGATTTTTCGAGCCTAGCCCCTGATTTATTTTACTTCTTGTAATGGAATTAATTTATAAATTATCTCATGAGAGACGGTAGGGATTATTCACCCCCTTGTAACTCACTATTTTTCAAAAAACAAAGGATTGAATGTATTTTTGGATTGATCGCACTTCCTCTGTCTGTATTTACCTTTACTTTGCCCCGTACATCAGTTTCTTTCTTATTTCATTATTTTTGTTTTATTCAAGTAATAATGAATCGTTTAAGCCGTGATGATTCAGTGAGAATAATAACTCTTTACTAAGAAGAAAGATTTTTGCGAGACATCACTAATCGCCTTGGATTTTATTTCTCCACTGTTTTAGCGGCCATTAAACGGAACAGAGAGACAGGGAGTCACTTGAGAAGACCGAATTCAAGACGTCCGAGAGTCACTGATTAGTGAATGGGATTCCATTGATCATTGTTTTATGAAAATCTCGCGCTCAGAAAACTCAGGTTAACAACTTCAAGCATTAAAAACTTGATTGCTGGTGTTTGAGGGATAGCGATCTCAGTGTCTATTGTTAGAAGAAGGCTGAGAGAGGCAAACCTTTCATCCAGAAGACCTGTGAAAGGGCCTCTTCTTGCTGTAGAACACCGTAAACAGAGACTATGATTTGCAATGGAACACCAAGCATGGACTTTATTCACTGATGAGGTAAAGGTGGCTCGAAGCAGTCCAGATGGCCGTGAGAGAGTATGGAGAAGATCTGGAGAATGGCACAGTCAGTGCTGTGTGTCAAAAACTGTGGCATTTGGAGGAGGGGGCTCGATAATGTTCTGGAGTGGCATTTCTTTAGAGGCACATACCGAGTCGGTACCAATTCAAGGAGGGGCCTTGAATGCTTTAAGGTATGTGGAAATGATTTTACAAGATCATGCAATGCCATACATGTCATTCATTGGTCCTGAATCATTGCTTATGCATGATAATGCCCAGCCACATAAGGCAACTTGTGTTTTAGTTACATAGAGTGGGCAGCAATAGGTTCTGATCTTAACCTAATTGAGCATGTGTGGAGCAATCTTAAAAGAAAGGTTCGGTCACGGGATCTTCGTCCTACTACACTTGAAATGCTTAAGAAGCTGTGTTAGATGAATGGGACAATATCCCCTAAGATTTCATTAAAAATCTTTTTAGGAGTTTGCTAAAAAGGACGGAAGCCATTATTAAAGGCAGAGGAGGCAATACCTCTTATTAAATTTTGTTCTAAACCAAAAAATTAAAAAAAGAAAAAAATTAACTTTTGTTGTTTTTATGAAAATTTTGTTTTATGTGTTCAATTTTAATTATTTGTTTAATAAAATTGTTTATTCTTGACAATCTTTGTTTATTTAGAAACATAACACCTGTTTTTTTTTTTTTCAAGAAATTCAAAAATTTGTGGGTTTGTGCATTTTTGGGCTGGGAGTTTATATATATATATATAACAGGAAAAATTGATTCTCCCTAGTAGCCCAGTCAAATAAGGAGTTTTGCACAGCAAATTTTACTGAGAAAGAAAGCAATGAAACTGAATTTTTGCATTCTAAATAAGTGGTAAAAAGTCACCGATCTCAGCACGTTAGCTTCATTAGATATTCAAGGTCAAAGGTCTCAAAAATCAGTTTTTTTCAAATATCTCAATTTCTATTCCTCGGACGTCAATCAAAAACGTTACAAAACTTGTAGATAATAAAATTCTCTACAATTTTGGTATTCTCTATCATTTTTATTTTTGTATTAACCGTTTTCGAGATACAGCACGGAGAAGAAGCGGGTACCAGTTCGGACAAATACTTGCTTCTAGTGCCTTCCAGGAACGTTTCACAGAAATATTGTCTGAAATAAAGTTGTAGAGCAATAGATTTGCTTTAATTTCATATATACGTCTCTGGCACTTGAATCAAACGTTTGACAAAAAGTGAGGTAAAAATATTTTTTCTCTGTAATTATCGTTTTTTAATAATTTATATCTTGAACACGGTTGAGAGTTGGACAAATATGTATAGAAACAATTTTATAGGAAATTTAATTAGCTTTAATTTTGATTAGTTTATTTTTCTAGAGACCACCGTTTTCGAGATATAATCGAAAAACCTAAACATGGGACCTTCTCCCCTTCCCCCACCATAAACTGGGGATTCTCGTACCCCCAGGGACCGGGACTTTTAGTTTATTACCTTCTAACTACTCCTAACGAAACTGTAAAATCAAAAATAGTCTCATAATTCATGCACTCTACACCCCTCAATTTAGCACTCTGACTGGGGTCACACTTCTCCACAAAAACCCGTTTTCGGCACTCTTTTGGCTATAACTAATGGTTCGATCAAAAATATATTTTTTTCCATCTGAAAGCTGGTTAAATTTACTATAAGAACCTGTATATTAAATGTTGATCATGTCCCATAAAATATCCATGTCAGCATCCTCAAAACCGCTTAATGTTTTGAAATCCAAGTTTTTTTTTTGGCACATTTTTCACTATAACTCCATAACTACTTCTCTGATCGGAACTTTCATTTATTAAATTGAAACCTGGTTAAATTTGCTATTGGTCTCTTTATATGAAATTTTGATTAAACCCCGTAATACACCCAACCTAGCACGCTAAATATGTATGTTTTGGCAACATCTGATGATTTCTTCATTTTCAGTGGCCTTGCATGGGTATATTACTGGGTTTAATCAAAATTTTATATAAAGATCCTAATAGTAAATTTAACCAGGTTTTAATTAAAAAAATGAAAATTCAGATCAGAGAAATAGTTATGGAGTTTTTTTGTTTTTTTTCATTTATTGATATTTACAACTGTACAAAATAATATACAACAAGTAAATGTGTTGACAGTGAATACAATGGCATGTAAATAACTTGTGAAGAACTACTCACTAGTAGCACTTCAATAAAATCTACACTAAAAGCTCTCTGGTCATCTTCTTTTCAGACGCCTCGGAGGATTATCGGGGATGGAGGAGGAAGCAAGTTGGGAGACTAGTGGATTGGAGTGGTTATGGAGCTTACTATGGAAGGATAGGTATCTGGTTTGGGCTAAATCAGAAACATATGGAACATTAAGATCTTTATGGATAAGTTTATTGGTCACAAAGTAAGGAGCATTGAGGATTTTTCGAAGGATTTTGGATTGTAAGGATTGGATACGAGATGAATTGGATGGTTTAGTAGAGCCCCAAAGCTCAATTCTGTACTTCCAAATAGGTCTAATCACAGTCATGTAAATGAGTCTTTTGTAATTAATTGGGAGCTTTGAACGTTTGTCTAGTAAATGTTGAAGTAGTCTGTAACGACTGGCAGTTTCTTGTCGTTTTAGTCTTGTATGTGGATTCCAAGTGAGACGTTTGTCCAAATGGAGTCCCAGGTAGCGGATTTGATCAACAGGGATTAGAGAAATGTCATTAAAGGATACCGTGGGACAGGATGTCGTAGGTTTACGACGGAGGGTAAAGGTTATTTGATGGGATTTATTTGGATTTATTTTAATTCTCCATTTTTGACACCATTCTTGAAGGCTTATGATGTGGGATTGGAGTGCCTGGAATGCAATTAAGGGATCATTATTTACTGATAACAAACATGTGTCATCAGCGTAAGTGGTGAGGACAGTGCTAGGATGGGTCGGGATGTCAGCTGTATACACTGTGTAGAGGATGGGAGCTAGGATACTTCCTTGAAGAACACCGGCAGACTGAGTAAAGATGGATGAATTATGACTTACTCTGAATGTTCTGTCATTGAGATAGGATTGCATAATAAGGAAGTATGTAGGATAAAGGAATTTACGGAGTTTGTAAAGCAGTCCCTGGTGCCAGACTCGGTCAAAGGCTTGTTCTACGTCGAGAAAGGCTCCAGTGCAGTACATCCCGCGTTCCAATGCGGACGAGACAACGTCCACCACACGATGGCATTGCTGGATAGTGGAGTGTGACATTCGGAAACCAAACTGGTGATCAGGGATGATGTGATAGGATTCTATGATAGGATTCAGGCGTTTCAGAATGAGTTTTTCCAGGATTTTGTCCATAATGGGCAAAAGTGATATTGGACGATATGAGTATGGGAGTTCAGGTGGCTTTTTTGGCTTAGGTATCATCTTTACTATGGATAGTTTCCAAGGATTGGGAAAGTATGTGGTGCGGAGGACAGCATTATAAATATAGGTTAGGAATAGGATCGCTTTCTGAAGAAAGAGTTTTAGGATTTGGACTGTAATTAGATCATGTCTTGGGGCTTTGTTTGAGGGTAATCTGTGGATTATGTTTGATACCTCTGAAGGATGGAATGCTTTAGGAGGAGGAGACATTTGGAATGGAATATTTAGTTCTGCCTTAACAGATTGTAGGTGGTGAGGATGGAATATATCAGGATGGGGGTTGAATGATTTAAAGAGGTGCTGGCCGAAAATTTGGGATTTTTCTTCGTCTGATCTTGTCCAGGTTTGGGAATCTGTAAGGAGAGGATGATTAAAGTTTTTGTAATTAAGAAGTTTTTTTTGTAGTTATCCATAATGGCTTATCAGAAGTATTAAGACATTGAGTACGGTTTTGTATTTTGAATTTTCTTATTTCCGTCTTAAGTTTGTTGGTTAAGTTGTAATTATTTTTGTCTGATGGGTATCTAGTCCGGTGCCACTTCGCCCTTGCTCTGCGTTTTTCACTTAATAAACTGCGAATATGTTGTGGCAGGTTATTCAGCTGTGTCCTATGAATTTTTCGAGGTAAATTATTTTCCTGTATACTAATTTGTTCTGATGTTGTAAGTCTGTCAAATGCTGAGTTAATTTCTACTTTTGTTTTAAGGGGAATTTTTAAGTCTGATTTGTTTTCAAGATCATACCGAAATCCGTCCCAGTCTACACGTCCTGTAATCAGTCTAGGGAGAGGGGGTTTAGGAACGGGATTTGAATGCAGGAGAAGCAGAACAGGGCTATGATCTGATGAAAGGTCATCAAGGGATTTGATGATGGTTTGAGAAGATGAGATTTGGGAAGATATAAATATATCGAGAATGTCAGGACGTTTTTTGAGGGAGACCAGTAAGTAGGGTTCAAGGGTGAGAGGACAGAATAACATTTGGAGGTTGAAATACGGGATAAAATGCTGCCACAGGAGTTGGTTGTTCGACAACCTCATCGCTGGTGTTTGGCGTTGTAGTCTCCTCCAGCAATGAAGCGCGGTCCAAAGGATCAGAAAAGAGAATCAAGGAGGTTCTGAGAAAGGGAATTACCTGGAGGGTAGTATACAGCTGAAAATGTTAGATGGAAAAGACAGGTTGTAATGGATACTGAGGTGGACTGAATGGCGTCAACTGAAGTAGAAGGGATAAGATAATGAGGTATTGATTTAAGGATAAGGATGCAGGATCTATATCATTGGTATTTGTATGGGGAAAAGAAAATGCATGTGGAGCTTGGTTATATGAATTATATATCTGAGTAGGAGTGTTGGTTAGGGACTGGATCCTTTGTAGGATACTAGGAGCATAATCAACCAGTGGGAGGTGTCTGGGTGATCAGATCTGCAAGTGATGTAGTCACGTATTTAAAAATATGACCGTTGAGTAAAATAAGTTTCAGTCAGCAGGGCAATGTCTATTTAATTGCCATGAAAAAAAATGTCAAGTTCGTCTCGGTGGTTTTTTAGTCCGTTAGCATTCTATAAAATGACAGCTAGAGGCTTAGCACTCATCTAGCGACATTGAATGGAATTTCCGAAAGAGCTCTGGTAAGAAGGGTGGTGAGGGGCTTGATGGTACCTTTCAATTCAGACAGGAATGAGGAAAGGATGGCGTTAATATCATTGGTATTTGGATGGGGAAGAGGAAATGCATCAGAAGCTTGGGATGGATAATATGTTTGAGTAGGAGCGTTGGTTAGGGGCTGAACCCTTTGTAGGTTACTAGGAGCAGGATCAATCTGTAATGGTATTTGGGGTGAAGGGTTGCTATGTACAGGTGGATGAATTGGAAGTGGATATTGCTTCTGAGGCGGGAGTTTAACTTTTTACGGTAAATTATGGATAAGAGTGTTCTGGTTTGGGGGTTGAGGTTGAGGTTGGGATATCTGGGGATGTGATTGGGAGATTCGAGGCGCCTGACGTTGAGGCTGATACCTGATTTTATCAGAGTACGAAGCTTCTTGTCGTGGTTGGTGATTCGGTGCTGCAGTTGATTGGTGCTGTTCTGTTCTCTGGAAATGGGCTTCTTGAGTTACATTATTTTTTTGTGAGCTGTTGATTTCAGGTTCTTGGCTCCTTTGTTTTAAAGTTAATTTTGAATTTCTTTGGCTGTGCACACTTTTGTTTACTAAACAGCCTCTGTAGCTCGCTGGATGGTCTTGCCCACACAGCGCGCATACGACAGGTGTGTCCTTTGTTTCTTGGCAAGTCTCAGTTGAATGTGGGCAAGCCTACTCAAGCCCATTTCACACACCTTGCTTGGTGATGGCAGTACGTCTTGGTGTGTCCGAGACTTTGGCATCGAGTGCACTGGACTATAGTTACTCTTCTCCTAGGCTCTTCAAATCACGACTGAATATACCAGTCGGGTTACGTCGAATATTTCATCGTTGTTGCCAGCTGGCTCCAAGTCGACGAAGAATAGTGGCAATGGAAATTTTTCTTTGGGGTGAAGCACGGAAGACACTTGCCTCACGTTATGACCGATTGCTTCGAAATCATGTTTTATGGCGCTCGTTGGAGTGGTTGAATGGAGACCACGCAATACCACTCTATACGCTTTTTCATCTTTTAATTGGTAGCAATGGAATTCATAATTTTTGCTGGTTAGGTGATTACTAATTTTTGGTAATCCTCTTTAGTTGATGTTTTGATATTTTCATCTTTGACCCGAGAGAAGCAGTTGAAATTAGTCTCTCCGATCAGAGCTGATATTTCTCGGCAAAATGAGATGAAACTTTCAATTTTGGATACAAAGACTGGAGGCGGTTCTGGTTCAGATTTGTGGTGTGGATTTGAATTATTATTGTTGGTTGATGATGTAGACGGATTAGATGCATTTGGTGTGGTGGTTGGCTGTGATTTTTTGGCTGCAGTTGTTTTACTGCGGGTTTGAAGATTAATATTATTATTTGATACATTATTATTGTTATTTATTGTCTTTTTTGCTTTAGCTGTTTCATTTTTTTTTTTATTTGGTGAATTGTCCGCTGAACCTGGGGCGGCGTTTCTATGGCGTTTCTGAAGAGTTCTTCGAGACTGGTACTCAGTTTCGCTAAATTCAGAATAAGAAGGCGCCTCTGTCTCTGAGTCATCACCAGACGTTACAACGTCCATTATGTTATAATAATAAATAAAACAAATAATAACGCTAATAAAAAATATATAATAATAATTGTGAAACTGGTAAGTTAAGTGAATATTTATAAACTAAAATATTCACATAATTATAAACTATATTTATACAACGAATACATTATTTGAGAAAAATAATTATAAGAAAGGAAAAAAAATAAACTAAACTAAAAACTTCATACGTAGTAAAAAAAAAAAGAAGAAATTAATTAAATGTCTGGTTTCGAACTAGAGGTAACAATAACAGGCCCTTGACCTTCTCAGATAGTTTTGTATACAAACAGGCGTGAGGATTACGGGCTAGGGGTCCAGCCAGTTCAACTGCCTCACCTATATATGGTTACGGGCCACAGGGGGTATGACTAATCAAATCACAACTTAAATACTAAACACTAATTTATTTACAACTTAATAAATACAAATAGTTCTTTAAGCTACTTAATCTAATAACAATTATACTTAGGTCTAATTACACTAATATGTATATTACACAATACTTATCTTTAATATCTTAATACTAGGCGTCACAATTATACATAAGAATCTATTACACTGACACACAGAGACTGTCACTACACTCACTGCCACTGTTAATCACTGTCACTAACTCACTGACTGAACTGTCACTGACACTTGACTGATTGATCGTTACTTGATCACTGACACATGGATACTGACTCAGGATGTCACAGACTCCTGACTGACACTTGCCTGACCGATCACTCACTGACCACTGTCCCCTCAATACTGACAGCTAGGCTGGAAGTCGGCCTATTTAAAGCTCCCCCGAACATTCTAGATCTGGCCAGATTACAGATCTAGGGCCTTCTGGGCCGCCGTGACCCTTCCAGGCCATTTGCCGCCCTTTTCGGCTACCTGCTCGCCCATGCCCACGGCACCCCCAAGTCTAGGCCACCCTGGCGGCCTTTCCAGCTACCTGCCCCCGGGCCGCCCAGGGTACCCTCAACCTCACCAGACCGTAACACTGCCCCCTTATTAAAAGTGCTCTGCCCCAGAGCACGGTTTGGAGCAATTAGATGCGATGAGCTTTTTCCGAAGTAGTAGCCGTTTGCCCTCCAGGGGTTAAATGTGCAGACCAATATGACTATCCCAGAGTTGGCAAATGTCTCTTCAAGCATGTGTCTTACGGTCTTCCATTCCAGGCCGTCATATCCACAGCCCAACTTGGGGATGGCGAGCTTAGTGACATGCTGTCTAAGAAGCTTGCTGCGCAGGTCGTTGAGGCTTTGTTGTAGTGCGCCGTACGTTGATTTCTGACGGGAGGCGCGCTTGGTAACCAAGTAAAACAGATGCTGGCCTCCGTGCGTTTGGTGAAGTGCCCTTCCAACACTCGGTCCTTGATGTTCTAATTCTTCAGTTCCAGCAAACTTTTTCCTGAAAACAGTTGCGATCCCTCGAGAGTTCCTCAGATCTTCGGTGACGCAATGGGCCAGAGCACAGTCCACTGGTAGCGAGAAGATGTCTCTGTAGATTGTTTGGGTCACTCCACGGGCATCCAGAACTTCAGGACGCGCAACTGAGTCGTTCTTTCTCACGGTAGAGAGATATCGCACTTGCTGTTCTTTTGCTCGGCCATGGTCGCCTTTTCTTCCACAGCGATAATCATTTCCTCTCCTTTTAAAATTGCTATCACTGCTCCTTCCAGAATGGTCACCATTTCCTCTTCTCCTGTCATATCTATAATCCTCTCCTATCCGCCTCCAAGTAGGAGCAGCTGGAAGATTTAATCCATTTTCTTTTTGATTCATGATGGGTTCTTCTTCACGTTTCCTATGTTTTTCAAGTTTCTTGATTCTCTCCGTCCCTGCCTTTCCTTTTCGAAGGAAGAGCTCTCTACCTCTTAGCGTCACCACACCTCTCGACATATCAAGCTTAAGCCCGTATTTGACCATCAGGTCCGTGCCCAGTATGACGTCTTCATCTACTTCGGGAACGAGAGCGCGGTGCTTCAGAAACTGGCCTCCGACGAGGAAGGTGGCAACTGTCTCCCCGCAGACCTGGGCTGTGGCCCTCCGTAGTGCCCAAGTACTTGGTGAGATCTGTTTAGCGGGAACCGTCTTCGGGCTCAGTATTGTCATCGTTGCGCCGGTGTCCAGTAGAAGGCTTCGTAGTTGCCCGTTCACCATTCCATCCACATAGAATCTATTCGCCCTGCTTCCAATTAACGCTACTCGGATGATCTTCTTGGAGCCTTCCACACCACGGGTTGGCACTTGCCTCTTCCCTCCAACCCTCCTTGATTTTCCTTTGGCTTCTTGTTTCATGGACTGATGACACTTGTTTCTTCGGTGTCCCAGTTGGCCGCAGCTCCAGCAGCGTATCTCCTTGCGGGTCCCGAGGGCCTCCAAAACCTTTTTCACTATCTCCTCGACGCTGGGGGCCGCAGCAGGCTCTGCTTCTGCTGCACAAACTCGTGCATGGACACTTACTGACTGCTTGACAGCCTCAAACTCCATGGCCTGAAGTAAAGCATCGCCTAAAGTCTTTGGCCGGGCGAGTTTCACAGCTTGTTGTGTCTCCGGGTCCCGAAGTCCGTCCAGAAATTTGTCTACCGCCAGGCTCTCGTATACATCATCGGTGACCGATGGGTAAGCATTCCTCACAAGCCGGGCGACATCAGCTTCGAATTCCTGTAGCGTCTCAGTGTTCTTTTGGATCCGGTTTCTTAGTTGTGAGCGGTATAGCTGGTCCATGTGGCGGTGGCCGAACCGCATCTCCAATCTTCTCACCAGCTCCCCGTAGTTGGACCGCTCCGTCATTGGCATCCCCTGGAGTACTCCCAAGGCGTCTCCACGCAAGGCTAGGCATAACGTTGAAGCCTGGGTCTCTTGAGACCATCCATGGATCGAAGCCGCTGTCTCGAAGAGAGTCATATAATCCTCCCACGGTGTCTTTCTGTCGAACACTGGAATGATGTTGTGTGTTGGTGGCGTCCCAGCATTGGCAAGCCGAATGGTGTTGTGAGAGCTGCTCTCGGAGGATCTGTCGCTGTCGTCCTTCGGTGGGTTGCTCATGCGTTCCTCAAGGGCTTCTACTCTTGACCTAAATGAACTTGGGTCATTTTCAATCGAGCAAACCTTCTCTCCTTACCTACACTCTACATCGGCTAACTTTTTGTCCACAGTCTCCATCAACTTATTTTCTACAGTACTTAGCTTACATTCTAGTGTACTTAAATTATCTTTAACATTACTTAACTCAGTACTTAATTCATTTCTTACATTACCTAACTCATTACCGAATTCATTTCTTACATTACCTAATTCATTTCTTACATTACCTAACTCATTACCTAATTCATTTCTTACATTACCTAACTCATTACCTAATTCATTTCTTACATTGCTTAATTCAGTTTTAAAAGTTGCAGATAATCTGCTCAAATCGGTCTCAAAATTAACGCTATCTGGGTTTTCCCCCGAGTCTATAAAAAACTGGCGCAAACGCTGCTGCAACACAGTTTTTGATCCGGAGGTATCCAGATCGCGCTCCTCCAATTCCCGTCTCAAATCTGCAACTTTTAAATCATTTAATCTAACGCTTTGAGTAGCCATTTTCCAGTAGCCCAAGAATTACGAAAGAAATACAAGACAAACAATAGCAATTAAACTGTTATCCCACTTCTGACACCAAATTGTTACGGGCCACTGGGGGTATGACTAATCAAATCACAACTTAAATACTAAACACTAATTTATTTACAACTTAATAAATACAAATAGGTCCCTTAAGCTACTTAATCTAATAACAATTATACTTAGGTCTAATTACACTAATATGTATATTACTCAATACTTATCTTTAATATCTTAATACTAGATGTCACAATTATACATAAGAATCTATTACACTGACACACAGAGACTGTCACTACACTCACTGACACTGTTAATCACTGTCACTAACTCACTGACTGAACTGTCACTGACACTTGACTGATTGATCGTTACTTGATCACTGACACATAGATACTGCCTCACTAGGCTGGAAGTCGGCCTATTTAAAGCTACGCCGAACATTCTAGATCTGGCCAGATTACAGATCTAGGGCCTTCTGGCCCGCCGTGACCCTTCCAGGCCATTTGCCGCCCTTTTCGGCTACCTGCTCGCCCATTCCCACGGCACCACCAAACTCACCTAACCGTAACAATAGCTAAGCCAAAAAGGCCACCTGAACTCCCATCCTCATATAGTCAAATATTATTCTTCCCATTATGGGCTAAACCCTGGAAAAACTCATTCTGAAACGCCTGTAGCCTATCCTAGATTCCAATCATATCATCATCACTGTCACTGACACTTGACTGATTGATCGTTACTTGATCACTGACACATGGATACTGACTCAGGATGTCACAGACTCCTGACTGACACTTGCCCGACCGATCACTCACTGACCACTGTCCCCTCAATACTGACTGCTAGGCTGGAAGTCGACCTATTTAAAGCTCCCCCGAACATTCTAGATCTGTCCAGATTACAGATCTAGGGCCTTCTGGGCCGCCGTGACCCTTCCAGGCCATTTGCCGCCCTTTTCAGCTACCTGCTCACCCATGCCCACGGCACCACCAAGTCTAGGCCACCCTGGCGGCCTTTCCAGCTACCTGCCCCCGGGCCGCCCAGGGTACCCTCAACCTCACCAGACCGTAACAATATATTTTATTATGTAGTTCACTGATATTAATGATTTCACTCATCTCACTCAAAGTATTGTTAAAATGATCTATCGTCCATAATGTAACTATTTGATAGATATGAAACTGTAAAATTAGCTAATGCACAGTGGAAAATGTCTCAAACGCAGAGCGACTCTAAACGAGATGTGTAGATGCGGCCATCTTGTCTGAGACTCAGTTATGGAGTTTAAGTGAAAAATGTGCCAAAAAAAAAAAAAAAAAAAAAAAAAAGTATATATATATATATATATATATATATATATATATATATATATATATATATATAAACTCCCTGAATGAGGGGTGTAGTGTGTATGAATTATGCGACTATTTTTGACTTCACAGCTTCGTTAGGAGTAGTTAAAAGGTAAATATACTTAAAGTCCCGGTTATCGTGGGCACTAGAAGCAAATGTTTGTTTGCTTCTCTTTCTCCGTGCTATATCTCGAAAACGGTTAATCCTAGAAAAAAAAAATTAATAGAACCAAAACTATAGAGAATATTTTTATTTACAAGTTTTGTAACCTTTTTAATTGACCTCTGAGGCATAGAAATCGAGATATTTGAAAAAAAAAACTGATTTTTGTGACACTTGACCATGAATATCTAATTATGCTTACATGCTAAGGTCGGTGACTTTTCAGTCTTTATTTAGAATGCAAAAATTCAGCTTCATTGCTTCCTTTCTGAGATTTGCTGTGTAAAACTCCTTATTTGACTTGGCTATAGGTAAAGTCGTCTACTCTTACTGGTCTTTTTTTTTTTTGTTTTGGGCCCAAGACTTCCATTGAAATCCTATAGTGCTCGGAATATTTATAAAATATGTGCTTAAAAATAAATTCTGCCTCCCTCTATAAATTTTCATAATGATTTTATAAAACTTTATCCAAATTAGCTAAATTTTTGAAGAATAAAATGTTGTTTTTGATTTTGTGGTATTTCCTTCGGCTCTTGTATTTTTTTACATTCCGTTACAACGTGAATGGGGTCATCGATGACATTGCATTTTGAGCATTTGCCTTCCTTAGCAACTTTGATCAGTGTTAGGCTTCGATTTGTATGCCCGTGGTTAATTCGTAGCCTGGTTAAAATAGATATTACTTTTCGCTTTAATCCCAAAGCAATACCGGTGAACCATGGACGAAGAAATACCTCATGCTGGACAATGTAAATGGTCCCTGCCTCTCGATCTCGACTCCCAGCTATATCTGTCCTGCCATTCCGCGACATGCTGACGCTTGACCCAAATAGCTATTTCCTCGAGAGATATTTTTGCATTTGTGGCAATTCCTTTCTCATTTTTCGCTACCGTATCAGGTCGCCCATTCCCGTACAGCCCGACATGGCCAGGGACCCGCTGTATCTTTGAACATGTTGTTTGATGTCTTGTGTACTTCCTGTATTATTTCATTTATTAGGTACGATGTAATATGTTTTATATTGGTGTTTCTTAGGGAATTATATATATAGAGGCAGAATCTGTAAGAATTGCAATTTTGGTTTTTTTTATACGAAGTATTGGCTATTTTCAAAGCTTTGGTATAACCGCGTACAATTCAGCACAATAGATGCTAAATTTTGATGGAAGGGTCATGGCAGTTTCACGGTTCGTGTGGACGTCATATATCCCAACTGACACTTTTGTTTTATCCTTAGATGCATCTGTGTATATCCGTTGATTGTTTTTATATTTTTCCGATAATATTTCTGACGTTTCCTGTTTTAGAGCTGTAGCTGGGAAGTTTACTTTGGACAAGTCTGACCGATAAAGTTTGGGATTGGTTTTTATAACTATTTGTGTCTTCGGAAGGAGGGTGCGTAGGCCGAGTGGGCCGGCAGATACGGCAAGTGAATTACATAAAAGTTTCATTTGTTTAACTATAATCCCTGAGATTTAGGGTACCATTTCATATGGATTCATGCATAGGATGGGTACTGTTCGTGGCTACTCTAAGTAGGAATTTTTTTATTAACCACTCTCTTCTCAGTTGCATAGGCATTTCACCCGCTTCAGCTTGCAGGGCATTTGTAGGACTTGTGCGGAATGCCCTAAGCATGTCCTCAGTGCGTTATTTTGTATTGTATTTAAGGTGCGGTGAACCCTGGAGAAACTGGTTTCTTGAAACATGAAACTGAAGTTGCTTGCAACAGATAGATATGATTAAAGTAGGTTGGTGTACACAATATTTCATGAAACTATCCTGTGTTAATCTTATCTATCTGTTGCAAGCAACTTCTGTTTCATGTTTCTAGAAACCAATTTCTCCAGTCAGCACCATGCCTAACTTTTTTAATAGTGGGGAGGTAGATTCATTGTATATTATGGCAGCATTGATCATAGCAACTATGAATCATCGTTTTATAAATGGTAAGTAAATTATGGGAGTGGGCTATCCAGGTAACTCCTGCTATTGATTTGATAATGTTTAAACTATTGGCTACTTTGTTATAGGTGTTTTGAATGTGTGTTTTGAAATTCAGTTTTGTGTCAAGGTGTACCCCTAGGAATTTTATTGAATTGGTGACTTCTATTTCTCCGCTATTTGTGTGAATGGTTAGTTGCATTAGGTTTAATTTTCTTTTTTTAGTAAAAGGGAGGGATTATTTTGCATTTTGCTGTGTTTATTTGGACGTTTAGTGCCTGCTCATTTTTTTGTAGTCTTGAATCCTTTTTCAATAATCTGATATCCCTCTGTTAAATTTAGACAAATTGTGTAAAGTACTAAATCGTCAGGGTACTGTAGAATTTTGCATTTATCGGGGGAGGGGGGGGGCTTTGTTATTGAGTGCGTATAGATGGTAAATAAGATGGGGCTTAAAGGACCCCCCTGGGGTAAGCCTGTTTGGGAACAAACATTAATTACTCCTTCAGATGTTTGTAAGAAATATGTCCTAAACGATAAGTAATCAATAATCCACTTAATCATTACATTTATGAGATTTATTTCTATCAAAATTTTTGTTAGTTTTACAATGTTCACTTTGTTGTAAGCATCTTAGAGGTCCAGGGAAATCTCAAGAAGAATCCTTTTGATGCCATAGGTTTTTGTTTATTTTATTTATAAAAGAAAAAATGCATTGAGCATTTTTTTTAAAACCAAAGCTGTTCTGATATTGTAGGTGGTTCTTTTCAAGGTACCATTCGAGTCTGTGTTTGATCATGATATTGAACATTTTTGCTTGGCAGGAAATAAGATCGATGGGCCTTGAACTAGACAGAAGGAAAGGGGCTCTACCGGATTTGGAAATGGGAACTATAAGTAGTTTTCTCCATCCCAGAGGTATATTTGATGTTACCCAAATGTCATTGAGTGTTTTAACTTCAAAAATTGAGGTAGGATAGATATCATCTCATAATTAATTTCATCTAATCTCAGGGCTATGCATCTTTTGGCGTCCAACTCAGATTCGTTAAATTGACTAGATATTGGACAAGCTGAGTTATCTTCCTCCTTATATATATCCAATAATATAGGTGGTGGTACGGATGAAGAATCTTCTCCAATTCCCAAAAGAAAGGCTTGAGCTTTTGTTTTAGATGAAATGGGTTGATCGAGGAAGAATTCTTTTTTCCCTGAAAGCAAACGATTTTGTTCCATATAGTTTATAATTCCTAGGATAGATTTTGCCAGTAAAATCATTCTTCCAGCTATCTTGTTTTGCCTTCCCTATGAGTTTTTTTTTACTTTATTGATGTTCGCTCTCATAGCCTTGTAGTTTTCTATGTTCATATTTTTTTCGATCTATTTTTATTGATGCATTCTTCCGTTTGTATGCTTCTTCTGAAGTCTTATTCCACCAAGGTTTTGGGAAAAAAACAACTACACTTTACTGGTCTTTTCAGTAAAAGTTGATTTAAAATGAGTATTGAAATTATTGTACACACTTTTTCTAGGAAGAGTTGACTAGGCTGATTTTAATGAAATTTGATAATTATAATTTAAGTGAAGAAATGGTCAGGGGTGCTGTCAGGTGAAAAAACACGTCAAGTTTATAAATGAAAAACAATATATTTGGCGTGCCGACGTTTCCACCTGCTCTGCAGGTCTTCATCAGGGCTAAAATAACAAAAAATTGAATGTGACCAAGATGATAGAAACATTAAAAAAAAAAAATTAAAAAAATAATTTAAAAATGAAAAAGAAAAAAATAATAATAATAAAAAGTTACTTGCAGAAAGTAATTAATGCAGGAAGTGGTGGCAGTGGCAAATATAACATATGAAAGGGGTGCATGGTGGATGAAAACCGAACTTTTCGGTTAAACCGTGGAAGATGTTAAATATGAATTTAAACATTTTACAAAAAAGAAAGCACGATCACCGTCAGCATAAAAAAAAAAAAAAAAAGATAAATAAAAAAATAAAATAAAATAAAAATTGATAAATAGTGAGGGAAAGGTTATAGTTTTTTAATAAGATTTAATACCTGGGAATAAGTGAGGGAAATGTACTGTTTGTCAATTTTATGTTTTATAGGATTAGGTTCTAAATGGATATAAATGGATAATGATAATAAACGTTTACTATGGTTGGAGACAGTTGCAAGGATAGATGCTTTTTCGAAATCAAAGGTATGATTTAATGATAAGGAATGTTCTAAAAGTTTGGAGGCGGAGGGATTTTAGGAAGAGATGGAAAGTTTGTGTTGGGAGTGCGGGTTTTAAGGTGATTTTTGGTTTCACCAATATATGATGAATGACAATTAGGAGAGGAACATGGTAAACGGTAAACAACATTGAATTTAAGTTGGAGAGGAATAGGATCTGCTATGTTGCTCTTGTGGTTTTTAGAAAATACTCTGTTACTATATAAATATTTATTTATAAATTTATTTAATATAACTATTTTAGATGTTTCAAGATCAGGATGAATTTACACTCAAATCTATGTGAGAGTCAGCACACAATTTACAAGTTACAATTATTACCAACAAGATACATGGGTACTTATCTTACATAGTTGCGGTCTAAGGCGGCTTCTTGAGGTTGGTCTGGGCCAGTTTCTCGGTTGTCTTAATCAGGTTCCATCTTCTTCCATCAAGGGAACTCTTCCTCGATTGCCTCTCAGAGTCTCAATCTCAGCCATGTATCAAACAGCCTCTCCCCCCTGTCTCCTAAAGACTCCTCCGCCAAACCCTCCGTCGATCAAACTCCCTTTTTCGTTTCCAGGGCCATCAATATGTACACACTCATCCCTTCCCTTTACATTTCAGATTTCTTTATTTAAAAGTTTTCATTTCTTTGTCACAATGTTCTTGGTCTCCTGGAAACTTTTGTAGACGAAATATTTTCAGGTACCCAGTGACGTCATTCCTAAGGTTTGGTCTATTTTTGCCTGGCCCAGATCCCCTTTGAAGGGTTTTATGGTTTAACACTCATATTCCAGAATTCAAAGGAGTGCCGGCCCTTTTTCTTCTCGCCGTCTTATTATTAATTATTAATAAACATTGTTTGGCGTACCCATAATACATTGCAGATCTTTTAGGTTGGTGTAGATGTTTTGGAGTTTATTCTGTGATTTAAGGCCTAGGCGTAGGCTAGGGAAGGTTGAGCGAAGAGATTTTTTAATGTTATCAGAGAGGAAGGGGATATAAGGTAGGGAGGGATCTGTATATGAATACAGAGGGTGGAGGTGCGGGGGAATTAGAAAAAGGTTGGGGGTCGGGTGATTGAGGTAATTTGAACCCATAGAAAATGAACCCATATTAATTTGAACCCATAGTAGATTTGAACCCATGGTAAATAGTAAATGTTGAACCCATATTATCAAAATCTATTTATATCCATTTAAAATCTAATCCTATAACCCATAAAATTGACAAACAGTACATTTTTCTCACTTATTCCAAGGTGTTAAATCATATTTAGAAAACTATAATCTTTCCCTCACTATTTATCAATTTTTATTTTATTTTATTTTTTTATTTATTTATTTATTTATTTTTTGCTGACGGTGATCACGCTTTCTTTTTTTAAAAATGTTTAAATTCATATTTAACATCTTCCACGCCTTTTTAATAAAATAGTTCGGCTTTCATCCACCATGCACCCCCTTTCATATGTTATATTTGCCACTGCCATCCCTTCCTGTCATTAATTACTTTCTGCAAGTCATTATCCCCCCCCCTTTCCCGGATTTTATTTTTTAACAGTCATTGGTAGTCAATCCTTCATCCAGACAACAATCAGTGAGTCCATTTATTTTAATTTCTCATATTTCTCCAACCTCCTCCTTCGTTTATTGTTATGCCAACTTTATTCTTTTTCTTACCTTTCCATCTTACCATTTTCCTTTTCATACATATTCCTTATACTTATTTTTAAATTCCTAATTAAAAACATCTGTTAATAAAATTGTAACATTGTATTAGTTTACACAATTTAAATTTTGTATTATTCAATTTAAATTAATTATTTTATTACTGCTCTATCTTTGACTATTTTGTATTCAATAATTTAATGAACTTCAGATATTCTTCTAATTATGTAAACAGCTATTAATTCTTTTGTTGACTAATTTACTTTGTATTATTATTTTTTTTTTTTTCATTTTTAAATTATTTTTATTAATTTATTTTTTTTAAATGTTTCTATCATCTTGTTCACATCCATTTTTTTGTTATATTAGCCCTGATGAAGACTTGCAAGGCAGGTCGAAACGTCGGCACGCCAAATATAAAGTTTTTCATTTAAAAACTTGACGTGTTTTTTTACCTGACTGCACCCCTGACCATTTCTTCACTTAAATTACATCTCACTGTCAACAATAGAATCATCATTTGATAATTATATTTCTTTCATACTTACTAACATTTTGAAAGGGGTGCTAACAGTTCTGTTGATTTGGTGAGGGGAGGGTGTCTAAACTTGTATTTTAAGAAAAACTCGGCCGATTTTAATGAAATTGTATAATTAAATTTCATTCATACTTACTAACATTATGAAAGGGTGCTAATAGTTCTTTTAATTTGGTGAGGGGAGGGGGTCTAAACTTTTACATTAAGAACGACACGGCCGATTTTATTGAAATTTTATAAATATGTTTCATACTTACTAATATTTTGAAAGGGCACTAATAGTTGTGTTTTAAGTTGGGTGGGAAACAAATCAACAGAAAAATATAATCCTCAAGTAAGAGTTGACTCTAGGATTGATGAATTAAATGCCATTTAAATGGCATTTAATTCATCAATCCTAGTTGTATTGATCCTTCTATATCATCATGCGTACCTCAAGTGAGAGTTGACTCTTCCTAATCCACCAAGTCTTTCTTAAAGTCAAAATGCTGGTGAGTATAAAAGAAACATAATTATCAAATTTCATTAAAATTTTGTTCTTAAAGTACAAATTTAGACCCCCTCCCACCCCTCTAAATTAAAATATCTTTTGATACCTTCTCAAATTGTTAGTAAGTAGGGATGAAAAATGATTGGCAAATTTCATTCAAATCAGCTGATTCGTTCTTAAGTACAAGTTTAGATTCTCCCCCTACACCAATGTAAGACATAACTATTAGCTCCCTTTCAAAATGTTAGTAAGTATGAATGAAACATGATTATACAATTTCATTAAAATCAGCTGAGTACAAGTTTAGACCCTCCCTCCCCACCAAATTAAACCAACAGTTTACCGCCCTTTCAAAATGTTAGTAAGTATGTAAGAAACATAATCATCAAATTTCATTAAAATCGGCAGAGTTGTTTTATATATATATATATATATATATATATATATATATATATATATATATATATATATATATATATATATACACATACACATACATACATACATATGAATACATACATATCTGGCCAGAGACGGCAAACAGTCAACATCTCGTTACTCTTTTCCCTTAACTTCTTTATTTTGTGTTAGTTTTCTTGGTTTTTTTTTTTTTTTTGTTTCTCTATCTGCATATTTATAAAGCTAATTAGTGAAGTGTCGCATCGTAATCCAGTACGATTACCTCATAATAATAGAAAAAAACGGAGTTTTTAGTTCACTCACCCGAAGCAAGCGGCTAATCCTCACAGTATTAAGTACCTGCCCACTACTGCTGTAAGTAAATAAACATTCATTCACCTTTATATTTACCGAATCAGCTGATAGAACTAAATTACATCAAAATGGTTCAATGCGCGAAGTGTGAAAATTCAATTACTAGAGACGACAAAAATAGTTTATTTTGCTCTAAATGTAAAGGGATTTTCCACGGTAAATGTTTCAACCTCTTAGACAAAGACATTGAAGCGCTGAAAAATTAAAAAAAAACATGGTTTTGTCACATTTGTGACACTAAAAAGCAGAATTCAAGCACAGAAAAACCTTCGGAGCCATCCGGTTCCGAGATACTAGCTATACAGTAAACGACTAGCTATACAGTAGCTATAAATACAGTAAACGAGGAAGTTAAATCCCTAAAATCCTCACTTGATAAATACGGGGACTTGAGTTTCGAATTGAGTGAGAGACTGGCAAAAATCGAAGCTCATCTAGAAGGCAGACCAAACGTATAGAAGAGTTGGTCGACGAGAACAGTAATTTAAAAACAAAAGTTTGCCTGCTCGAAATCAGGATAAACAAGGCAGAGCAGGGACTTTTGAACAAATCAATAGAAATTCGGGGCATCCCGGTATGCCCAGGAGAGACCCTCACGGCATTGGTTACAAGTATTGGTGCCGGTCTCGGCATCAAACTTAACATACAAGATCTCGACCTAGTGGAGCGCCGGAGGCCCAGGAAGGATGATGCGCGACCACCGCCTGTAATCGCACGATTCGTCAGGCAATCTCTGAGGGACGTCTAATACAGAGGAGAAAAGTCAAGAGGAACTTCTCGACGCGCGATATCGGCTGGCAGGAGAATGACTCCCACCGAATATATCTTAGCGAGGAGATGACCCCGTTCAACAGGAATCTGTATTGGCTCGCCCGTCAGAAGAGATCAGCCGGCAAATTAAAATATGTTTGGTTCTCGGGAGGGCGTGTGCGGTGCCGTAAAGAAGATGGCCATCCAGTAATCTTCATAGACCAGCCCCAGGACCTGGATGTTTTCGCCTGACCTTCTGGAATCCTTTTCCTATCTGCACTTCCTTGGTCTACACCCTTTGCTAATGAAACCAGTGTACTCGTTATTTTTTTTTTGTTTTTCTATTATTTATTCTTACCAGGTTAGTTTTCAGTTTTTAATTAATTGGTGTCACTATGATATTACTTTTAATCAGTCAACGCTCATTTTTCTTTACTATTTTCACTTGTTTTTGTATCTTTATCTTTTATTTTATTTATTTATTTTTTCATCTCTTCTTTACCAACTCGTCGCCCTTTCGTTCTAAACTATCCTTATATATTCACCTGTTGCTACTTTTATTTTCCATTATTGTAAATATTTCTACTTCTATATATACTTTGTACATATCATTTTACTTTGTTCTTATCATCGATATGTATTTTCTCTTCTTGGCGTCTACTACTGTTTCTCATTTTCAGCGTCATTCTTTTACTTACTGTCCTATGTTTCCCTAACTCCTTCCCATTATGACTAACATCCTAACCGCCTGCCACATAAACTCACAATCCCTACCAGCCCATTACGATGAGTTCCTAGAATTTTTCACCCAAAATTTTTACCACATCATTGCAGTCTCTGAAACCTGGCTTAAACCCTACATTCCTTCTTCCTCGGTTTCTCTCCCTAACTACTCCGTCATTCGTCATGACCGGGTTAACCGGACCGGCGGTGGAGTAGCGCTATATGTCCATGATTGCCTGAAGTTTCGTGTCCTTTTTCATTCACCTCCTTCAAATCTCCCAAACATTGAGTCCTTATTTGTTGAAATATCCATTAATGCCCATTCTCTCCTATAAGTAGTGGTTTACCGTCCTCCACATGTTCCTTTTGATCAATCATTCGAATCTAACCTTTACCATTATGTTCCTCTCTACTCAAATATAATCATCTCCGGTGACCTGAATACCAATCTCCTATCTGACTCCTATGACAAAATCTACCTTGAAAACCTTTTGTTTCCCCTCCACCTTTTTATTGTGCCATTCAATCCCACCCACCACTCCCGCGGGTCTGACACTTGGTTGGACCTGCATGTCATAGATTCTCCAAAAAACCTTTTTTCCTCAAGTCAACGACCTGTTTCATTCCTATCCTCTCATGACTTGATACAAATATATGATATCCCAACACCTCGTTTCCTTCCTAAAATAATCTCCTTCCGTAACATAGACTCCCTCACCCGAGATAAGATTCTATCCGATCTCGAAACCATAGACTGGAATCCAATTTACTCCTGCTCCTCAATTGATACCATGGTTGAATTACTCACCACCAATCTCCTATCTATCCTTGATACCCATGCTCCCCTTAAAATGCGTCGCCCTGCTCCTTGGATGAACCAAGACATTAAAGATTTGCAAAGAAGACGCGAGGCTGCCCGAAGACGCTACAGACGCACCAGGCTTGAAGAGGACTATCAAGCGTTTAAATTTCTCAGAAATTTAACGCAATCCACGATCCGGCGAACTAAATCCAATTTCTTCCACGAAGCCCTTTCATCTGCACCCGATCCTAAATCCAAATGGCTGCTTCTCCGCAAACTTTCCTTGTGTGATCCTCCTAGTTCCTCTCCCTCTGGAGTCTTTCCTGTCACTCCGGATGAGTTAAACTCCTATTTCGTTTCTTCCACTTCATCTGCTCCTTCTCGACCCTCCCAGCCCTTACCTCCGCCTGCATATAACGATAATAATTTTTATTTTTCTTATATCACTCCCTCCGATCTAATTACCGCCATTATGAAGTCTCAATCCAACTCATCTGGTATAGACGGCATTCCCGTTAAATTATTGAAATTATGCCTTCCTGAAATCCTTCCGGCTCTCCTCTTCATATATAATTTCTCCCTACAAAACTCTGTATTTCCCACTTCCTGGAAAAATGCCTTAATTCATCCCATCAACAAGAAACCAAACCCTATATCCCCAAAGGACTCCGCCCTGTATCCATACTTTCCAACCTTTCTAAGCCCCTAGAAAGATTGGTGCAATCCCAAATTTCCAATTTCCGAGAAGATTCCAAGGTACTTGATCCCTTCCAATCTGGTTTCCGTCCCGGCTTCTCAACACAATCCGCACTCATTAAAATTACCACTGACATCCAAGCAGCGATGGACAAAAAAGAACTGACCATCCTGATCCTCCTTGATTTCTCTAAAGCATTCGATTCCTTAGACCATAATATCCTTTTTTCCAAATTGAAATCATTGAACTTTTCCCACAGCTCCCTCCTTTGGTTTCAATCTTTCCTTTCCCACCGCACCCAAGCAGTTGCCACTCCTAACCAAGGCCTGTCCTCTTTCCTCACTCTACAGTCAGGAGTAGCTCAAGGTTCGAGCATTTCCCCTCTACTGTTTAATTCCTACATCAATGATCTTCCCCATTCAATTCACCACTGTTCCCACCATCTTTATGCCGATGACTTCCAAATTTACTTCTCCTTTCCTCCATCCGAAATGCAAAGCTGCGTTTGCCAAAATTCAGGAAGACCTAGACGAAACCTGTGCCTGGGCAAATCTGAACAAATTAACATTAAACGCAGCTAAAACTCAAGCAATTGCCATAGGATCACATTCCCTTCTCCATTCAAATGCCAACTTTCCCACATTATTCCTTAATGGTCATCCAATAACTTTCCATTCCTCTGTTAAAAATTTAGGCTTAACCATTGATCAAACCCTCTCCTGGAAATCCCATATTGCACAAATCTCCCGAAGGTCAATCGGTATCCTAAAACTATTTCACTGATCCCGTCACCTCCTTCCCCTACCCACACGCAAACTTCTAGTATCCTCCCTTATCTTCCCCCAATTTGACTATGGTAGCGTGATATATGGCGGGCTCTCGACGGTTCTTGAAGACAGATTAAAACGCATCATGAACTGCTTTATCAGGTTTGTCTTCGGAACATCGAGACGTTCCCATGTTTCGCATATCTACACGGATTTAAATTGGCTTTTCCCCTCCTTTCGCAGAAAGTACTTCCTAGGCTCCTACCTGTTCCAAGTTATCAACACCCGTCACCCTCCCTTTATTTACAGTAACCTGAAATTCAAGTCTGCTATCAAATCACTGCATACAAGATCTCGTCTTTCTGATCTCTATACTCCATCCCACAGAAGTACTGCATTCCAACGTTCCTTCCTTGTCCGATCCTCTACTCTTTGGAATTCCCTCCCCCCCCTGTATCCGCAATGCTTCTTCCCTTGGAACATTCAAAACACTACTCTTTCATCATCTTCTTTCCCTCCAACCCGACGCTCTCTAATTATAAGGATGTATGTACTATGTATGTAATCGTCTAATTTATTTACTAAGACCGTCAGACATAAAACATTAGCCAAAATTATAGTTTGACTATGATAATGTTTTGATTTCTTGTAATGCTAATTTTTGAGTTTTTATCTTTTATTTTTCTTTAAGTTTCTGTTTTTTGTTTTTTTTCTGTTCTGCATTTTTGTTTACAATATTAAACTCTTTATTTGTACATTTATTTTTTCACTCTCTTTTTATTAATAGTTTTTTCTTTTTCTAGTTTTTCTCTGTATTTTTTTTCATATATATTTGTATTTAATTTTACCTATGTTGTTTTATTTTTAACAGTCTCTCGGCCAGTTATGATCTTACTTTGTATTATTTAATGTTATTCTTAAGGGACTTTGTCCCAGAATAAAGTTTTCTTTCTATTCTATTCTATTCTACATACATACATACAAAATGAAATCTGATTCAAAGTTGATAAAAAACCACATTTGAAAGAAAATATTTTCCTAGAAAATGGAAGGTGGGTAAATTAGTGCTAATTTCTAAATCCAATTCAAATTCCCTTAAACCATTATGACAGATTATGTACTTAATGAACTACTAAAGACTAAAGCATATATTACAATGTATAGAGACAGTAAGGTACTACTGGATTCGATAAATAATTCTGACATCCATGACTCTTTGGCTGACCTAATCAGACATAATTTAATAATAATAAAGAATATAGGGAAAATTTCACTTTAAAATGGGTAGAGTTACACTGATTGATGGTAAGGAAAAAGTAAGCCAAAGAAGTGGCTAAAAGTGACTTGTTGCCTTTATATGACAAAGCACCCTTATCATTTATTAAGTGAGACATAATATCTGATATGTTTAAAAAATGAGACCAATTGTGGGTGACCTCATCACATTCACTGAGTTTACATAGATTTATTCGACTTAATACACAACAATTATAAAAAATATGCAAGATAACAACAAACTAACACAACTATTGACAGAACACGGTAACTCTAAACAGTAATTTTAACATTTTAAAATCAGACAAATGTAATGAAGACGGACAGATTCAAAATTTTGGACACATATTTTATGAATGTATATTATTTTACAGACAACCATTTAATCTAATAAAAAGTATAACACCCAAACATGGGACATGGATAGAGACAGTACAAAATTTTTTTTCCAAATTTAAAACAGTCTTAACAGATATTTTTACGAAAGATAGATTTTGATATATTAACCAGTGATGGGCAGAATCGGGTTTTTCTGTTTTTTTTTCTTTGTTTACTTTACTTTTTTTTTTCTAACTAGTCATTTAAAAAATATAAAAATTATATTTTTAAATTTTGAATTCATTATTATAATTCATGTAGTATGCCGTTAAGCCATGGGTCATGATAATATGTAAATAAATGGTCTTTATATGGGGATATTATGTAAGGAAAAAAATGTATGTATAAAAAAAACTATAGATGTATATATTTGTTTAATAAGGTTCTTGAGGTTTAGTCAATAAAATAATAATTTATTTTGGCAACATTTCGAGACTTTAAATAGCCTGATTAACATATGTTTTATTGTAACTTGTTTTTTTTTTTACTGTAGGGCATGATTATGAGAACTCTTTAGTCTTGAAACGTTGCCAAAATGAGTTGTTATTTTATTGACTGAACCTCAAGAATCTTATTAAACATATAATAGTAACAGTAAATAATGTGTGTGTGTGTGTGTTTGCTGTTAGTCTAGTCACTACTGGGTGATTTGGGATTACAGTGGAACCCCATTATATCGACCTTCTTGGGACTTGGGGTGAGGTCAGTCCCATTATAATGTCGGATTAAACGGAGTCTGTTGCACTGGTGAATTAGACTTACATATGTTCAGAGATGAATAAAAAATAAAAATTAGAATGTTAAACATCAATTTATTTAGTACAAATGAAACAGAAAAACTAAATTTTTAAACACATACATACGTATGTATACAAAATATATATTATGAAAAAAAGAAACACAAACATTTAAGATGACTAATACATAATTCATTTGATTTCTTGGCAAAATCATAACCAAACTTCTTCATCCATTACCTCTGTTGCAGCTTTTCTTAGTCTTTGTTTATTTTTTGGGTCATCTGAAAACGCACTAAAAGAAATTAATTGATCCCGATTTTTTTCCAGTCCTTTATAGTAGTGACGCCTACTCCTAAATCTCTGGCTACTTTGGCAAGTCGCTAACCCTTTTCTATTTTTTCAAGGGCCTCTAGTTTTTACATGATAGTACAAGATTTCCTTTTTTTAGATATCGTAAGACTTTGTCTGATGTTAACATTGTGGAAGTTAAGATCAAACTGTTTTTTTCAAACAACCAGGAGAGAGCAGTGAGTCATCGTTCTAGGAAAATATTTAAAAATTACTTATCGGAAACACTAGGTTCCGTTCCGAAAATAATGGATCTTTATCTTCTCAGAAAAAGTCGGTTTATGCGAGGAGAGATGTTTCAAAAGGTCGGAATATTGAGAGGGGTTTTAGCGCAAAAAAGGGTCGGTTTATGTGAGGAGTCGATTTATTGGGGGTCGAAATAACGGGGTTTCACTGTAATTGAAACTGGTAGGGCTCTAAATAATTATCAAAAATATCAAGGAGGTCAGTATAATACCTTGCTTGAATGGAAGAGGTAAGGATGGGGTAGAAATTTTAGTACTAAGTAATTCATGTGAGAATGTTCAGGTAAAAGGGATTTACACAGTATTGTCTCTTTCTGACTTCCTTGTAAAATAGCATCCATCATTTCTGGTTTAGCTCTTCCTGCCATTATGTAGAAATGTGAACTTAGTTGGTGTATTCGTTTGGGAGCATATTTGGTTTTAACCATGTTTCTAATACTGCAATTGTATGATAGAAATTATTTGGAAATATTGCCAAAACATTTCCTGGGAGAAGAGATTATGAATTGGCATGGGCAGCATCACTAATTACAAAATAAAAGAGGAAACTAATATATGTTTCATTTAAAAACCACTTTTTTAAAATTTTATTTTAATTTAAAGAAAAACTTTATTTATTCTTGTCCTAGAATAAATAAAGAATTTATTATTATATTGGGGTGAGAACATGTAAAAATGATGGGAACATATTTATGTTAGAATGTGATACATTGCTTAAAATATATGCTTATGTATCTGAAAGTATCTTATTCATAAAAAATAATTATCTATATTTAAAAATGGAGGTAAACAAAAACATTGAAAATTTAAGAAAATACAAATTTTAAAGATAAAGGTAAGTTTAATAATTAAAAAAAAAAAAAAGTATTATAAATATTATATATATATATATAGATATTATTAATAAGAGTCTTGAGTTCAATAAAATTTGATTGTCTCACTTTTGCATCATTTTTATATGCGCCTTTGCACTTATGTATAAACATGTCTATAGTTGTTGGGATTACTACAGAAAATCAATATTGCTTTGTTTATTACTCATTCAAATTGGATACTGTGCAACAAATGAACTTAGTTTATTTCTTTTTAATACAAACATGAAACTGAGACTTAATATTCTTTGAAGTTGGTTTCATTTTTATATTAAAAAGAAATGAACTAAGTTGAATCATTTATAACACAATATCCAATTAGACTTAGTAATAACAAAAGCAACATTGCTTTTCTGTTGCAATCGAGACAAGTATAGACATGTTTATACTTGAGCAAAAAGCCGCAATTAATAAAGGTGCAGAAGTGGGATAATCAATATTTATTATTTCTTTGTTTTGAAATATAGGTATTGGACATTATTTATACACAGTATGTAACTTGTATAACTTGTTCTTATACAGAATAAGTAATCTTTTTTAGACTTTTCAATTAATTTATAAATCCATTTGATTAGTTATTGTTTACATTTCATCTTAACTCAATTTCTAAAAATGGTTTATGTGTTATTATAAAAATAGTTTGTATAAATATTTATTCAAATACACATTATGTCGAGAGATGGAATGCAAAGAAATATATGCACCCATTGCATAGTTACTGCAATGTGGAAAAATGGAAGTAACTTGTGAGATATAGTTTAAGATCATAACCGATATAAAATAAAACACTTTTAATACCATATTATAGTAAAAAAAGTCAGAACATTGACTTAGTTCTTTTCCTAACTGTATGTATGTATGTATATGTGTGTGTGCATTGGTGTGTTATACCATATATTAAAGAAACCTTGCACATTAAAAGAGGATATGGCAGTTACATTTAATATTGGGATAAGGGATTCTGAGGAAAATGTGTCAGTGGAGGTCTTCTACCTGCTTTATTACAACCATTATCCTGCTTCATCTTGGTCTACTTTGTTTGGACTGTTTCTGACTATCCTGTACTGAGTGTTACAACTGAAAATGCAGCATGGCGCTATATAATTATGTCTTCTGCATCAATCTCATGTGACTATTGAGTATGGTAATGAAAACAATATAATACATTTAAAAAATATATTTGTAGTTCAGTATTAATAAATGTATTTTTTTATTTTATTCAACAAATATTTTTGTACATAAAACAAATAATCAAAGAGGTATATCAGTTGATATTGATAACTATCATCAGGGCTAAATAAGAAAATGTCAATTACAGAATCTGGGATTATAATAAGAAATACAATTAATGAAGATCAAAAAGAAATTAAAAAAACAAATACAATTAATGAAGATCAAAAAGAAATTAAAAAAACAAATCAATAGTTAATGAAATGTAAGCTAAGTGTGAAATAAAGTTTATAAAAATAATAAGTAATAAGTAAATGGAAATGGAAATGAGAAAATTATAAAAAGAATGGTAAATATACTGGGATTAGAAAAGTAAAAATTATAGTAATTATGTGAAAATGGAAAAATGAAATAGATGAAGGTATGTTTATATATATATTTATTTAGTAAGGTTCTTGAGGTTCAGTCAATAAATAAAAAACAACTATTTTGGCGACGTTTCGAGACTATATTGTTCTCATAATCATGCCTTAAAGTGAAAAAACAGGTTACAATAAAATTATATAAGTTATACAAGTTATTTCAAAACATAAAGTTAGCTGCAGTAAAAGTATATAACAAAATGTGTTAGAATAATAAAAATATATATAATTACAGTATATAGAGGAGTATGAAGCTACTTACAATGTTACTAGTGGATATGAATAGACTAACAATTGTAGTACTCAACTAACCTAGGGGAATTTCGAACAGACAGTTACAAAGGTTTATATACTAGTCAATGCCCCAAAAGTTATAAAATCAACACCGCAAAAAATTTAATAAATTATGCAATAAAGTTATCTACAGAAAAATATAATCAAACCGCGGAAAATAAAGTAGTAGACCTTCTTTTAACAAATAGATATCCACATAAGACTCATTTGTAACTTACTAAAACCAACAAATACTCAACAGAAACGACAAGAAAATAGTAATAAAAGATATTACACCATCCCATGTATACAAACAGTATCAGAAAGGCTCAGGAAAACACTCACAAATAACCATAAAACTGATTACACTGTCACATTCAAAAATACATCCACCATTGATAAATTATTCACCAAAACCAAAGATACGGATAAGTTAGAGTTACAGTCTAATATTGTTTATGAAATTGAGTTACAGTCTAATATTGTTTATGAAATTCCTTGTGAAGATAGTTGTGGCAAGTCTTATTTTGGTACATCGGAGCAATATCTTAAACGAAGAGTGTATCAACATAAATACAGTTGCACGTCTATAAATAAAAACCCGAACAAACCTGACCAAACAGCTCTCACCACACATTACAGGCAAACAAAACATTCTTTTAAATTTGATTTCCCCAAAATTATTCACTATGAACAAAATAATTTTAAAAGAAATATTAAAGAAATGATAACCATAGACAAATTTAAAAATCGCGCAACAAACAAAAATCAGGCGTTCTAAACACCTGTTATTCCAACTTTATACATTCAGACCAATAATATACATTTACTTTTATATACATCATATAAATCATTCTTCTATTTATTAGTATATTATACTGAAATATTTTTGTACCTGCATCTTTGGGAATACCACCCAGTCCTTTTAACTTAATTTTTAAGAAATAGGGTTTTCCCCATAACCTTTGTGACTGTCTGTTCAAAATTCCCCTAGGTTAGTGGTGTACTAGAATTGTTATTCTATTCATATCCACTAGTAACATTGTAAGTAGCTTCATACTCCTCTATATTCTGTAATTATATATATTTTTATTATTCTAACACATGTTGTTATATACTTCTACTGTAGCTAACTTTATGTTTTGAAATAACTTGTATAACTTATATAATTTTATTGTAACTGTTTTTTCACTGTAGAGCATGATTATGAGAACAATATAGTCTCGAAACGTCCCCAAAATAGTTGTTTTTTATTTATTGACTGAACCTCAAGAACCTTACTAAACATTTAATAGTAATAGTCAGTTACTATTAAATGTTTAGTAAGGTTCTTGAGGTTCAGTCATAAAATAAAAAAAAAACCTATTTTGGCGACGTTTCGAGACTATATTGTTCTCATAATCATGCCCTACTGTGAAAAAACAGCTCAAGAACCTTACTAAACATATATGTATATATATATATATATATATATATATATATATATATATATATATATATATATATATATATATATATATCATTATATAAAGCATGTAAGTAACAAAGAATAAACAAAAGACAATAATGGTTTGAAAAATATATTTTTCAATATTATTATTTATATTTTTCAGCCCATTATTTTTAAAAATTCTTATTTTCTTTTGACTGGTCCCTCAAAAATCTATATAATATTGAACTAAACAGTTTTCATTATCATCTCATTTATCATCATGTATGTGGTGATGGATGTTACCCAACGAGCCAACATTAATTTTTTCTTTTAGACAGGATATCCGATGACCTGAAATTTTTTGAGTTACTTGTCAATTTACATTGTCCTTGTAATAGCCATTTTTCAACATCATTGAAAAATATTAATTAAGCATACATTTATTAACCATGAACGATTTGATTAAGTTCAATAATTGATCTAACTATTGATTAGATTCGTTGATTCATATTTCTTTGTTCATCTATTGTTATATTGTCATGGATTGTTAGAATATTGTTTACTTTTTTAACCATTCTCTAGCCTGCTTCAAATTTGTACAAACCAATTTGGGTGTATCTTCCATCTCTTTTTGAAGTTCAGATGCATCTAGTCTTTTGCAGACAGGCTTATTATAGGTTTGCTACCTAACAATAAGTCACAAAACAAGCCCATGTTTTGACCGAAGATACCTCCCCTGGGGTCTGTCTGGACGACTCATTTTACATGTTGAGGCTATTAGAAACAATAAAAGTTGCTCGTCCCAGTCTCAATGAAAGTAAGAAACAACCTTGGTGCTATCTGGTCATTGTTCTGATTTGTTCCAACATTACTGCAGTAGCCAGCAGTCAGTCGTAATCCACCAGTAAATTAGTAGCCAGTAACATCAGTATTTTTAACTGCCTTTTAGGCTAGCCCAATAAGTATTCAAAAACAGTGAAGACGACGCTTCCCTCCAAGTTGGATGACTACCTGCTATTTTCTAGTCTCGAATGTTCTTTAAAACAGGGTTGTTCTCTTGCCAATTCTGTCATATTTTTCTTCTTCTTTAAATGGCTAAGTCAGGCAATAAATTAGAGAAATAATTGGTCCTCCTGAGGTCATCAAGGGTTCCATAGAGCTTTGTCTGCAAATCAGTCGGGTTGGGCCAAACATGTTGCCTCTGATGGGCCACTAAGTATAGATATGTTCAGCAAGAGCCTTGTTTGGTATTTCATCCATACTCATTCTGGCAACTTGACATGCCCCTTGTAGCCAGGAGTGCTTAATGAATTGGCAGATATCCATATTGTTCTACAGGCTTTGGTTTTCTGCATTGGATCTCCTTCTCCAGGTTCTTTCTGCGCATACACTGCCAAAGATTCTCCAGAGAACTTTCCTCTCAAACCTCAGGAGTGACAACTTGTTGTGTTTCGAAATCGTCCAGCATTTAGATCCATAGATGAGGACAGGTCTGGCAAGTCTTATAAATTCTCAGCCTAGCATTATTTCAGCCAAGACAAGATGCTGCTCCTTAAGTGCTGCTATAGAACACAATAACGTCGATTGGCTGCCTTAATATGCCGTCCTATTTCGTCATCGATGTCATTTCAGACATTAACCTGTGTGCCGAGATATAAGAATGTTTGGACCACTTCAATAACATGTTCTAATTTGTAAGTTTTAGATACCTGACTACTAGGAGGCTTGATACACAAATACTTAGTTTTGTCTCTGTTGATGAATAGTCCTAATCTCTTCACCAATTTTTCTATTGCAGCAGATTTTTCTATTTTGATACCTAAAAAAGTGAAGTGGAAGGGCATCTTGAGGCTATTGGTAACAAGAGTGAACGATGGGGTAATCAGTAAATAATGTGGTAAATAGATGATCCCTTAGCTTATCCCTCTATCTGGTTGATTTATTTGGTCATTTGAAAATAAATTTGGATTGGATTTAAACAATTTTATTATATCTAATGATTCTTAAATATTTAATTTTAGACAAATTTCCTATGTAATTTATTAGTTTCACTCCTGAATCTTTGTTGATATTTTGAAATTGTTGAATAAATTAAAAAACTATAAATTTTCTTATTCCCAATATCTTTGTTGGCACGATTCGATTTTATTTCCTCATAGTTATGTTATGATCCTTTTTTCATTCAACTTTAATTGAGAGAAGATATTGTTGATTGTTGAATTTAAATTATAGAGAAGGTAACTGAGGATTCTGTTAGTATAAGATGAAAAGAATATCTAGATTTCCATTCTGATTAAGGTTTTTTCAAACCTAGTTGTGTTTTTTGTTTTCTCCTGACTTGTATCCCTTATTACCTTCTCTATCATTGTAACTTTAGTCTGTATCTGAAAAAAACTATTTCTATTATTTGTTGTTGGCTTTCCCTATTATGTAATATTTAACTGGTATACAGCTAAGGTGAGAACTTAAATGTTATTTTCTGAGAAATTTACATTTTTAAATAACTTAAATGAAAAATGATCTGAACCACTTTCTCTTGTTAATCTAGTACCATTTTATAAAACCAGAGTTTTTCCTTAGAAGATATAGTGTGTTATGTATTAGAGCTTTCTAATTGGTAAGTGCTAAGTCAATCTACATCTTCTTATATTTAAATTAATCAATAAAATATTCAATGTATCTTTGGAATCATTAAGTCTAATTCCTATATGTACATATATATATATATATATATATATATATATATATATATATATATATATATATATATATATATATATATATATATATATATATATATATAAGGCGCTAGACTACCATGCTCCCGGGCCCGAGTTCGAGTCCGACTGAATGCAGAAAATTTATTTTCAGTTATTTTGGTCTCGCGTAAATGGGTACCCTTAATTGGGGAAAAAACCTGGTGGTTGAGCGAGTATACTGGCCAAATCTCCTTTTACAACTGTTGGCTCAGAAACAGTACAACCTTACTTAAGTATTGAATCAAGACCCTTCATGGGTTGTAAATGGTACAGGTATATATATATATATATATATATATATATATATATATATATATATATATATATATATATATATATATAAAGATAAATTTCTTGACTGTTACTATTAAATGTTTAGTAAGGTTCTTGAGGTTCAGTCAATAAGTAAAAACAACTATTTTGGCGACATTTCGAGATTATATTCTCATAATCATGCCCTACAGTGAAAAAACAGGTTAAATTATATAAGTTATTTCAAAAAATAAAGTTAGCTACACTATAAGTATATAACAACATGTGTTAGAATAATAAAAAAATATATATAATTACAGAATATAGAGAAGTATGAAACTACTTCCAATGTTACTACGTGGTACAGTACCACAACTGACCTGGGGAAATTTTGTAAAACAGTTACAAAGTTTATGGGGGATTCCCAACTGGTGGTATTCCCAAAGATGCAGGTATAAGGATTTGTAGGTGTATATTAATGTAAATGTATATTATTGGTCTGAATGTATTAAATTGGAATAACAGGTGTTGAGATTTAGAACATCTGATTTTTGGTTTATTGCACGATTTTTAAATTTTTCTATGGTTATCATTTCTTTTAAAATTATTTGGTTCAAGGTGACCAATTTTGAGGGGAATCAAATTTAAAAGAATGTTTTGTTTGGTCAGGTTTATTCGGGTTTTTATTTATAGACGTTCCACTGTATTTATGTTGATAAACACGTCGTTTAAGATATTGTTCCTATGTACCGAAAATAAGGTTTACGATAACTGTCTTCACATGGTATTTCGTAAAAAATATTAGACTGTAATTCTAACTCATATATCTAAATATATCCTTGGTTTTGGTGAATAATCTATCAATGGTGGAGGTATTTTTGAATGTGATGGTGTAGTCAGTTTTATGGTTATTTGTGAGTCTTTCTGGTAGTGTTTGTATATATGGAATAGTATATCTTTTATTGTTATTTTCATGTTGTTTCTGTTGAGTATTTGTTTGTTTTAGTAGATTACAATTGATCCTATGTGAATATCCATTTGTTAAAAGAAGGTCTACTACTTTATTTTCCGCGGTTTGTTTATATTATTCTGTAGATAACTTTATTGCACGATTTATTAAATTTTTGCGGTGTTGATTTTATAACCTTATTAGTGGATGTATTGGTTTTTTTCCACCATTCTGTTTCTATTGTTCCATTAGGGTTTCGAATTAAAAGTAAGTCTAGAAACGGTAAGTTATTATCATTCTCAAATTCCATCGTAAAATTTAGTCTATTTGAAAATTTGTTAAATTCGGCTAAAATTATTTCTTGTTTATTGTCTTCTGTAGGTGTAGTAGTAAGAATATCATTTTCATATTTAAATAGAAATGGAATGTTAAAGCGGATTTGGGGGATAACTGAATCTAGGAGATCCTTTAAGTATATGTCTGCTAAAATTGGAGCGATTAGAGATCCCATAGGGCACCCATACATTTGAATGTAAATTTTTTCATTAAATTGGAAGTAACCCCTATCGGTAGACAGAGCTAATAATTTGAGGAATTATTATTGGTCTTTAGGAATTGTTGTTTGAACTTTGAACTTGTTTGAAGTTAGTGCCAATGTTTTGCGATTATTGTTTTACTAATTAGGGGAAAACTGAATTTTTGCAGGGTGTTAGTACATAAAGTATAAACTAAAAAAACACAAAGTTCCGACCCCCACCCCTCTTGCTTTCCCCCCCACCCCTTCAGCAACATTACAAGTACAGAACTCTGGTTATATGCCGACAGCTCAAAACCTAAATTATGCTATCGGAGTGCTCTTAATTTTATTTTGCTCCTCACAATATTACAAACAAATTATGTTATATACACTTTTTATGTAGATAACTTAGTTTCGCCGTAATACTTGATTATATACAGAATACTGTCACTACAAAAAACAAAAAGCAACTTCAACAAATTATAGATTTTTATCATTACGTTTATTACGAAACTCATAGATAATATGATGTTTCTCATAACGCATAACGTTGGAACGATGGCTTCATTGAGAGGCAACGTTTTAACGTTATGCGTTATGAGATACATCATATTAAAGCCAATTTATATTATCTATAAGTTTTTTGTAACACTTTTCTTCCCAAAACGTAATGATAAAAATCTATAATTTGTTGAAGTAGCTTATTGTTTTTTGTAGTGACAGTATCCTGTATATGATTAGGTATTACGGCGAAACTTAGTTATCTACATAAAAAGTGTATATAACATAATTTGTTTGTAATATTGAAAGGAGCAAAATTAAAAAAAGAGCTCTCCGATGGAATAATAAGGTTTCGAGCTGTCGGCATATAACCATAGTTCTGTTCTTGTAATGTTCCTGAACGGGTGGGGTGGGGGGTCGGGACTTGGTGTTTTTTTAGTGTATACTTTATGTACTAACACCCTGCAAAAATTCAGCTTTCCCCTAATTAGTTGCGACACGAAACCTTTATTGACTGGGCTATTATAGCCTTGTGGAATCCGGATATTAGTTATTTTATTATGGAACTCGAATCTTTGACATTATATTTATCCGTGGACTAGTGTTTTAATATATTCGTTAGGTATTTTGATAATTCATACGTGGTAGAGTTAATAAATGAAACTTTAGGTCTTACCGGGTTGTTATTTTTTTGATTTTTAATTAATTTTTTTATAGCTATGAGATTTTGTTCTTTTAGTTTTACTAATGTTGTGTTTGTATCATTCGTTAGTTTGTGTGTTGGGTTTGTACCGATATTTTTATATGTCTTCCTATCTTTTAACAGAGCGTTTGTTTTATTAATGCACTCATCTTTAGTAATTACTACTGTTTGGTTCGTCTTATCCTTTTTGTTATTATTATATTTGGATTTGTTTTCAGAAATTCCTTGGTAGCTTTGTATACCTTTCGTGTTTTTACTTGTTTATTAGTATTACAATGGTTATTTTTGTTCTGATCAATATTTTTATAATTAGCTATTATATTAACACATTTTCCCCTCATTTCATCCCATTTACTTTCTTAACTTTTTCTATCCTTTTTATACCTGCATCTTTGGGAATCCTCCATAAAGCTTGTAACTGTTTTTCCAAATTTCCTCAGGTCAGTTGTGCACTAGAATTGTTAGAATTTAGTTAGTCGATACCATATCCACCAGTAACATAGTAAGTAGTTTCATACTCCTCTATATTCTGTAATTATATTATATTCTTATTATTCTTACACATGTTATATACTTATATTGTAGCTAACTTTATGTTTTAAAATAACTTCTATAATTTTATTGTAACCTGTTTTTTCAATATAAGGTTATGAGAACAATATAGTATCGAAACATCGCCAAAATACGTTAAGAAGCTTACTAAAAATTTAATAGTAACAGTCAAGAAATTTATCCTTTTTATATATATATATATATATATATATATATATATATATATATATATATATATATATTTTTTTTTTTTTTTTTTTTTAACTTTATTTTTTTTTTTTATTTTCCTACTCTGCTGTTCAGATCCCCGAAACATTTTCTTTTAAGGAATTTCTTATAATATTGTTTGCTGTTTTTCTTTTTATAAAAATTATTTTTCGATTGATTAGTAGATACATTGCTAGATTCATGCATTCTGGTTATTGCTGTTTCACCACCTTGTAATTTATTATATATATTTTTTATGTATTACGTTGGTTGTTGTTTATATCAAGCTGCTTTACCTTATTGAGACTTTACATTTTAACTGTAAGACTTGGTTTTGGTCTTGATTATATCCTCCTAACAGGTTGCCTATCACATTATATCCTCCTAACAGGTTGCCTATCACATTATATCCTCCTAACAGGTTGCCTATCACATTATATCCTCCTAACAGGTTGCCTATCACATTATATCCTCCTAACAGGTTGCCTATCACATTATATCCTCCTAACAGGTTGCCTATCACATTATATCCTCCTAACAGGTTGCCTATCACATTATATCCTCCTAACAGGTTGCCTATCACATTATATCCTCCTAACAGGTTGCCTATCACATTATATCCTCCTAACAGGTTGCCTATCACATTATATCCTCCTAACAGGTTGCCTATCACATTATATCCTCCTAACAGGTTGCCTATCACATTATATCCTCCTAACAGGTTGCCTATCACATTGGCTTCCAAGCCTGGCTGTCCCTACCAGCTCTGTTAGTATTACCTATTGAATACCTTGTAGAGATCTTCTGAGTTTTACCCTCTTTTGAGTGTGTTCAGATCATTGTACAAAATAATACTTTCTCAGATCTATACTTTTAAAGAAAGAATAAATAAGGCTTGTCCTCAACCTGCCCTTTCCTAATATTAACATTTGATTGACTGTTTTTAACTTATCACTTGGATCCATTTCCTTCCTTATCTTGAATTTCAGGAAGGAGCTGATAAACTGGTACAAGAAACCTTTGGAATGAAGATAATATACAGTTTGAAGATATGGTAGTTGATTCTTGATGTTTTTTTCTTTGTGCAGAATAGTCTAGTCTCATTCAGAATAAAGCTAAGTTTTATAGAAAGTTATATCAAAGAGTAATTTTTAATTCTTAAATGTATGGAGTTGATATTATATTGGTAATTGTTTAGAATATTTATTCTTATTATCAATTGTGTATTTTTTTATTTATTTATTTATTTTTTTTTTTTTTTTTAGTATTAACAATTTTCTGAAATGATAGTTCTATTAGAAGTAGGTATTAAAAATAATTACACCACAAGCTATATGATTGTAAATAATATTGAATATAGTGTGTTTCATTCAATATATTGTGTGTTTAATGTAATATAGTAGAAATAGTTTACCATCGGTTAAATGAAGGAGAATATGTAGGAAGTAGGAGGTGAGATCAAGGACATCAAATGAAACACTCAGAAGGGAAGAGTTTTATTATTGTTATTCACTGTGCATTTTTTTGACCTCATTCCATCTATCTTCTTTATAATAATTAATTATAATATTATTTTAATACATTTCAAAGTAGTATAGTTCAAGTTAAAAGAAAGTGGTAGTAATTAAATTCTCAGCTATACACAATGATATGAAAACTACTTGAAGTCTTTTCTTAATTTTCTTTATTATTTCCTGTCAGATATAAGTGCAGAGCAACATTTCTAATTGACTTGAAGGAATTGCTGATAGTCTTTAATATATCCCAATTATTCTTTTTCTAGATTCAGAGTGTTCAGGCATAATAGATTTTAGCAATAAAAATCTGAATCTGTCATGTGAAGATGCGCCGATTGTATATAGTTCATATGCCAAATTAATTTTACTACGGAATAAGGAAATAAAGAAGAAAGAATGATTTTCTGGAAGATTGAACAAAAAATAGTATTTATTAACATATATAGAAAAAAAAAGAAATTAATAATATATAAATTTATAACATGAAATGAAATGAAATTGTTGAATTGATTGTTTTATATATAAATTAATTGTTTTATATAATAAATAAATTTACCTCGCAGCTGCGGACAAATAACGGGAAAAAATAAATTGTCGTTAAAAAAAAAAAAAAAAATTAATTAAGTGTAATAAAATAAAACTCAAAGAAAATTATTCACAGTGCAACTTGTTAAAAATCATAATTACAATAGTCCTAATAAGAAATTATTATGATTGTTTCTAGGATTAACTAAAATATACAAATTTATCGACCAATATTGTTCTTACAAATATTGGAATCGGACGTACAATTTTAAAGTTGTTATGAATGTTCTTCCAGGAATTGCCATTGCTAAAATATATCGTTGACTGGCCTGATCAGTTGAGATACAGTGTACCTTGAGTACGTGAATGCTTGTTGTCTTCAGTCATTTCCCTGAAGTTCACTCGCATCGGCATTTTACGAGAGAGACACCCTGGGTGAATCTAGATGTTAGAAGAAATTGAGAAGAAAAAAACGGCGAAAGAAGAAAATGTTCGCTGACTGCAGTCATGTGCCACGGTCTTACTCAACAGTTGAGGCAGCACTGGTCTTGTCTTATCTTGAAGAAAGTCGTTGGCAGTAAGCAGTATTGCCCTAACTTTGATTACACTTTTATAAACAATTTACGTTCCGCCCTTAGTGCATTACACTTTACCTCTAACAATAACAATCCCGGTCTTCGTCTTCTTATTTATTTGAAATAAAAAATTAAATCCAATAATTAAACTCAATTAAAAAAAAATAAACCCTTAATCCGAATATAATTATATTCTAAGTAAATAAAAACTGATTTTATTTAATTTAAATGTTTCAATCCAATGATTTACTTTAAAATAATATTGTTCTGAAACATAATCAATATTATATCTATCTATCTATACACACACACACACAGGCTTTCTGTCAGCTTGCTAACTCCGAGTGACCAGACTTTGTTGATCTAGACTAATTAGTTCCTGCTCTTCAATGCGAATATTTGATTGTAATTTGGTGGGAAGGGCACTGGCTAATTGGCACTAGAGAGACTAGAAATCCAGCTAATGGCTCTGCTGTGGTGTGGGAGTGGTGGAGTGAGGCGAGTTGTCCCCTCCAGCCTGTCTCGGCCCGTACAAGTATTAAATGTGGCCAACACAAGATCATTTAACCGTAGTGCCAAACATACATGCATGCACGCACGCACACACTCACTCAAAACAAATCACAAAATTTTGTTAAATACGTTGTGAAACGTCACTGAAAAAAATGCTTTGATGATGCTTTTGATAAATAGATACTTTAATATCTTGAAGGAATGAGGAACAGATTTGAAAAATATTTCCTATGAAATTTCGCAAATTCAACTTCTTTGTTATTTATTGGATTGCTTTAATTCCTTCTATGCCTGGCAGGATTAGGGCCCTTCGCCATAGAAGAAATACCCGCTATTGGAAGAACATCCCTTGTCAGATAACCTGATAAAAATGAAGAATAAAGGTTTTTAAAAAATGTGTTAATTTATTTATTTTTTCTTTATTTTATAATTATAATACATTCGTGACAGATTTTGAGTAAATAACTTATAATTAAACTATTTCTTACCATAAATTAAAAATATTAACAAAATTATGAGATCAAATCTGAGTGTCCGGCTTCTTTTTTACTGTTGAGTATATATATATATATATATAAACCATATATAAATTATATATACTTTTCGATGCCTCACTCTCATGGGATCCTCTTCAGAACTGGAAAAAATACAAATCATAAAAATCTTTCTTAGGATTGGCACTCATCCAGTTAGTAATAATATAGATTTGAGATACATATTAAGATTGGCAACCTGAAACATATTAAATTATTATACTATAAGATGAAAATATTTTTTAAAAAAAGTTAAAATATTGTTAATTTTAAGTTATTGTATTGTTTGTAAAATGTATTATTGTAAAAAAAAGTTTTAGGTTTATACTAATTGTTATATTAAAAGTTAAAAATAGTGTTTAAAAAATTGTTAAGTTTAAAAATGTTTTAAATATTTGACTATTTATTGTTTTTAATGACCAAAAAGGAAATATTCCCTATTTATTTATTATTTTCTTAGTTATAGATAGTATAATGATACAAGTATGGTTGACTGGTATGATGAATGGAGAAGATGATCAGGGATGCTGTTAAAGAGGAATACCACGTCTAAGAAGAAATTCTTTAATACGTGCCAACGTTTCGACCTGCTTTGCAGCTCTTCTTCAGGGCTATAATGAACAAAATACCATATGTGACAAAAATAACAGACCGATAGCAGATGAAAAATGGAATACAGAATGGCATGGATAAAAAACAAATACAAAACCCGCATAGAAAAGATCAGATACATAAATAACTAATAATACAAAACAGCAAGGTAAGAATAAGGACAAGACAGGAATGATAATGGGGGAAAAAAATAATAAAAAAATTAATGGTAATGGATAAAAGGATAATAAAAAGGACAGAAGGAAATCCCGATAACTTTATCCTGGTCTCCTTGGATGTTAAAAACCTATTTACTAACATACCAATAGATAACGCTCTCCTCATTATTAACAATCACTGGTCAAGCATTGAACCTCACACCCCTCTTGACCGTTCATCCTACTTAAAATCCTTAATACTATGTTGCGAATCCGGCTACTTATCCTAAATGAGTCTTATTACCAAATCTCCGGTCTTGCCATGGGAAATCTTTTTGCTCCTGACATTTCCAACATCGTCCTCAATGACCTCCTTAACTCCATTTTACCCTTATTCCCCACTGATATCGCCTTTATCAAAAAATTGATGACCTATTCCTTGTCCTCAACCCTGATGAAATTCTCTCTATCCTTTCCACGTTTTCCAAGAACCTCATACATCGCTGCTTCTCCCTATCTGATCCCCAATACCATAATACCAACACATTACGCATCAACAAATCCTCCAGGCTAACAGTTTCCCACTACTTACCATAACCAAAATCATCATCGTTTCCTTTATATTTTGTGTTGCTGATTTCGAAAAAATGTATAAAAAATAAAGGACCTTTGGTTTTTTAAATATGATATTAACCTTACAAATAATAACCAATACTATCAAGTTTGTCTGGGCTTTGCAGCCCAAATTAATTAATTAAATTACTTTAACAAGTTTGGATTACAAAACAGGTCGCGGTTTTTAGCGTGCTGGTGTGGTTATTTTACGGAACTTGATCATAACCTAATATATAGTTTCTTACAGTAAATTGAATGAGCATTCAGATGAAAAAAAGTAATTTTGGATCGAAGAATTAGTTTCGGAGCTGTAGCCAAATGAGTGCCGATAAAGGAATTTTCGCAGAGAAGTGCGACCCTAGTCAAAGAGTGCATGAAATATGCGATATTTTTTGACTTCACATCTTCGCTAGTAGTAGTTAAAAGGTAAACATACTAAAAGTCACAGACCCTGAAGGGTGAGCTAAGGATGGGGGGAGGGGAGAGGTCCCAATTTTGTATTTTTCGATCTTATCTTAAAAACATTGGACTCAAGAAAAATATGCTACATATCGAAATTAAAGCTAATTAAATTTCCTATAAAATTAATTCTATACATATTTGTCGAAATTCCAACGGTTTACGAGATATACGTTGTTAAAAATCGACAATTTTAGAAATAAAAAAAAATTTTCCTCACTTTGTTAAACATTATCTTCATATACTAGAACCGTATATATGACATGAAAGTAAATTCAATGCTCTACAATTTTGATAATGTCATTTTTTTCTGAGAAACGATTGTGGAAGGTATTAGAAGCAAAACTATTACAAAAAGTGAGGTAACCTTTGTTTTTTTTCCCCGAAAATTGCCGATTTTCAATAACGTACATCTCGAAAACTATTAGAATTTCGACAAATTTATACATAATCAATTTTATAGGAAATGTAATCAGCTTTAATTTATATTTGAAACATAGTTTTCTAGAGTCGACCGTTTCCCACGGTTCAGTGCTACCTGTTACCGAACAAATTTTTGTTACACCAACTATTTATTTTGGTTTTTATTACACCAACTATTTATAATCCCATTATGAGAGACCAGATATATATCTATGCTATAGCAAGATATTATTAATTAAAATTAATTATAGGTTAAGGCTAAAAATAAAATTAAGAATGAAAGATGCTTTTTATTTTTTACTTTTTACTATTTACTTTTGTGAATTTCAACATTCGATTAGAATTTTGTTATAAGTCCCGAGAACTTTTCATTTTCGGTAAGTCAAGTTATGTGTAGTAAATAAATTTTAAATCAGAGCCGCCAATAACCGCTACTGTTTGACCTCACGGACAATTGCCCAGTTAAAAAAAAAAAAAAAAAATAGTTTTTTTTTTTTGAAAATTAACTGGTAAATCAAAATAAATTGTTTGAATCCCTGTGGATAGCTATCTGAAGAAGCTGCTAAAGGCCCAGAATATGCATTTCAAGCTACTCAGAAAAAAATCCACTCAACAAGTTTCAAGAAAATTTTGCAACATTGATTGATATCTTGAATACATTGCTTCTTAGTTCCGATCCTCTTCAATCTTGTCTAAGACCATTCTAGTCCAAGAGCCCAGGCCAAATTTCATGACCTATTTGAAGAAAACTTTTAGTCATACAGTCATGAAATGTCCACCCTCAGCAACTCAAAGGGGGGCGTTTCGAAATGGCGACCACCGAAAGGGTAGCAAATATCAAAATATGGTATTGATTGAAGACGATTTATTTCCACCCCAAAACGGCATACTCCCTATACGACAAAAACCGTTGTCAGCCAAAATTTGGAAGGGGCGTCGCACCGGCAGACACAATTCAAAATCCGTGTTTTTTTAGTCCAAAAGTGGATCATTTGAAGACGATTTTTTTTGAAGGACACAAGAAACTGCATTCTTCCTAGATGAAAAAAAAAACGTTGTCTGCCCAAATTTGGAGGGGGCATCTCACCGGCAGACAAAATTCAAAATCCGCGTTTTTTAGTTTAAAAGTGGACGACTTGAAGACGATTTATTTCAAGCACACAAGAAACTGCATACTCCCTAGATGACAAAAAACGTTGTTTGCCAAAATTTCGAAGGGGCGTCGCACCGGCAGACAAAATTCAAAATCCACGGTTTTTTAGTCAAAAAGTGGACGATTTGAATACGATTTATTTAAAGCACACATGAAACTACATACTCCCTAGGTGACAAAAAACTTCGTCTGCCGAAATTTGGAGGGGGCTAAGCACCGGCAGATGGAATTCAAAATCCTCGTGAAGGCGTTACACCGGCTGACATTGTTGAAAACTCACATCCTTTTCGTCCAACAGTGAACTTTTTGAAGATGGTTTCCTTTTTTATTTAATTTCCAAATAGCTTTTCTTTAGAATAACTTGAGGAAATTATATTACATTGCTTCCTACATACAGAACAATATATTATTTTAATATAAAATAATCTTGTTAATATAAAATGTAATGTTAAGAATACAAATGAATATATATATGAACAGTAATAATATAAATACCGGCCACATAATTAAAAAAAGATTAATATTTCAACTTATAAAGTTGTGAAATATGTACTATCCTGGAACAAAATTAGTATAAAACTTGTATAGTAGTCCTGTTAATTGATTTGTAAAATAATAGACCGAGAGCCCGATAGGAAAAAATACCGAGTTATTTCACCCCTTTTTTGTAATGCATGAAAATGAAAAAAAATAATCTTTATTCTGGGACATATTGTCCCCTGAGAATGACAGACATTTATAATAAGTTGTACAATAGTCTGGCTATCTTAATTTCAAACGAAGATAATGATATGCATAAAAGGTAATATATGTATATACAATTGAAAATAGAACTTTGTGATAAATATATACATGAAAAAAAAATAGGACAAAAAATAATAATAATATGCTAATATAATAATTACAATGCGTTCAGAAAATTAAAGAAATATAAAATAAATCAATAAAATAAAATAAATATAGTGAATAGAAAGGAAAAGATATATAGAGAAGAAAAATATTAAGACCTATTTGAATGTTAATACGACAAAATATTTACAAATCCCAATTGATAATAGCACTTAATTAATTAGAAGAAAGAGAAAAGAAATAGTAATAATAATAATAGCAATATGGTGATATAATAATTATATGCTTATATAATTACAATGTGATCGAGAAAAACAAAGAAATATCTAAAATAAATCAATAAAGTAAAGTACAAATAATGAATAGCAACGAATATGTAATATGTAGACACAATTTAAGAACTACTTAAATGATGATGAGACGAGACATTTACAGATACACAAAAACATATATTGACACATATATTGCTTCCAACTTATGTAGATATAGGTGTTCACATATATCTGTGCACACCTATTAATCTATGCAATGGCATATATATATACCTATATGAGAAAAAAAAAAAATTGTTGGGGAAACAAATGTCAAAAACAAAACGAATTTAAATTTATAAAATGATATACTTATTGAAGGAAATTCATTGGAATCGGATACGCTGAGTTTCGTTAACTTGACTTTCAATTATCACACATATTGGCGGCATCTAACAGGGATTTAGGGAGATATTGGAATAGGAGAGTTTTGAATGAGTTTAAGGAAGAAGCATTTCTAATTTCAGAAGGGATCGAGCTAGGAAGGAGTGTTGGTATAATGCTGTTCGGCGGAAGGGAGTATATTGGTCAGAGGAACGTGATCATGTTGCGAGTTGGAAGTGGACGGAAGACTTTTAGGTTATAGATGTAGGGTGGGCAATGGTCATTAATGAAATGGTGCAGTAAAGTGCCCAGGAAATATTGTCTACGGGAGGATGGATAGGGCCACTCCAAGGCAGTGTAGAGGTGCGATACATGGGAACGTCTCGGGGTTCCCAAAACAAATCTGATAAAACTGTTCATGATTCGTTGTAATCTGTCCCGGAGACCCATCGAGAGGCCACCATACACCACACACCCATAATCAAACAGAAAATATGAATGAAGAAACTAGGAGTTTTCGTGTGGATTGAGGAAGGGAATGGCGGGAACGATGAAATAATTTGATGATTCCTATTGATTTACGGGCGATTTGAGGCAGGAAAGGTTTTGGTCAATAATGATTCCTAGGTTTTTAGCGGAGGAACAGAAGGTGATAGGTTGATTATTCAGGTTTAGGGTAGGAAAATCGGTGATGGATCTGAGAAGGGGATTTGAGCCGATTATGATAGCTTGAGTTTTCCTGCATTTAACTTTAAATTATATAGGTTGGCCCAAGCACTGAATCTATCGAGGTCTTCCTGAATCTTAGAATAAGTTTCATATAATTCGGCAGGCGGGAAGGATAAATATATCTGGGAGTCGTCTGAATCAAAGTGGTGGGGGCTATGAAAAATTGACTGGGGGAGATCATTAATGTAGGAGTTGAAAAGGAGAGGCGAAATGCTGGAACCTTGGGCTACTCCAGAAGACAGGGCTAGGAAGTGGGATAAGGGTTGATTAATGATGGATACTGCTAGAGTGCGGTGGGAGAGGAAAGACTGGAACCAATGGATTGTACTATTGGAAAATTTTAAAGCTTTTAATTTGGAGAAATCGAGGAGTATCAAGATGGTCAGTTTTGTTTCATCTATGCCGGTATGAATATCGCTTATGATTTTGGTTAGTGCAGATTGTGTGGAATAGCCAGGACGGAAACCAGATTGGAATGGGTCGAGCAGATGGGAACCTTCCAGGCAATAGGAAATTTGGGATAGTACCAGTCGTTCTAGGGGTTTTGAAAGGATGGAGATTGGGCAATAATCTGCAGGACAGCTGGGATTAGGAATTTTGTTGATGGGATGGACAATAGCTTTTTTCCAGGGAGTAGGAATTATGACGTTTTGAAGGGAGATATTATAGGTGTGGACAAAGACCGGTAAAATTTCTGGGAGGCATAATTTTGTTAGTTTAACAGGAATACCATCTGGGCCTATGGAATTGGTATGAGATTTCATGATAGAGGAGATAATTTCTGTAGGAGTAATGTAGGAAAAATAAAGTCATTGTCATTGAAAGGTGCTTCAGAGGAGAAACTGGTATAACGGGAAAGGGGAGGTGTGAGCAGATGAAACGAAATCGGCGCTTAGGTCATTAGGTAAAATTGGGAAGTTGTTTGAGGTTTGGCCATTTTGACTTGGAATCGGAAGAGGACAAAAGGGCTTCGTGGGAATAGGAAGATTTCGCATGCCGAATTCCTCTTGCACCAGGTTACGGAGTACTTTAAGCGCTTGATAGTCGTCTGCGAGTCTCGTTCTTCTAAATCGTCTTCGTGCAGCTTCACGCTTTCTCTGCAGATCTTTAATTTCTTTAGACATCCATGGTGCAGGCCGACGGCGAAAGGTAGAGGTTTTAAGCGGAGCGTAGGTATCGAGGATACTGAGGAGATTGGTTGAGGATTTGAGGATTTCCACCATGGCGTCAATGGAAGAGGTTGAGTAGACTCCACTCCAATCTAAGGTTTCGAGGAGAGGTAGTATACTATCGCGGTCAAGGGCGTTGAGGTTGCGGTATGTTTGGTTTTAGTAGGAAGCTGATGGGTTTGGAAATCTTGGGTATAGTCATTTCTGTCATGGCTATATGTGCTTCCCCTCTATCAATCGAGTCATAAGCCTGCTTAAAATCTATGAAAACATGATGCGTATTAATACGGAACTCTCTCGTCTTTTTCAGGATCATATCCAGAGGGTAAAAATTTGGTCAATAGTTGATCTACCCCCTTAACGAAGCCGCACTGATATTTTCCAATTTCTTTCTCTGCGTATGGAATCAATCTCTTGTATAATATGCTAGAGAGAAATTTGTATACACAAGGAAGTAGCAATATACCTCTATAATTGTTACAATTCAAAGAATCCCCTTTCTTATTGGATTGGGTGTATAATCGCCACTCCATGAGAAGGCATTCATCTCTCCAAATATCCATAAATCACACACGTATGTACCTAAGTAACAAACCTGCAGAAGGACATACACATGCCTACCATGAAGAACTCATACGGATCAACAACAAAAGATTTCACAATAGATTAAAATATCATCTCGACAAACTCATAAAACATCATAAATCTCACAAACTCATACTTTCCTGCAGGAAAGTATTCAGTTGAGGGCGACAATTTTAATATATTTCCGCTGGTATGTTATCAATACCTAGAGCTTTATTATTCTTTATTTTTTTGATGGCTGCTACGATTTCATCTTCGTCTGGCGGTTCAATCTCTATTCCTCCAGCCAGTCCCTCTGCAATTATGGTATCTTGCTAACGTCTGTTTAAGAGAGCTTGAAAATAAGCAGCCCATCTATCTAATATTTTTGCTTTTCCGTGATTAGCGAGCCATCTTCGGCTTCGCATGCGGGAGTCCTGGATTTAAATAATTTTCTACCTTCATTCACCATTTGAAAGGAATTTTAGTTTTTGAAAGATTTTTCCATATCCTCCATCTGCTTATTCTGCCATCTTATCTTCTTTCTTTGATGAACGTACTTCTCGCGTCTCCTTGTGGCTTTATATTCCTCCACCGAACTTCTTTTGTGTCTCCGTTGAATCATGTTTTTATAGACCTATCTCCTAAAGCAAGGCATTCTTCATCAAACCATGGTCTTGTTTGTTTCTGTTTGCCCTTAAGACCCAGAACTTCTTCTGCTGTCACAGTTAACGCATTTCATAACACCAACTTAAAATTGGGTACTGAAGTTGCTTTTGGTACTTATATGTTTGAACAAGTTTCTGAATTTGTAAACCATGGTTCATGAGTGACGTGCGACAACAGAATCTCGACTGATGTCCGGAGAAAAATTATCTTAGCGAATCACTGTTATTATGGACTCCGCTCGCATCTATCTAGCAGCCTCGTCTCTCACCGCACTAAGGTTATCCGATACAAGACCCTCATTCGCCCTGTTTTACCTCATGGCTCTGAGATCTGGACCACTACAAAGGCTGATGAAAATGGCCTTATTTTTGAAAGGAAAATCCTCCGTAGAATACACGGGCACACCTTTGAAAATAGACAATGGAGAAGGCGTAGTAATAGAGAAATCTATAGTCTCTATAACGAACCTAATGTTGTAGCTATCATTAAGGCAGGGAAGTTAAGATGGGCGGGACACCTCGTGCGGATGTCCCGGTACAAAAATAAATTCTAATCGAACAGATATCCGGCCGGCGCAGAGTTGGGAGACCCAGGTTACGGTGGTCGGGTACCTCTCAAGGTAGGTGATGTGAGAACCAGGAACCCTGCACCACTCTCATTGGTCCTGACCAGCCACACCTCTCCTCCTTCACTTTTGCCTAAGTGCCATCAGCCAGCGCTAAGACTATAACTTCATTTAAACATCATCTATTTCTTTACCTTCTCAATTACCATTCTTCCGAACATATATAAAATATGAATATTTTTGTTATATATATTATTATGGTAAACGTATGTTCTATTTTTTTTGTCGTTACCTTTTTTATTTTGTAACTCATAATGCAATTATTAATCAATTGTCATAGCCAGACGATTGCCCTATGTATTGGACTCATATTTTATTCATAGGGGACAAGCTGTCCCAGAATAAAGTTTATTTTCTTCTTTCTTTTTTCTTTATGCTCCAACAATATAATAAGGAACAAATATTCACGCCAATCATTCTTTTGGTGATAGAAAAGAATACTGCCATCTAGAAATGAGTGAAACACACCAGAACTTCGTAACATTACAGTACAACACAATAATGATTGAACTAGCTACTTTAACTAGCGTATGCTCGCTCAGGGTGCGTACTCGGAGACTAGTCTAGAAATTATAGGTACCGGCAGGAAAATTAAAATGGTGTTGGCCCGCGGAGCCCTATGAAGTAGTCAGTGTGGCCCGAAGGCTGAAAAGTTTGGAGACCCCTGCACTAGATCTGTTTGCCTCACAAAGCGTACGATAGCGGGAGGCGGCCTGGGATCTTCTTTTCGAGATCTCTTACGCTCTACAGAGTCTAGGTCCTCTATATTAATCTTCAGGCTAAGACCTGCTCCCACGCTGGGGACTAGTCTCGCCCGGGCGAACTGGGATACCACGGTTCTCCAGGGACTTGTTAAGCAGCCCCTGCCCAGCACTATTCACCCTGACCTCTAATCCCTCCACCTTTAATTTTAGGGTTTAATTTTCTGTTATGACCTCTTCTAAATGTTTTGCTTAACTTTCGAGATGTTTTTCAATTTTATTAAGCCTGTCACTAAGCTCAAAAGTAAGCTCGCCGTACTTCTCGTGGGCCGTTTTGAGGTTGTTCATGTCTTCCGATCTATTTACCGCCGCTGTTTTATTATTCTTTAATTATTTCTGACGCTGATGGCTCTTTGTTCAGGTCTAGATGTGATTTAGCCGGACTTGTTGGTTTGCTAGTTGACGAAGATGTTTTTTTTTACTTTTTCACATTTCATGACCATGACCAATTTTTTAAAATGATTTTACATCATCTTTTGCATTTATGGCAACTTATATTATATTTATCTTCCCGGGTTATCACCCCTTGACAAATAGAGCACACAGCCATAATAATAATAATTTATAATGCAACTCACGGTAATAATGTAAATAAATATGACCAGCCAACAGCGATAATACCTTCAGGATTAAGCTTCTTGTAACGAGTATTTTTCTCTTTTCAATAGATGAGAGAGATATATGCTTTATTCAGACAATAAACAATAAACATAGTGCCGCCCAACTTTATTGGGTTGCTATAAACACAGCATACTCATCTATCCAATTAAAGACCACAATATAATTTACAATATTTATAATTCAGTTATAGTTCTATAATATAATAACAACATATACAATATAACAAAAAAAACTTAATAAGCAATTAAAATGTTTAATTAACTATTGACTTTTAAGAAACGGGCAACAAAAAAAACCCTCGTGAAAATGGATAAAATAAACAGTAATGACGAACAACTGTTCACCGATGTTCACCGAACTAGGCGCGGTCCCTTAACAGACTCAGTGAGTGTAATCTGCCAATCAAAGTCAGTGCCGCAACAAAATTGCAATGTGGGGAAAGGGTTGAAAATAGTTTTTCTTAGACGTTTGAAAATCGTTACTTTTAGTATATTTTGTGTTCTTTACGTTATTCAAGCGAAACAACTTTGCAACAAATTTGGTACTATTAATTTTTTTTCTCAGAGCAATAGTTTTAGAGACTTCACAACAGTACGGGGATTTAGCGTGCTGGCATTGGTATTTTACATGACTTTATATCAATTTAATATATGGGTCTGATTGCAAATTTAGATAGCAATCACTTAAGAAAAATAAATTTTGGATCGGACGAATAGTACGGGATTTTAGCGTGCTGGCATTGGTATTTTACATAACTTTATATAAATTTCATTTATGCAGTCTGGTAGGAAATTTAGCCAGTTACCACAAGTTAGCCAATCTTAACACGACTGTCGTACGGAGGCATGCATAGACAATTTAACTGTGATCAATCGTGTAAGTTTTGTGACACAAATATTATTGATGGTGGACAAATGTCAAATGGTGTCTCACACTTTTTGCTAGATTGTTCGTTATTTAGGAGACAAATGTGACAAAAGTATTGAAGCATGTATCTCCTGCCCAAACCTACTCCTGAGTTGACCATGGAAAATCTTTTATCCGTAAAGAGCATAAAGCATTTAAAAGGTATTTATTTATTTATAACCAATGCATTTAATTCAGATGGTGGATAGTGATCTCGAAGTATTTTGTTTAATTTTTGTTTGTCTAAAATTTAGAGCCCCCCCCCCAAATTTAAACATAACATGCTAGCGCTCCAAAAAAAAGGTTAGTTAGTATGAAAGAAACAATTATCAAATTTCGTTAAAATCGGCAGTCTTTATTAAATTACAAATCTAGAGCGCCCCCTTCCCAAATTCAAACATCACATGTTAGCGCTCTAAAAAAAAGTGTTATTTAGGATGAAAGAAACATAATTATTAAATTTCATTAATATCGGCTGAGTCGTTCTTAAATTAGAAATTTAGAGCCCTCCCCCCAATTTAAATAAACTGTTAGCACCCTAAAAGAAAGGTTAGTTTGTATAAAAGAAGCATAATTATCAAATTTTATTAAAGTCGGTGGGTCTTTCTTAAATTACAAATTTAGAACTCCCCCCTCCCCTAAATTTAAACATAATATGTTAGTGCCCTAAAAAAAGGTTAGTTAGTATGGAAGAAACATAATTATCAAATTTTATTAAAATCGGCCGAGTCGAACACAGATGTTTTGATGTTTACAACATCTATAAAAAAAAAAAAAAATCATCTGTACTTGAAATTTCGAATATAGATTCAAATATAAGATAATAAGGATAACTAGTAGGATAGTCGAAGACTCTTGCCTCTAGCGAAAATGTGTTTATGTATTAAATTAATTTACATAAAATTGTTTACAAAATAGGCTCTATACATTTTTTTTACTGGGATCAATGCTTAAGGAGATTTAGTGGGGGTAATAAGGAAAATAAAAAAAAAGAAGGGTTTATAGTTAAAAATTATATGTAAATAGTTACAAATGAATAGTTTATTATTATAAATTAAATGCTTATTGCTAAAAAATAAAATGTTTGTTGTTAAAGCTAATATGTTTATTACATTATAGGGAAATTAGCATTCGAACCTTAAAAGAATATAATAAAACTAATAAATAAATAAATTAAAATAAAATAAAATAAAAATTAATAAATAGTGAGGGAAAGGTTATAGTTTTTTAATAAGATTTAATACCTGGGAATAAGTGAGGGAAATATACTGTTTATCAATTTTATGGTTTAAAGGATTAGGTTCTAAATCGATGTAAATGGATACTGATAATAAACGTTTACTATGGTTGGGGACAGTGGCAAGGATAGATGCTTTTTCGAAATCAAAGGTATGATTTAATGATAAGGAATGTTCTGAAAGTTTGGAGGCGGAGGGATTTTTGGAAGAGATGGAAAGTTTGTGTTGGGAGATGCGGGTTTTAAGGTGATTTTTTGCTTCACCAATATATAATGAATAACAATTAGGAGAGGAACATGGTATACGGTAAACAACATTGGATTTGAGTTGGAGAGGAATAGGATCTTTCAGGTTGGTGTAGATGTTTTGTAGTTTATTCTGTGATTTAAGGCCTTAGAAGGAGGTAGGAAATATGAATTTAAAAACAAGTATAAGGAATATATATGAAAAGGAAAATGGTAAGATAGAAAGGTAAGAAAAAATAAAAATAAATAAAGTTGGCGTAACAATAAACGAAGGAAGAGGTTGGGGAAATATGAGAAATGAAAATAAATGGACTTACTGATTGTTGTCTGGTTGAAGACTTAACTAACAATGACTGTCAAAAAATAAAATCAGGGAAAAAGGGGGGATAATGACCTGCAAGAAGTAATTAGGGATAATAATAATAGTGGATGAAAACCGAACTATTTTTTTATTGAAAAGGCATGGAAGATGTTAAATATGAATTTAAATATAACAAGCAAATGGTCATCGACATACTTTTTAATAAAAAGAATGTCTTTAGGAAATGATGGTAGAGTGGAGTTCAGTAGGTCATTAAGGAGGATGTTGGATAGATCTGGTGCAAGTGGATTACCCATGGCAAGTCCGGAGATTTGGTGATAAAACTTATTGTGAAAGGATAGGTAACCTGATTTGCAACAGAGTTCTAGGGATTTTAGGTATGAGGAACGGTTAAGTGGGGTGTGAGGTTGTATGGATGTCCTATTATTGTTTATAATGTCAAAGGATACTAAAATGAAATCATCGGGAATGTTAATGGATAGTAGTAGTTCACGTAGGTGGAAGGAACTGTGGATATCATATGGGTTAACATGGCTAAGGATTTGAAGAGATGGGAGGAGGAATTTGCTAAGCTTAAGGGAAGGTGAATTGATATTGGAAGTATAGGACGGAGAGGGGTATTGGTTTTGTGGACTTTTGGAAGACCATAAAAACGAGGAGCTACGGATTATAGGAGAGGTGTAAGGTTTCTATAAGTAGGATAGTTTATCTGTTTAGATTCTAAAAGCGATTTAATGTGTTTGTTGAATTCAGTGATTAGGGAAGGAGTAGGATCACGTTTGGTGGGGAGATAGGTATTGGGGACAGAGAGGAGTTCTAACATTTTTTCGTTGTAATCAGTTCGGTCCATGATCACAGTTTTGTTACCTTTATCTGTTCTTGTAACAATAATCTGATCTGAGGAGAAAGGGTGGAAGGTTGAGAGGACGAGTATTGAAGGTGATTAGAGATAATATTGCTGACGGTGATGCGCGACAATTCTCTATCTTTATCGGTACATTTAAGGAGGTAATCCCTGTAAATATATTCTAAAATTGGGACCTAAACTAAGAATATTCAAGACAGGAGGTGGGATTGAAGTTGAGGAGATGTTATGAATCCATGTTTGGTCTCATTTAGGATAAATTTTATGGCGTAATGAATTTTGGTATAGTTGGCCGAATTTTTTGATCAATATAAGCTTTTACTGTGGATGAAGAAATTTTAGAAATGAAGTTACTTAAATTGATCATATTGTCTTCATCAAAATGTGAATGTAGGATATGGGTGAAGGATGAGAATTTTTGGTTAAGGTTGTGGATGCTGAGGACGATTTCGCGGATTTTTAGGTTTAACAGGGATTTTTTTAATTTAAGGGATGAAAAAGCCAACTTTGAGGAGAAGGGTTTGTAAGTGGTGACGTACTTAACGAATTTTCAATGAATTTAAGAAAAAAGTGAGAGGGATCGGCATTTTAAGAGAAAAATAGTTCGGTTTTCATCCACTATTTATTATTATCCCTAATTACTTTCTGCAAGTCATTATCCCCCCCCCTTTCCCTGATTTTGTTTTTTAACAGTCATTGTTAGTCAAGTCTTCAACCAGACAAAAATCAGTAAGTCTATTTATTTTAATTTTTCATATTTCTCCAACCTCTTTCATTGTTACGCCAACTTTTTTATTTTTTTTTCTTACCTTTCTAACTCACCATTTTCCTTTTCATATATATTCCTTATAACTGTTTTTTTTAATTCCAATTAAAAACATCTGTTAATTAGTTTACACAATTTAAAATTTGTATTATTCAATTTAAATTATTTTATTACAACTGTATCTTTGACTAGACTTTGCTACTATTTTGTATTCAATTATTTAATTAAATTCAGATATTCTTCTAATTATGTAAACTGCTATTAATTCTTTCGTTGACTAATTTACTTTGTTTTTTTTTTTTTCTTTCTTTTTCATTTTTAAATTATTTTTATTAATTTATTTTAAAAAAAATGTTTGTATCCTCTTGGTCACATCCAATTTTTTGTCATTTTAGCCCTGATGAAGACCTCAAGGCAGGTCGAAATGTCGGCACGGCAAATATAAAGTTTTTTTATTTAAAAATTTGGACGTGTTTATTTTCTCTGGTTAAAATACAATAAATGTAATAAGTGAGACATTAATTGATGGGGCTATGACATCCTTTGGGATATATTTAATATTAACATAGTGTATAGGAAAAGAATGATAATGTCCGATGCGAAAACTCGCCTCGGCCTCGAAAAAATGGACTGTATGGGAAAATATCAAAACGAGGTTTCGCACCTTTGGGGAGATATTATTAAGAAGGTAGCATAAACAAATAATACATAAGAAACTTCTCACCTTGTTACTGCCGTCGACGGTCCGTCCGGAGGCCTCCAAAATCCTTACGGTCTGGCAAATGCTTCTCCTAGGCTGCAATATTTGTTCAGGCTCTCCTCCTCTTGTATCACCACTCATTAAGGGAAGAACTAAATCTTTACTGACTGGCACAGGAAATAAGATCACTTTTAAAAGAGGAATAGGGTCCTGGAAGGCAATTTCGCCTTGGTCAAAAAAGCGATGGAAGACCATGAGGTCTTGGACAATTTTAATAGGTGCGTACTGGAACGCAGATGCTAGAAGAAAGAGGAAAATTCTAGTAGGGATTAACGCAGATAAGGGCTAGTTGCCCAGAGGATCCATAGAGTGCGTCAATATACGGTATATTAAAGTTTTCTCCTTTCCTCCCCTCACAAAAGCGCCGATTGGCGCGAACACACCGCCCACCAAAATTGGGATGTTGCCCAATTTTATTCCAAAAGTTATACAATGAAAATGGTGGGCAGCAAAGAATTTATACAATAAAATAAAGAAACGAAAGCTCAACTTGAGTAAAGAGGAAGATAAAGACAAAAAAAATAAAATAAAAATATTGTAACATGAATTGGAGCACAAATATACAATGTAAAGAAAAGGAAACAGCCCAACTGGGCAACAATTATATAATGTAAAGAAAAATAAAACAGTACTCCTGGGTAATAAATTATACAAAATAAGAAACAAAAATAGCACAACTGTAGAGAGGTTATACAATGCAAAAGCATCATTCCGGGAGCGGAATGAGTTTGTTCATAGATCTAGTGAGAGTGCTGGTAGAGGTCTCAAAAGTGGCTGCTCGTGAAACACCATCAGGCTTGAGCTTGGAAATAAGAGCTAAAGGCCGGGAGAGTGAGGAGCTGTTCAGTCCCAACAACGTCGCCCTGTTTCTTGGTTCCACAACGGCGCTTGGAATTTGAAGTCCACTTATAACGTTGAGAATTATAATTTGGAACGGCGTTGTCAAGTATGCCGCCCACCCTGAGGACCCCCAGGCTACCGAGGAAAGGAGCACGGCAACAAGGCAGCTTTGCCGGCTTATCGGCACGGATATTAAGGAGAGACCCAGAAAAATGTTTAAAGGTATGGTCAGGTTCATTTGCGATGAGCGCAATGGGAGTAGACTTAAGATCCGGTAATGGCTTGGTGCTTAAGTCGGAGTGTAAGGATACTTATACTCCTTATTATAAGTAATAAGGAGGAGGCCAATGCTCCTGGCAATTGGTCAAAGAGGAGGGATCTTGAGTCCCTAAACAGAAATTGTTGGTCTGCGCGTAATGAGTAGGGGTAAGGCCCCTAGAGTCAATATGGGCATGGTTAGCGACAGAAGAAACATCAGCAAACCCTACTGAGGAGAATTTGTCGAGTATTGAAATTTTAGAGCGTACAGACCCTTTGAAATCGACAACTGCTGGTTTTAAAAAGGTGAGCTCAATAGGATTCGAGACATGAAGTTTACTTACTACACTATCTTGGTTACTCTTACTATTTATGCATTCTATGGTTTTTTTATTATTTTTATTTTCAACGGGAAGGAATTTTGGACAATCTTGATTGGCTAAAGAATAGTGACTGTTTGAGGATGAGATGTAATTATCCTCTTCTGTAAGGGAAACAAAAGACTTTTCATCAGATGAATCACTAACATCTGTATCAGCACCACCTGTTTTATTGATGTAATTAAATTTTGAAACTTGATTTAAGTTTAAAAAATCACCCTGATTATTCATTTGTATTTCCTGGGGAACATTGTCACGATTTAGTCTGTGACTACATGTATTGGTTATAATAAACGGGTCAATGTTTTCTGAAATGTCAGAAACATTTGAGTCTTTATGGTCTGTACTCAGGGGTTGTTCAAATGGAATATTTTCAATATTTTCAGTTTTCGAAGAACCATGGAAATCTTGGGAAATCTGGCAAACAGAAATTAACGAAGTGGCTGATTGATTTTGCGATAGGGTCTGGATAGGGCCTATGATTGCCCAACCAAAAATGGTACTGACAGCTATTGGACCAATAGAGCTTGGAATAAACGGATGAGGCAATAATAATTGCGGGTATACATCTGCACCTAAGAGGAGGTCAATCTTGTCTGATTGATGAAAGTCAGGATCGGCCAAACGCAAATTTTCAAAGGCGCGCGCAATTTCTGGAGTAAGGTTCTTGGGAGGCAAATGGTTAGCGATGTGAGGAACCACGGACGGGTTGACAAGAATGTGCCTCTGAGAAAATGTGGAGAAGATGTGGCACGAAACTGTGCCAAGAGAATTGGAAACACGCCCACCTATACCTGAAACGGTAATGGGCATATCCTGGATTTTTTTGACCCAACTGGTCAAAGAGGCGCTCGGAAATAAATGATAGCTGGGACCCCGGATCGATGACCCCGCGGACCGGAACGTAACCTAAGTGAGAATTAAAGATACGTGCGTGGAAGGTTCCTAGGAATGAAGTCACGTGACTTCCGGAAGTACTACAACTCAGAGATAAGGAGGCGTCAACTGGTGCTTGACCAGTGGAAGCGGATGCTGGTTCACTTGAAATGTGATCAGCATGATCTGATGCGCGACTAGGCGCGGAATTCAAATGGAGATTTGAATTTACTGCTTTGGAGGGATGCAAAAGTGTGTGATGCTCTGGGGAAATTCACTTACGACACGAAAATTTGGAATTGCAATTACCCTTAAGGTGCGGACCCAAGCAATTAAAGCACCGTTTATGCTTTTTGAGGATATCAATTTTTTGATCTCGAGTGAGATGAGAAAATTCGAAACAGGAAGATAAGGAATGCGGCTTACGACAAAACATACATTTAAGGTTAAAAGAATTAGAAGGTGCGGCCCGAGTCATATCTGATTGCGGTGCAGGAGCAGGGCTAGTGTTGACAATTAATGAATTAACTCTATGGCTTCTATTTTGATTGCTGGGGGGAGAAATTATCTCCAGCGTTTTAATTTGTTTGGTAATGAAATTTAGCAAGTCAACGAAAAGCGGGACCGATTTAGCAGAATTTTGATCCTCGAAAGCCTTAGATGTGTGGGGGTCTAGATTATTTAATGAGAGGGTTAACAAAATAAAATTTGCTAAATCGTCGATTGGTAGCGCCTTGATAGCCTGCACCGAATTTTGATGTACTTCAAGAAAAGTTTTTAAGTTATTTAATGAATTTGAACTGACGGGCTTAAAGTGTAAGATTTGGTTCAGATATGCCTGGGCTATCCTCCTGGGGTTTTGGAACCTGTGTACTAGAGCTGAAAAAGCAAGGTCGTAATTTTCGGCTGTGAGTTGAAAGTTAGAAATTACGGAAAGAGCACCCCCCCTTTAAGTTGGATCTTAGATAATGAAAGCGCTGTATGGGAGTTAGAGACGGGTTGTCGTGAACAAGGGCGGTGAACAACGAGAAAAATTTAGGTCACTGTTCTATGTTGCCTGAAAAAGTTGGTAAATTGATTGGTATTAACGAGAAAGCACCCTGAGCCAAATGAATAGGGCTGGCAACCGTTGTAGAAGTTGCAATAGGGTCTTCTTTTTTCAATGTAAATATTTAGATTTAATTTTGGTTAACACACTATTGAAAGCAATTGCAGGGGCTTGAGTATCCACATGATTTTGTTTGGGTAAGAGAGCATTAAGGTCGCTTAATTTTTCATTGACCCCCTCAAATTTGACTTGAAGGGAGGGTAAATCCTCGTAATGCACTTGGACAGTAAAAATATCCGAAATAGTGGAACCTTTAATTTCATCGTATCTGCTAGTTATATCAGCAAATATCGTTTCCCTCTTTGCCAATAGTTGTGCTTGAATAATGCTATTTTTGTCTTCTACAGGCATTGTAAAAAATACAGAATATACAAATACAGAAATAAAAGGAAATTATAATATATAAGGCACAGAAAAAAAGGAAAGGAGAAAAAGTTGCAAAATTGATCGCACAAATTCTTACGTAATTGTAACTGACGCTAGAATAAAACAAGATGGCGGGGATGATACGAGATGAAGTATCAAGTACGTCACTAGTGAAGTGTGACGTCAGATCACAGCTGACAATACGCACTTGTTGAAAATGGCTGACTATAGCGTCGGTTTTAAATATGTAATTATTGGAAGTTGAACAAAAAATAGGCCAAACCTTGCAATTTATAGAAATTTTAATGTAAAAATCTTTAATATAAATAAAACACAGAAATGAGTGGGTGATTAATCGCCCCAAAACTGCAAAAAACACTCGTTTCAAAGTGGCACAATAATATATACGGCCCGGATCGGACCAAAAATGTATAGGAAAAGAATGATAATGTCCGATGCGAAAACTCGCCTCGGCCTCGAGAAAATGGACTCTATGGGAAAATATCAAAACGAGGTTTTGCACCTTTGGGGAGATATTATTGAGAAGGTAGCATAAACAAATAATACATAAGAAACTTCTCACCTTGTTACTGCCACCGACGGTCCGTCCGGAGGCCTCCAAAATCCTTACGGTCTGGCAAATGCTTCTCCTAGGCTGCAATATTTGTTCAGGCTCTCCTCCTCTTGTATCACCACTCATTAAGGGAAGAACAAAATTTTTAATGACTGGCACAGGAAATAAGATCACTTTTAAAAGAGGAATAGGGTCCTGGAAGGCAATTTCGCCTTGGTCATAAAAGCGATGGAAGACCATGAGGTCTTGGACAATTTTAATAGGTGCATACTGGAACGCAGATGCTAGAAGAAAGAGGAAAATTCTAGTAGGGATTAACGCAGATAAGGGCTAGTTACCCAGAGGATCCATAGAATGCGTAAATATACGGTATATTAAAGTTTTCTCCTTCCCCCCCCCCCCTCACAAAAGCGCCGATTGGCGCGAACACATAGTATTTTATAAAAACCCCAATAGCAACATAGCAATACAACAAAGTGCTGATGTTTTGAAACTTTTTAGGCCACGGATATCGCTGTAAAAGTTTTTGGGTGGGGATGTTCGAAAAGGACAACAGGTCTCACAGGAGTTGGCACACTGGTCAATATCTCTATCCAACGCTAGCCACCAAAAGTAATTACGAGCGAAACTCTCCATTTGACTGCACCTGATGATTAGCATGAAGCAGTTGTAAAATGTTATTCTGAAATTTGTCGGGTATGTGAGCACGGTAGCCCCTCATAACGCATCTGTGATCCACGGTCAGCTGGTCAAATCATTTCCTGTAAGGCTTTTCTAAATTTTCATTTTTATCAGGAAGTGATCCACCGTTCATCATAACCACAATACCTTGAGACAGTACTGGATCAATTATTATGTTTCTTGACGGATAGTGTGCCAGCTTATTCGAAAAGACAAGTTTTCCTGAATGAAATATAGATATGACATCTTATCATCGGAATCAGTTAAACTACCTTTACATTCAATACTTGACAGGTAATCAACTCGATTTTATATTATATGTATCGGTTTCATACATGTATTTTATTTTATAATTATAATTAGAAATTAAATAAGCATAGCGGCACAAATGGGAATGCCTTTCCGTTATCCAAAAATGAAATGTAAGGGTCGGTAATCTATCATAAGGGTAAACTCTTTTATAAATAAATAATCTTTAAAATGTGTGATCTGAAATATGATAGCCCAAGCTCTCTTGCCTCAGTCAAGATTCTAGAAGCATATGCTAGAGGGCGGTCATTATTTCTATCATAAATCTAAGAAAAAAAAACGGTTCCCACCGCTTTGGCTGATGCATCTAATGCCAGTTGTAAAGGTAAACTCGCATCAAAGTGTGCTAATACCGGTTCAGAAGTTAAGATTTTTTTTATTTTGTCATAAGCTAGATAAATTTTAAATCCTTTTTCCCTAAACGGTATAATGGGTATAAAATGTCAGAAGCATTAGGAAAAAACTTTAGATGAAATGTCACCAGTCCGAGAAAAGATTTAAGAGTAGTAGCATCCTTAGGTGGTGGAGCATCTTTGATGGCTTTTATATGCCTTAATTTTTTATATTATCTGTGGTATGTAATCCTTTCTCATCAAATTTATGGCCCAGATATTCCATAGAATTACAACCAAAAGAGCATTAACTTAATTTGACTTTCAGGTTGGCTGAGTTAAGAACTTTGAAGCCTTCTCTTCTGAGTTAAGAATTTTAGTTGTGCTTCTCTCTGGTCCTAACGCTGATGTAAGTATCATCCAGCAAAGATCCCACTCCCTGGAGTCGTTGGAGTAGATTGTCCACGACTTTCTGAAACTCTCCATCTGCATTAGTGATTCCAAAGCACAATCGTGTGAAGCTAAGCAAACCCACATGTAGTCCAAGGTTCTGAGCTATGTTCTAAAAAATGTTGCTGATAGGTTTCTTTCAGTTCAATCTTTGAAAAAAATTTAATTCCTCCAAAGCTAGAGCATATACGATGGAGCCTTCGAAGAGAATATTGGTTACTTAACAGGGGCGAATTTAATGTGAGGCGATAGCCTCCGCAAATGCGAATACTTCTATCACGTTAAAGAACAAGTACTATCGTTGTGGCCCGGTCACTCAACTTTTTCTAAATACTTAATTCAAGAAGTCGGTTCAATTTATCTTCCAACTTACTCTTCAATAATATAGGTAGTGTTTTGGCTTTGAGTCCTCTCTTTATGGTCCAAGGTAATTTTATAGTTGAAAAATGTACCTAAGGAAGGCTGAAATACCTTAGGATACGAGTTAATAATGTAGAAATATCATTGGATATGTCCTGAATGGGTCTACAAATCGTTTGTTTGTTTAGTCGCTTTGAGAGGGCATTTAACAGCTAGAATGGAATGAATGATGTCTAAAAGATACCTAATTGACTGACTTAAAAATAACACAGAAGGAAAGTAAATCGATAAATAATAAATCAGTGATAAATAAAATTATTATTATTAATGTGGAATCATACATGAGTTTAAGTACTATGGGTTCATTTCCTGTAATAGCAACATGTCTAAGGTAAAAGATGTTTAAAAGAAGTTAAGGAAGAGGCTTTGCGAATATGGATAGGTAAGGAATTCCAAAAAGAGGTAGCACGGATGACGAAGGATTTTTCATAGGAGGCAGATTATTATTATTATTTCGAAATGGCATCTCCTCCGTAAACTTTCCCTTCCTGATTCAAGCACATCTCCATCTACCTATCCTGTATCTCCTGAAGAACTAAATTCATATTTTGTTTCTACCTTCTCTTCCGATTCTCTTCACTCTTCCTCCCATTCTACCTCAGCTCCTGCATACAACGATGCTAATTTTTATTTTTCCTAGATCTCCCCCTCAGAACTTATTTCCTCAATAATGAAGTCCAATTCCACCGGCATAGATGAAATCCCTATAAAATTGATAAAACTGTGTCTTCCCGAAATCACACCAGTCCTCTTATTCATATACAATTTTTCCCTTCAAAATTCAGTATTCCCTAACCCCTGGAAAAAAGCCCTAATTCATCCTATAAATAAAACATCGAATCCCACGTCTCCTAAAGACTATCGCCCGATCTCCATCTTATCTAACCTCTCTAAACCCTTAGAAAGATTAGTACAATCACAGTTACCAACTTCCTTGAAGAATCCAATCTCCTCGATCCCCTACAATCTGGTTTTCGACCCGGCTACTTTACACAATCCGCTCTCCTCAAAATTACAAATGACATGTTTACTGCCATAGACGAAAAAAATAAAACTGACTGTACTGATACTTCTGGATTTTTCTAAAGCGTTTGATTCCCTGGACCACTCTATCCTTTTTTCCAAATTAGAATCTTTAAATTTCTCCTTCAGTTCCATCCGCTGGCTTCAGTCTTTCCTTTCTCTCCGTTCCCAAGCAGTTAAAATACCTAACCAATCCTTATCTACTTTTCTCACTATTACTTCTTGTATTACTCAAGGGTCCAGCATTTCTCCTCTCCTTTTCAATACCTACATCAACGATCTACCTAATTCAATTAAGCACTGTTCCTATCACCTCTACGCAGATGATTCCCAAATCTATCATTCCTTTCCTTCTTCCGAGCTTCCTTCTGCTTTCGCCAAAATTCAGGAAGACCTGAATAGAATTAGTGCCTCGGTGACCTTAAATAAATTACAATTAAATGAAACGAAAACTCAGGCCATTATAGTAGGATCAAGGTCCCTCCTTAGTACATACACCCATTATTCTCCCTTAATCCTAAATGATTGTCCTATCCCTTTCTACTCGTCTGTTAAAAATCTTGGAATTATTTTTGATCAGACCCTTTCTTGGAAATCTCAGATTGCCCAAATATCCCGCCGTTCTACAGGTCTACTTAAATTATTCCATCGATCCCGTCACCTTCTTCCCCAGTCAACTCGTAAGCTTCTAGTATTCTCCCTAATATTCCCTTAACTTGAGTATGGTTGTTTAGGTTATGGTGATCTTTTAACGGTTCTCGAAGAAAGATTAAAACTAATTATGCACTAATTATATTATAAGAGAAGCCAAACCTTCTTCTATTTAAAATTATTTATAAATCTCCCGTTTATCATTTTTTTTTAATTTGTTATCCTTATGTCTTATTACCCTTTAACTAAACATGTCTATTATTCAATGGAACTGTAATGTATTAAAAACCCATTTTAATGATCTAAAAATGCTGATACGGGATATTGACCTCTTTTGTTTAGCTCTACAAGAGACTCATCTAAACAGAAATGATAAAATAAATTAAAATTTTTTTGAAATTTATAGGAAAGATAGTCCAAATTCAAATCATAATCAACATGGTGCTCTTATAGCCGTACATAACTCTGTATATTCAGAAGCCATCACTATCAATTCACACCTTCAAACTGTCGCAGTTAAAGTACATCTCAATATCACTTTCTCAATTTGCTCTCTATACCTCCCACAGGATCGCACAATAGATATTCATCACCTACTTAATATTTATAACCAGCTACCACATCCCGTTCTTTTTGTAGGGGATCTTAATGGTCACAACCCCTTATGGGGGTCACGTGACATAAATACTAGAGGGAAAATAATCGAACAATTTTTAGACAACTCCAATCTCCTTTTACTAAATACTGGAGAACCTACCTTTTTAAGTTCCAGCTACGGAACCTATTCAGCCCTAGACCTCTCTTTTTGTAACCCTACACTATATAATTTCATAGACTGGACAGTTCTACCTGACCTTTACAGTAGCGATCATTTCCCCATTGTTATTAAATTTTAAAATTTTAAAAAGACACGCTTAAAACAGAGATGGGTACTAGATAAAGCAAATTGGTCTCTTTTTTCCACCTTAGTCCAACCTCCCCGTTCACCGCCTTCCGATATAAGTATTGACTTAGCATGTAAAGGAATTACGACCTCTATTATAAAAGCAGCTAACATGTCGATACCAAGGACATCAGGTATGCCAAAAAGACCACTAGTCCCTTGGTTTAATGATACTTGTAAAAATGCAATAAAAGATCGACGCAAAGCATACAAAAAATTCCAAAAATCCATGACTCAAAAAAACTTAATAGCATACAAAAGGCAGAGGGCACTATGCAGGAAAATTCTCAACAACTGTAAAAATGAATCATGGTAAAAATTTGTCAACTCAATAAATTCGAATGCATATGACTGAAATATGGAGCAAAGTTCGTAAAATCACCAAAAATCCCATTTCCAACCGTTATACCATTTCAGCGAATGGACAGTTGACTGACGACCCAAAACTTATTTCCAATACATTTGCTCAATTCTTTTCGGAAATATATAATGTAAGCAAAAACTCTGCCAACATCGAACAATTTGAGCGTCACAATTCTGATAATAACGAATCCCAAACATATAACATGCCTTTCTCCATGTGGGAATTAAAATACATATTAAACTCCGTCAAAGGAACAACTCCTGGTCCGGACAACATACACTACGAGATGATAAAAAACCTACCAAGCGAAACCTTAGAGTGGCTGCTCGCATTTTACAATCACATCTGGTCCACTGGTCAATTCCCAAGTTCCTGGCGTGACTCAGTGGTTATTCCGATTCTGAAAAATGGAAAAGACAAACGGGAACTAACCAATTATCGCCCTATATTCCTCACAAGCTGTGTAAGTAAGATCATGGAACGTATGGTGAATAAAAGATTGATGTGGATTACAGAAAAGAACAATTTAATTCAATCCTTTCAATCCGGTTTTCGCAAGGGTAGAGGGACAATAGACCATTTAGTGGCTCTAGAAGCCGAAATCCAGTACGCCTTTATAAACTCACAACATACTATCGCCATTTTCTTTGATATGTACAAAGCATTCGACAATATTAGCCATCATGTGATCCTCAAAAAACTGTCGTCCGTCGGAATCAAAGGTGTTCTCGCATGCTCTAATGCTCCAAGCTTGATTATGGCTCTTTCATTTATGGATCCGCTCTATATCCAATACTCACTAAGCTAGACTCAATCCCCAATACTGGAATCCGGATTGCAACCGGCGCTTTTAGAACTAGCCCGAGCCTCAGCATATGTTCTGAGGCTGCTTTTCCCCCACTTTCATTCAGAAGACAAAAACTAGCAATAAATTATATCTCTAAACTATACTCACAGACCCAACACCCAACGTACAAAGACATATTTAAACCAAAATTTCATGGAGCCTTTCAGAACAATACCAAGTCAACTCTTCCATTAGTTGAAAGAATCTATTCAGCAACAATAGCTCTAAAAGAAATAACTTTACATACAGAAGAAAACGAAAACCCTCCCTGGACGCACAAACCTCCAAAAACAATGCTCAACCTTACTAAATTATCCAAAAACAATACCCCTCCGATCGATTTCCAAACCAGACTCTCCTGTATGCTCCAAAACTTTCAAGATCCTTTTGTGATCTACACTGATGGATCCAGATCGGACTATGCAACAGCTTCTTCTTTCGTCACCCTTAAATCAACGTACAAATTTAAATTGCACAAACTATGTAATATATATACAGGCGAACTACATGCAATATCCTCAGCTCTCCACTTCTCTATGTCAATTAATCAAAAAACAATAATAATCATAACCGATTCATTGAGCTTTCTAAAAGGCCTAAATAACATGTACTCAATTCATCCTACTATACAGAAAATCCATAGATACATAAATATGTTACATAACTTAGAGAAAACAGTTTACTTTATTTGGGTACCGAGCCACGTGGGTATTGTGGGCAACGAGCTCGCTGATAAAGCTGCTAAAGAAGCCCTTGCACTACCAGGCAGAGGAACTGCCATCTTGACTCCACTAGATATTAGCTCTCCTTTAAAAAATGAAGTTGATATAGGTGGCAGTCCATGTGGAACGAGAGCCCACCTAGTAAACTCAAAATCATAAAAAAAATCAGTCAAACCATGGACCACATCCGTTCGATCAAATCGTAGAGAGGAAGTAGTCTTGTGCAGGCTAAGGATAGGTCACACAAACCTTACACACTCCCATTTAATAAACAAGCAGCCACCGCCAAAATGCCGATACTGCGGTGAGATAATCACTGTTAGTCATATATTCCAAGAATGTCCATACTATATAATGCAACTAAAAAATCTAGGACTTGCACCCGGCATTTTTCAAATTCTTGGAGATAATGAAAAAAATTTAAAAACTCTGTTCACCTTTTTAAAAGCGCAAAATTTACTTAATAAAATATAGACCCACCAAAAAAAAAAAAAAAAAAAAAAAAAAAAAAAAAGTTTAAGTAAAAAAAAGGAAAAGAAAAATAATAAAATAAATAGCTAAAAGTTTATAAAAATCCGCAGGCGTTTATGACCTTTGTAGTTTTACGCCTATAAACAATAACAAACTAATTATGAACTGCTTTGCCAGATTTGTCTTCGATAAACCGAGGCGCTCCCACGTTTCCTTCCTCTATTCCGAAGTAAACTGGCTTTATCCCATATTCCGTAGAAAATATTTCCATGGATCATTCCTTTACCAAATCATCAGCACCCTTCATCCTTCCTTTATTTACAATACGCTTCAATTCAGATCTGCAATCAAGTCACTGAAAACAAGATCCCGTCTTTCTGATCTATATACCCCATCCCACAGAACTACTACATTCCAGTGCTCTTTCCTATTCCGCTCAACCATCCTATGGAATTCCATTCCTTCTCATATTAGACAACCGAAATCTCTAAAAACATTTAAATTCCTCTATTTCCAGTACCTCCTCCTAATCCTAGGTGACGCTTACTAGTAATATATTTTTTATCAAGTAAACGACATCTAACTCTTGAAACACACTCAGTATTACCAATTAAAATAATTTTTTCTTACTCGGAATGCAACATTTGGGCTCTTATATTCTATCTAATTAGCATTGTATCAAAATAACCTATTTATTATTTCATTTGTAGAATATTTTCTTATTTTCCTGTTCATATATTACATTAGTATCTATGTATAAATTATCATTGTTATATTAATATTTCTTCTTTATTTTATTATTTTTTATTTTTATTTTTTCATCTTATTTATTGATCATGTCTCTGACCAGATGTAACTAATATCATCTCTTTCTGTACAATTATTTTTCTATTCTATTCTATTCTATTATTATATAGTTTACTAAATCAATTTAACAATAGAAATAATTTTGATGAATCTTGTATTAAAATATTGTACAGAAGAACCGTGCGCGCTAGTAAGTTTAAATGGTTCGTGAGTAATATTATTATAAAATATTTATTTGCTACTAGGACGGATACAAGCGATTTTGTGCACGCGGTGTCTATTAGAATTTTTAAGTTTGAATTTGGTGGGATTATATACCGAAGGATACTAAAACGGGTTAAATTAAGTAGGTCTATTAAGTCCACGGTTCTTGCGCTCGGCTGGGATCTAAAAAATTACTTTGAGCATTATTAAGATTATTTTGATCAGTGTACTGTTGATTTTCTTGATGACCGTCTGGGAATGATACAGTGGGGTAGTTGGGTGGTTAGGCATTTGTTAGTTCGGTAATTTGGGATTTATCTTCGAATTGTTCCGAATTTAGATTATGAAATCCTTCAATTTCTAGGTTTGGGTTTTTCAGAACTGTGGTGCTGAGAAATGATTTATATCCGAGTATTGGTTTGTTTTAGTAGATTACAAATGAGTCTGTGTGGGTATCAATTTATTAAAAGAAGGTCTACTACTTAATTTTCCGCGGTTTTTTTAATGATTTTTATTGCGTGATTTATTAAATTTTTATTGGCGATGATTTTTAGGGCATTGGCTAGTATAATGCAAGTATCTTTAGGAATGTATCGGTCTTTAACACCATTCTGTTTCTATTGTTCCATTAGGGTTTTGAATTAAATGTATGTCTAGAAAAGGTATTGTATTATAATTTTCAAATTCCGTCGTAAAATTTAGTCTACGTGAAAATTTCTTAAATTCGGCTAAAGTTCTCTTCTGGGCTTATCAGGTAACTCTTATCTATATTGATAAGGCACTCAGCTCTTGGCCAGACCAAGGTTACATTTATCTTCATTTAGATCAATTCTAATCAATGATCGAATTCTATAAATTCTAATAATTTATATTTCAATCAGAATTTACTAATTTTGTAATTTGTGTTATTTTGTCTTACTCTTGAGAACAAATAAATACCACAAGGATGCCATTCATTAGAGACCTCTGCAGTGGGATCGTTGGAAATTTCAGAAACTGTAAGTAAGAATATACTTTGTTCATGAAAACTATGCAGAAAGTTGTTTTTCTTTAATCAAATATCTCGGAAAATAAGATAACATAGGTATACAAAAAAAAAAAAGAAAAGATTTGATGTTGTTTTTTTAATGTGCTAAAATCGAAAATGAGAGATTTTAGCACACAGGAGTTATTTCGATAAAAGAAAACAGAATCAGCAGACAGTTATTAAATATATCCTTGTTATTCACAATAACAAATACCTAAGACTGTACAGACGTCAGCTTGTCGGAGTAAACAATAATGCTTTTGCAGCTGTTCGAAATCAAATATCTCTTACTAAGTCGTTCATCTTCTGATGAGAAAGAAGCTCAAGTTCGTTCATTGGTCTTGTTTGAAATCACTGTTTGATCATACCTTTCCACAATAGAAGCTTCTCTATCTGTTTCTCAATCAATGCTTTAACATCACAGCTACAAAAGTAGCAGTAGTCCCTGTGGTTTTCTGCTCTCTCAACATCATGGTGATAAAAAATCTAAATGATTGTGAGCGTTGTAACAAAAGCTTTTCTACACACCTATGGCATACTTATTTTGGAGTCCACACTTCGTCATTGTAGCGGGCAACACTGAGTGGTGAAGGTTATCGGTAATCAGCTGGCGTGATAACCAAAGAGGCAATGTTAAATGGATTTGCAACTCGCGCAGTTAATAATGACTAAAATGTTGATATAAATCAACATTTTATTTTTATTATAACCATTATTTTTATTTAGATGTATTTTTAATTTATAATTATTTTTTTTTAGAAGTATTAGGTAATTTTCATTTATATACAATGCAATGGCAAATCCATGAGGAATTTTACTCCAGCAAATACCTATAACTATTCTTACTCTTGTCACCCATTTTTCGTGCTATCTATTTGTCTAATTGTTTTTTGTTGATTCATTCATTCACCAGGCTTTATAAAGAAGGAACTGTTCGTTTTATTTACCACATACCCTAAATCTTAATCTCCTACTATAAATCAAACCAAGATATACATAATTTACCTATGACGAAATCTGTTAGAACTCGTAGGTACTTCTTGATTGTGTACTCACTACAGATAAAACAGAAGCAATCTAGACTGGTATCTTATCACTTTTACACAAATATAGCATTCATTTCAAATGACGCGGCTGGACTGAGAGAATAAGACAAATAGGCTCCAGATATAACAATGTCAGGTATAGAATGTTACTTCTGAGACCCGACTACAATGACATTCTTGCCCAAACAGGTTCTGCCCAGAGTTTCATGCCTTTACCACCGCCACACCTTGGTAAAAACGGCCAATCTAGGTGGACATTAGGAAAAATTTTCATGTCAAAAGAACATTGAATGAACTTTGTACTGTTATCAAGGATTTGATGATGGATTAACATTTGTGTAAACAAACATTCTTTCCAAAAAAAACTGGTAGTTCTCAAATCTGTATCAAGCGCAGAGCACTTCAGTTGTGCCCTACCATTCATTGTGTGTGGTAGATATAATAACGTCACATATAATATGTTAAAATCTTAATTCTAAATATGTTTAATGTTAACTCTTTGTAAATACATCAGTGATATAGGCACCATATTATAATCCTTTGTTTAGATAGCTTCTCTCCGTCATGTTGTTTGTTTGTTTGTACTCAGTGTGTGCTTGTGATGCTTGAGATCTCCAATAAACTTTGACCACTCTCCTCTATCATGCCTTTGTTATTCACCCCAACAATGGTTATGGGCCCAGCATGATATTAGTGGAGAAGTGGGAGTTTTTAATGAGTTCGGGATTTTGAGTTTGTGCGAGTATCGAGGATAGTGACGCCGGTACCGACTGCGAGTTCGCCTAACCTTAGTGGAAACAATGGAAAAAGAAAAAACGATGGAGAGTTCACCGAATTGGATGCCCAGCATTAAAAAACTTTTTGGAAGGGAAAATTATTCTGCGTGGTAATTCGGGATGGAAATGGAAAGATTTATGGGCTTGTGTTACTGGAGAAGATTCACGGTCAACCGCCAGTTTTTTCCCCGGAAAGTGTGAAGTTGGAAAGTTTTTTCCACTGTCGGACTCGAAAGTGGGCCCGGGAGCATGGTAGTCAAGCGCTAAATCTTTAATAATTAGTCAAGAAAATGAAACAGCCTTGGCCTCCAAAACATTTCGGAAGAGTCAAGATTCTAGAGGTCAACGTGCCCACCAAGGTAACCGTTCTCAAATTTCCTATTACAATTAAAACCTGGACATAAGTCAACAGAGTGCAGGGAAGGTTTAATTTGTGACAGTTGCAAGAATAGATATATGGTTGAACCGGAACAGTCTGGTATCCTACCTTAAATGTTTTTGGGGCAATAGGTGTTGAAAATGTAATTATATAATTGTGGGTAGCTATTTCGGAGCCATTTTTTAAAAATTTTAATTCTGACAATATCAATTATTTTTTTATTTAATTCTTTTTTAATTTCTTCAATATTCAGGTATTGAAAGTCATAAACTTTTATAATTCCCTTACTATAATTAAGAAAATTATGGGGGGTAACGTGTATTGGGAATTGTCCTCCAAAATCTTTACAGGAAAGGAGTATTTAGATTGGGTGCCCTTAAAGGTTTCGACCAATAGTGATCCGTCCCTCATTTTTTTAATATTTTTTACCTCCCCTTCTAGGCCTGTAATAAATTTATTAATGGAAAAAGGAGAGATTTTGACAAAGCTCTCGTCGCCCTCTCTTATAATTATTATGAAGGTTGGACTAATATTTTGTCCTTCTTCTGGAATCAAGCTGTCTGGTTCGGATTTCATTTTTCCCCTGGACGTTTTCTTTTAGCCCGAGGACTAATTGGGTCGTCTGGTTCTTCCATAATTAGAAGACCGATATAATCGGCCGTTGAACTTGAAAATATATAAAATTAAACAGTGCTTAAAATTCAAGGAAAAAAATAATAGTAATAATAATTATAAAAAGAGGTAAATATAAATATAAATATCACAAAAATATAGACGAGAAAAAGAAGAAAAAGGGAAAAAAGAAGATATATAAAGGAATAGTTTCTCTTATCTGTTTGTTGTCCCTCGGAGCTCTAGTAGTTCCTTCCACTTCGGAGTCCAAACAAACCATGATAAGTTCTGTTTTATTTATATTGTTAATTTTCTATCTTTTTCGTATTTTTAAATTCTATTTAAAAGGTTTTTATTTTTTTTTATCTATAATGATTTTGTTTTTTTTTTCGTTAGGGCCATCTATGGACCACTTGTGCTTTAGATGTTTCTTAATGTCATCTTCGTTGCTTGTCATGATTGGTGTTCTTAGTTGTGGGCTCGGCAGCTGCTTTCTTGTTGGTACCTCGAGCTTTTCTGATGTCCCAGTAGTCCTTCATTTTCCGGCTAAATTCAACCCAACGGTCTTCAGACCATTTCCTGGTTTCGTCTTTTGGTCTGTGGGTCACTTCTGAGAGGGATGTTAAGAAGGATTTAGTTTTAAGAGTTTTATGATAGTCACTCCGGTTGGCTAAGTCATTTTGATTTATATGGAGTTCAGAAAGATCCTTCTCCACTTGCATCATCCACAAGAATCCAGTAGCTTTGCCCTTGTTAGCAGCCTTAAAGATCCTATGGGATAGCCTCTTTGAGTCCATTCTTGACAGATGTCCGTAAAAAGCCTTCTCGCCTTCTTCTGATGGTTTGAGCCTCCTGTGTTCAAGAGCCATTGTTTCGCTTAGATCCTCTGAAAACCATTCCCCTGGGTACTTAACTATAACTTTGATATTAGTTCATCGGTATGGGGTTTCCATGACAGCCTTGAATCAAAGATGACCCCTAAATATCTGATAAAATTAGGTTTATTTAGGATTTGATTCCCAAGATGTGCAGTGAATGGTTGCGTGCATTTTCGAATTCTGCAAAAATGAACTTCGGAAGATTTGGGAGGGCTAAAGTTAAACCCGTGGCAGGTGGCCCAATTTTCTAGGTTGTTAAGGGTTTCCTATATTACGAATTGGCCAAGGTTAATATCGGAGGAGCTATAATAAATTAAAATGTCATCAGCGTATAATGAGATTCTAACGGGAACTTGATCAAATCTTCTTATGTCATTAATAGCGATGTTAAATAGTGTGGGACCTACGACAAATCCTTGAGGTGCTCCATTATATAAGTCAAATTCGTCGGAAAAAAAACTGAACCTGTTCGTACCATAAATTTACGATTTGAAAGAAAATTTTGAATGAAGTACAAGATGTTTCCAGAGAAACCCCATGACTGTTAGGTTGCAATGTATTATGGGTACGAAAATTAATATTAATTAATAATTAATAATGGGCGGCGGGATGAAAAGGACCGGCACCCCTCTGAAATCTGAAATGTGAGTGATGGGCCATAAAGGCCGTCAGGGGAGATCTGGGTCAGATCAAACCTTTCGGAAGTATCGCCGGTTGTTTGTCTACAAAATAGGAGACAAAGAAGATCATGACAAAGGAACCTAAAAGTAAAAGTGGAAGGGATACGCGTGTATATATTCTCGGCCCTGGAAACGAAAAGGGGAGTTTTGGTGGAAGAGTTGACCGACGGAAGAGTGGACGAAGAGAGGAGAGGCGGTTGGAAGTGAGATGGCTGAGGGGAGATGCTGGAGGTCCTCAGCGATGATCTCTTGGATGGCCCGCCCAGAGAGACAGGAAGGAAGCCCTGATTATGACCGGACTCAATACGCCGACTGAAGACCCATACTCCATTTTGATAAGTACCCATTCCATTTGTAATAGTCTGTAATAAGTTTAATTTTGGTAAATTGTGTGCTGACCTTATCTATATCTATATAATCATTTTCATAAATAAAGTAAGTTGAATATTCATGATAATTATTCTCTTTCCTAAATGCCACTAAAGAAATACTGAATTGGTTTACACGTGTCAGATCAGAAATCCAATAAGGTAAATAATAAAACATTAATAATTGGGGCTCTATGAATAGATTAACAGATTATTTCTAAAAAAAAAAAAAACCCAAGAGCAACATAGCAAGGTCTTTATAATTTTGCCTCTCCAACATGAATCAAAGGCATTTTTTAAGTCCAGAAAAACAGCAAAAACGTTTTGATTTTTATTGAAAGACGATTTTAAATATGAGTTAAATTTGAAAAGGAGATGCGTTGTTGATTTATGTTTGCGAAATCCAAATTGTTCGTTGTGTAGTAATTTACGAGTTTCTAATTCCCATGAAAGGCGGCGATTGATTATTTTTTCGGTTAACTTACTCAGAACCAAAGTGAGAGAGATATGTATGTAACTCTGAACCAATCTAGGGTCTTTATTGGGTTTGAGTAATGGTACTACCGTTGCCGTTGACCACATTTTAGGGAAATCCCTGTTCCTCCACATATTTTTTAGGAGTTTTAGTAACAAGTTAATCACTATCGGAGACATTTTTTTTATAAATTCCATGTGAATCTGATCTGGACCTGGAGATTTGGAATGAGAATATTTTATACTATATTTTAGTTCTTCCATCGTGAAGGGAAGATTGTATGACTCATTATCATGGTTTGAGTTAGGAGAAGTCTGAATAAGTTTATGTGCCACATTATTTTTCGTGATACAAGAAATATGTTGTCCAAAAGCATTGACAATGTCCTTGGGTTCAGTAAAAGTTATATCGTTGTAGGTGATTGACCTCGGAATTTTGTTGACTTGTCTGCCCTTGATAGCTCCTATTTTATTCCAAAAATGTTTGTTGATCCGGGTGATGAAATGGAGGAAATAAATTTAGTCCAAGATTTTTTTTTTTTGCCTGGTTGATAACCCATCGTGCTTCTGCTTTGGCTTTATGGTAATTAATATGGTTAGCTAACGAAGGGTGAGATTTTAATAGTTTTAGAGCTTTGTGTCTTTTTGTCAGGGCGGAGCGACACTCATTGGACCACCAAGGAACTTTCCTCAGATGTTTGGATGGCTTCGTCTTAGGAACAAACTGTTCAGCAATTTCCACAATCTTCGATGTGAACGCTTCAATATTTTCACCATGATAAGGAGAAATCACATAGTTTTTGAAAAAATCCGAAAAGGCTTAGGAGTAACCCTCGCAGTCAACTTTATCTATCCTCCATTTCCCAAACGAAGTTGGAAGAAATGGATCAATTTGCAGCGATAGTGTGAGAGGTACGTGATGACTATCAGCGAGGTCACAGTGGAAATAGGACTGAGGGATGATGGGAAAAGAATGAGAGGCTAGACAAAGGTGAAGACAAATTGAAGTCCAAGTTTTGTGAGCTCTGCTATAGAAGGATGGCTCACAGGGACTGCACAACACGAGGGAAAATTCATCCATTATTGATTCTAAAATTTTCCTCTTGCATCAGTTTTACGGTCAGGACCCCATGTTGGACTGTGGGCGTTCATATCTCCCATTATAATAAAGAGAGGTGGAAGTTCGAGCAGAAGATCCCGAATTGAATTATTAGTATTATTGAATTATTGTCTGAAGGATGTAAGTAAATAGAACAGATAGTGAACTGGACCGAAAGTTGGACAACGGCTGCGACAGCTTCCAACTTAAAAGACAAATTAATTTCCTTATAACTAATACCTTTTTTAAAGGCGAGAGAAACACCCCCACTGGCCTGTGTATTGCGAGAAACAGATTTATTAATACAGTTAAAAGAAGATTTTAAAATTGACTGATTGGCTTTTAAGTGAGTTTCCTGAATCGAAACAATTGAGGCATTATAACAAGAAATTAGCATTTGTAAATCATTATAGTGGCGGTATATGCCATCACAATTCCAATTAAAAATTAACATTTGTGGATGTATTTTAATAAAACAAAATATAATCTTATAACAGTAGTTATGTAAGGTTAATTCTGTGTATTATCATAAGTATCGATAAGGGAGGTGTACTTTACATGATTTTGAAGCCATTTCATTATTTTAGTAAATCTGCTTTTTTAAACCTTTTGTGGGGAGAACAGAATACAAATCTGAAAACATATTAATGATGGAATCAAGATCGTTAGATAGTTCTAGGGAGGCTGATACTGGGTCTTTTGTTGAAATCGCGTTATCTAATAATGAGCATAGTTGAATGTACGTAAGTGGATAGTTTTTTTCCGGTAAATCAATTAGCTTTGTAATAGGAACTAAAGCATTGGCTATAGATTTTTTATCCGGTTTAATTGGGGAGTTAGGCGTTATTGTGTTACTCGTATTAGACTCCTGATTCTGTAAATCACCAGTAGGCTGTTGGTTGTTGGCTTTCTCGGAACCCAACTCGCGATTATTGTTTGATGTGTCGTGGATGGAACCTAGTTTAATTATTTTTTCGTCAGTAATATCACAATGATCCCTGGGATCTACTGAATTAATTTTCAAGTTATTTTCTATTTGAGCTGGGTTTTTTATTAACACTGTTTTGTTAATAGTTGAAATGTTAGTTTTCTTTGGGGTAGTACGCTGACTGTTATTCGATGGATTATTTTCATTTAGTGAGGGGAAATCAGCGAGTCCTGGTGGGTTAGTTTGTCTACTGTCGGTACGAAGGGTTGAGCAAAGGGAGGTAAAGTGACCCTGTTTCTTACACCTGAAGCAGGCCCCATTATCCTGGTAAATGAAAATACGAAATGAGCCCTCATCAGTTTTAATGGTTAGAGATTCTGGAAGGAATTCACAGCTATCTGGAGTAACATAAACTTGTCGCCTCCAACTGTGAGGAACTGAATTGGCGACATTGGCCTGTTTTAAAGCCTCTTCTATTGCACTGTGAGGTATGCATGGGTCAACATTAGAAATTATGATTTTTTTTTCGTAGGGTTGATTAGCCTTCTGATGGGAATAATATTTGCCCCTAATTTTATGGTTGAATTAGATGCTATTAGTTGGTCAACCAACGATTTTGAACTAAGGGGCACGCATATGAGGTTGTTACTTATTCTAGAGGCAAACTTAATGTCTTTTGGAGAAACGATTTCTGCAAGTTTTTCCAAGTATTCAAGAAGTTTTATACCTTCTACACTGTTGAAAACGATAGCTTGGTCTCTTTTGGGAAAATTTTCTAATTTCTGATCAGTAATATTGGCAAAAGTCTTACCTTCTCTTTGATTAATTCCTGTTTTCTGATATTCTTCTGTTTCAATAACAACATTGTTATTGATGTTCTGGGATGACATTTTTTCTGGAAGAGATGTTCGCTATAGAAGTTAACGGCTGTAGTTGACTACCTCAAAGAAGTAGGCAGGGTGGTGTTACTTAGGCAGCCACAGTGAATTCTCCGAAAATCCTATTGTTCACAATCTTCAAAGGGTGCCGGCACTTCAAACGTTCACGAAAAACACCGCGATGTGCACTCACTGAAGGCTCCAACTAGACTCCTGTTTACTTTTAGATTGATGAGTTTACTTCAATGTTGCAATAGACTCATCTGAACTGAGAAAAAGGTAGATTCTAGGTTCAAGGAATGAAATTCAGAAAGGCTAGGTTTAACATGTCCAGATTCGAGAAATACAACTTAGGCCTGGTAGAGAAAAGCCGATTTGAAGAGGGCCAATTATACTTCAGAACAATTATCTTGTGACCGAAAAGCTGAAGGAAGAGTGGTTGGGGGACGAAGCTACTAGTGAAGCTAGGTTGGTGGGTTGCTCGTAAGGAATATGTACATCGAACTGGTCTTACATGCCATCACCAGAGAGCATAAGTCTTTTAACCTTCGCCTTAACATAAGTCTTTTAATAGCTTATCGTTACGAAACAACTCAAACTTGTAAGGGTACACCTCTGCAGCCACCATGAGTTCACAGCAAGTACCATATTATAAGGTTTCGACATCGATCGTATTTTTGTTTGTTTACAACTATAAGGAACTTAATTTGTGGCCAAATTGTGCGGCTTAAACATATAACCTATTTTTTTATTTTAGCTTATTTCCATATATCATATGACAATTAATCTATTGTTATTCACCCAATAAAAATTGTAATCGCATTTTTCGCGAATTAGCCGCGATCCAGGCCGATTTTTTTAAATTCCTTTCTTAGCGAGCACATACAGCTATAGGAAGCTACATATCGAATTTCATTCCAATCCGTTCGGTGGTTTCTGAGATTTCGTATTAAATGAGCGAGTGGTATTTGACAAATATATAGTAGATATAAAATACATTTAACATATATAATATATATAATTTTAACTAGTTGATTATTTAAACTTATAAATTTAAGTAATTGAAGGTTTTTTGTTTATCGAAAAAAAATCTTGTACTGAAGTATGCAATTTGGCATTATTTTTCAATGATATTTTCACGCATAGTAGTAATTTTCACCTGGTATTCATTGTATTGTAAATTGTATTCATTAGGTGTTTGAAGATTGCGTAAAATCGTAACTTGAAATCCAATTTTTAATTTTAATGATTTCATCTGGTTAGTTTTTAATATCTATAAATTATCTATCCATAAAAGTTAAATTAAATTTTTATTATTTTAAATTTAATTATTTAATTTAAATTTAATTAATTTTTAATTTTATTATTGTTACCAACAATGTGGTTTAAAATTTAGTGTTATTAGTAATTTCAGTTGTTTGTCTGTTGGGGTTTATAGGCATAAAACCCTATGGTCATCAATGCCTGTGTAGTTCTATATATAAATATTATATACGTTTATTTTCACATAAGAATTAGGGTCGGGAAGGGTGCCACGAACAGAGGTGCGGTCCCAAGGAGAGACGAGCCTCACCAGCCGAGCAGGAAACGTGCCACGGTTTGTTTATTTATATGGATTTTCTTCTTTTTAAATTATATACGAAGCTTATAAGTAGGATGTGGATAAAAACCATTTACATTTCTTCTACATGGAAAAGTCCAAATCCTCACAAAGTTCTTTTAGAATTTAAAAAAATTATCTGGCGAACTTTTGATTTTTTTTTAAAAAAAAGCTGGTTATAGCCACTTAGTCATAAGTCAATTAAACACAATTATGCAAACAGATTCATTTTCGGTTGCATAGGTTGATCCTAATTTGAAAAATACGATTTGTAAGGAAGCGGGTGATTAGATTAGTAGGCTACCTGCTGTTGTAGTAGTGGGGGGAGGGCTGTGAGGACCCAGCTCCCAGTCAGCTACCGATCTAACGTCTCCACAATAGTGGAAAAACCGACAGATTAGAGGCCAACAAAATTTAATATATTTTTTATAATATAAATAATATTTTAAAAAACGAACCTGTGTGCAAATTTCAAAATAACTATATATGTTCTTCGGTATATAAAAAGAAAAAAAAAAAAACTAAAACAAACTCTTTTAAAGCATAGTTAGAATATCTATGAAATTTATAAACATTTTTACACCCAGGAGATATTAAAAATATTAACCGACAAAAAATTATATTTGGAACAAATAACGAGTTAACATATGATTACTATATGTAATTAAAAATACCCTAAACAAATATTTTGGCATTGTTCAAGAGGAATTTATTTCACTGATTATTATATTCGAACAACGGAATTCAAAGTGTAAAGTAATCATTAGGACCAAAACATGTGTTTAGTTTTCCACAAAAGGTAAATAAATCGAGAAATAATGAGTAAACTATAACTGTTTATTTAAAGAAGTAAATTTTTTAATTTTATTGATAACAGTTAACTAAGAAATATATAACTGTTAATAATTTATCAATTCCTAAGAACTGTTTCATTGAACCCTTCAACATGAAAACACATTTGTAATATAGAATGTAACAGCTGATATTTATAAAATTTGATAATCAAGCTTCTTGCATGTCTACTAAGAATTTCAAAGTAAAAACAACATACACATTAGGAGAACATAATATTTATATGAACATTTTTTATTACTAAAAACCTAAAATTACCCTTATTATTCATTAGAACCTCATAATGTAAGTAGGAATTATCTGGAATATAAGAGTCCTGAACTAACTACTTCGGCAAAGAATTAAAAGAAAAACTTTTATCGGTCTCTGTACGTGTATAAGTAAGTGTAAATTCACTCTTACCGATTTGTTTCATTCGATCCATGAAAATTATTTATTAATAAATAACATATAATTCATATAACAAATGATATCTCGGAATAATTATAAAACATTGGGCAATAAAAATATTTATACCTTGAGAGTACTACTAGCCCAGTCAAATAAGGAGTTTTAGACAGCAAATCTCGAAAAGGAAGCAATGAAGCTAAATTTTTGCATATACTTTCGTTTTGGGATTCTAAATAAGTGGTGAAATGTCACCAACCTCAGCATGTTAGCATAATGATATTCATGGTCAAAGGTCACAAAATCAGTTTTTTTTTCAAATATCTCGATGTCTTTGCCTCGGGCGTCAATCGAGAAGGTAACAAAACTTGTAGATAATAATATTTTCTATGATTTTTTTGGGTTCCATTAATTTTTTTTTTTTTTTTTTTTTCTTTAGGATTAACCGTTTTCAAGATACAGTGTGGAAAAACAGTAGCCGGCACTGGTTCGGACAAACATTTGCTTCTAGTGCCTTCATCAATCGTTTCTCAGAAAAAATATCGGAATCAAAGTTGTAGAGCATTAAATTTTCTTTAATTTCGTATATACATTTTGGCACTTGATTAAAAATATTTGACAAAAAGTGAGGTAACAATTGGTTTTTCTCGATTATTATCTATTTTTAATAACGTATATTTCGAAAACCGTTGAGCGTTAGACGAATGTTTATCGAAACAATCTTATAGAAAATTTAATTAGCTTTAATTTTGATTATTATCATATTTTTCCAGAGTCCACCGTTTTCGAGATATAATCTCAGAGATATAATCAGTCTGGCTTGAGACGCTGCCCGATAAACATCTCCGTTAACTGCTTCTGTAAATCTAACATTTTTATTTTCTCTCTCTATTCTCTTAGTATTCTGTTATTGTTTTCGTTATTTTGTTTACTCAAAGTTTTATTATTAATTAAACTAGTAAATTACAAATATAAGTTTCGTTTTTATTTTTCTATAATAATTACGATAACTGTTGACGAGTTGGTGAAGCAAGAGTGCCTAATCCCCACTGTATTACCGCTGATTCCTGCTGCTCTACTAAGCAAGGTTACATATCTATTTATTTATCTATTTATTGACTCGCGCTAAGTTGAATATTTTAAAAATGGCTGTATGTTCAATTTGTGAAAAGTCGATCGCACGAGAAGAAAAAAAGATATTAAACTGTCAAAAATGTAAAATGTTATTTCATGAAAAATGCAGTAATCTTCAAGAAAAAGAAATTGAGGCCATAAGAACAGAAAAAAAATATGGTTGTGCGAAAAATGCGACAAAACAAAAAAAAAACAGCAACAGTTGAAGAAAAAAACCAAAATTCATTAAAATCGATTCCGGATCAAAACACCGAACCGACGGCATCTCAATTATTGTCCGCAATAAAAAAAATTGAAGAAACCACCAAAGATCTGAAAGGCACATTAGAAAAGTACGCCGAGATAAGTTTCGAGCTGAGTGATCGGCTCTCAAAAATTGAAAAACATTTAGAAGGCCAATCCAGGCATCTGGAGGAAGCGGTGCTGGAAAACAAAGCACTAAAAACAAGAGTCACCGTGCTGGAAATTAGGGTGAATAAGGCAGAACAAGGGTTGTTATGCAGATCGGTCGAGATACGCGGTATACCGGTACGCTCGGGGGAGACCCCCGCTGGCCTGGTTACAAGCGTGGGAGCTGGCCTTGGTCTTAAGTTAAACATTGAGGACATAGATATGGTCGAACGCCGAAGGTCGAGAAAAGATGACCCGCGACCACCGCCCATCATCGCGCGCTTCGTGAGGCAGTCAGTGAGGGATGATCTGGTGCAAAAAAGAAAAATTAAGCGAGACTTCTCGACCAGAGATATAGGTTGGCAGGAAAATGATTCCCACCGGATATATCTCGCCGAAGAGATGACACCAGCGAACAGGCACCTATACTGGCTTGCACGGCAGAAGAGGTCCACCGGAAAAGTGAAATATGTTTGGTTTGCGGCTGGTAGAGTGCGCTGCCGGAAAGATGACGGCCATCCGGTGATCTTCATTGACCAGGCTCAAGACCTTGATGTTTTCGGATGACTAACAGGATTGCAAGTACCATCCAGTCTTTCTCGCGGATACAGCATTCTCTCTGATCTTCATTTTTTTTCGGCTTTTGTATTGGTATTAGTCTTACAGCTTATTATATTTGACATTTACCACATATTTCCATATATCTTTCTTTTTCATTTTTACTTTTTCTTATTTGTATTTTTATTTCATGGATTCATCTTTACTTTTTCCTACATCGCAATCGATTTATCTATTTTTTTCAGAAAAAAATCATTTTTTCTACCAGTTTATGTAAATTTTTGTCTACGTTTTAGTAATGATTTGACAAACCATAATTTTTTCGTTAATTATTACATATCTAAATCTCTATACAATGTAATATTCTTATTTTTCTTTTTCTTGTCTCTGTGTTTCAAATTTCCTAATGATAGATGCATTTATGTTTTCCCGTTGTTCTTACTACCCTGTTTTCTGTGATAATTATTGTTCCTATCAGCTCCAATTAAAAATTTCCATTATCTCTCAAAGTAACCTTGTCCTTTCTCTTTCCTATGTCTAATATACTACTGACCTGTCACGTTAACTCCCAATCCCTCCCAGCGCACTTCGATGAATTTCATGACTACTTTATCCATAACACCTATCATATCATTGCAGTTTCTGAGACTTGGTTGAAACCATATATTCCCACCTCTTCCATATCTATTCCTGATTACACCCTTATTCGCCATGATCGGACGGACCGAACTGATAGAGGTGTTTGTTTATATGTTCGCAATAACCTAAGAGCAAAAATTCTTCTAAAATCCAGTTCTCTTGATATTCCACACCTTGAATACATGTTCACTGAAATCTCTTCGGAATTGTTTTCCCTCCTTTACCTTATAGTTTACCGCCCTCCTCAGGTCAAATTCGACCCACCATTCGAATCATCGCTTTTTACTTATGTACCTCTGTATAATAATGTCATCATTGCTGGTGACTTTAATACTAACCTCCTCTCAGATTCTTCTGATAAAATGTATCTTATGGACTTGGTGTATTTTCTACATCTTTTTGCAGTACCTTTCCAACCCACCCATCACACCCAGTTCACAGATACGTTAATTGACCTTATGATTGTAGATTCTCAGAAAAACCTATTATCCTTCTCTCAAAATCCAGTACCTTTCCTCTCATGCCACGATCTCATCCAAATCTCCTATGACATATCTGTTCCTATCCTTATTCCTAAGAAAATATCTTGGAGAAATCTTGACCATATAACCCCAGATAGAATAGAATCCTTACTTGACGCACTATCCCATTCCTTGGAATCCATATATTCTTCCCCCTCAATTGACGAAATGGTGGAATGCCTGAAATCGAATCTTTATACTGTCCTTAATCATCTTGCCCCTCTCAAAACCTCAATTATCCGACGACTACCAGCTCCATGGATTAACCCTGACATTAGAAATCTGATGAAGCGAAGAGATGCTGCCAGGAGACGTTTTAGGCGTACTAGACATTCAGATGATTATTCATCGTTTAAGCTTCTTAGAAACCTCACCCAGACCTCTTTACGCCGTGCTAAAGCACAGTATTTTCAAAATATCCTATCCCAAGCGCCTGACCCTAAATCTAAATGGAAAATTTTGAGAAAATTTGCAGTACCCAGTTCCACATCTGATAACAATTATCCATTCACTCCAGATGAACTTAATTCCTACTTTGCTGACCCCCACCCTAATGAACTCCCTGTAAACACCTTATCCTATTCTATTCCTCAAACCCCTATCAATTCTAATAACTTTTATTTTCTTAATATTTCCCCTAATGACCTAATTGATTCAGTTTTTTAAATCTCGTACCAATGACCATGGTTTGGATCAAATACCTTTAAAAATAATCAAACTCTGCCTTCCTGTTATCTTACCTGCCCTGCTCCACATATATAATTTCTCCTTACAAAACTCTATTTTCCCTACAGCTTGGAAAAAAGTCCTTGTCCGTCCATTAAATAAAGTTCCTTCTTCTTCCTCAGTTTCCCACTTTCGACCTATATCAATCCTATCAAATTTATCTAAACCATTAGAAAGATTAGCACATACCCAACTCACCTCCTTTCTTGACTATAAAACTCTCCTTAATCCTTTTCAATCAGGATTCCGATCCGGATACTCCACGCAGTCTGCTTTGGTAAAAATTACTCAAGACCTTTACTACTCCTTAGACCAACAGAATATTACGATTCTGATCCTTTTTGATTTTTCAAAAGCTTTTGATTCTGTTGACCATACAATCCTCCTCTCCAAACTCCATAACCTCTCAATATCTAATAGTGCGTTAAGCTGGCTTCATTCTTTTTTATCCAACCGTTCCCAAACAGTGATTATACCTGGAAAACCTCACTCATCTTCACTACCACTCTCGCTAGGAGTACCCAGGGATCTTCTCTTTCACCTACCCTAAAATCTTGCATGGAATAGCCATATCTCTCAAATCACGAGAAAATCTATTTTTATTCTTAAGCAACTTTCACATTACCGTGATTCATTACCATTAAGTACTCGAAAACTTTTAGTCTCATCACTTATTTTTCCTAACTTTGACTATGGATGCGTAGTATACGGAGGACTGTCTGATGAGCTCGAGATGAGATGTAAAAGAGTAATGAACTGTTTTATTAGATTTATTTTCGGGATCTCCAGACGTTCTCACATATCTCACAGGTATTCTGAAATCGGGTGGCTGTACCCCGGTTTTCGACCTCAATACTTCCTGGGTGCTCTCATATTTCAAACCTTGAAAACCAAAAAACCCACCTATATCCATGACCTCCTTACTCTGCGCTCCTCCATTCACCTCTTAAATACTAGAACCCAACCCATCAACCTATACACTCCGGCGCATCGAACTGCATCCTTCGAGAAATCCTTTATTATCCGTGCTTCCTCGTTATGGAATTCATTGCCCATCACAATTCAAAAAAGATCCACTCTTACTTCCTTTAAACATCATTTATTCCTTTACCTCCTGGATCTTCAATCTTCCGAGCTAATGTAAAACGTGAACATTTATGTAATATACATTATAATAGTATACATAAGATGTATCATTTTACAAGATGTCACAGTTATCTTGTAACATATAATTTAATTCTTTATCAATTTTTATTATTATCTATTGTTATTATTTATTATAATTAATTATCAAAGCCAGATGATTGTCCTATGTACTGTAATCATATGTTATTCTTAGGGGACAAGTAGTCCCTGAATAAAGTTCATTCTCTTCATCTTCTTCTTCTTCTTAATCGAAAAACTGAAACAGGAGATCTTCTTTTTGAAATTTAGCTTAATTTCTTCCTTTCCGAGGTGAAGTCCTTATTTGACTGGGGTTTTGGTGGAATTTCTCACTGGCAGTTCTATAATAATTTATGATTACGACAAAACGTACATTACAATTTAAAAATATTGTAGATATTAGAATTCATCAGATTTCTAATCTGTACAATATAATCAAACCATCATGATCTTGTATCAAATTTTATAACTTTTTGAACTCAACAATTTTTTATGAAATCAGCAAAAGTACAAAAGCTTTTTTATTTTAATATTAATAAAGTAAGTAATTTTACAATATAGCCCGAACGTTAGTAGTAGTAGGAACTAAAACTTTTATGCAAACCCTCTTTTAAATTAAATGTTCACTCAATACGTACATTTGAGCTCTTTTGAAAAAAATTAATAAATAATTCAACACCTTTCAATAAATAATATTCATTATTGTTCATTAAATAGTAAAAAAAAAAGTATAGATATTCTATGAATCAGAGTTAGGAAAGAATTAGTGTCAGGATTCCAGGTGTGTTTGGGTATGGTTCTTGAAAAAACAGATAGACAAAACAGAGAATACTTCCAATTCAAAAATAAACACATTTAATAAAAAAATATATAAAACAAAAGTTGTTGAAAATTAGATTTACTTTATTTATGTTCTAAGAGTAGCGGTTTCCGAGTTATTTGATCAAACAGCTAAGAACATACGATGTTCAACCATTTCAAAAATGTTCTAAAAACAATGATTGTATAGGGATTATTATTGATTGACTCTGATTTATGTTGACTACCGCTATAGTCCCGGCATCTGTAATAATGTCAACTCATGAGCTTTTTTACCCGATTTCATACAAATTATTGATATATTTTTTATATTTTGATAAGAAAACATAACGAACCCCACAATTGTTGTGTATTTTAGTACAAATAAGCCAAACATTAATGCACGCTTGAATATCTAGTTTATTCCATAAAACACATGTAACAATTATTAGATAAATTTAACAAAACCTTCTTCGTGGTTAGCAACTCAGAAACAGTGTTGGTAATTGCCTTAATATATTACAACTCTCCGCCACTTAATTGAATACTTTTTTTTTTATTACAGATTAAGTCGAACTACGGGCTTCCTCTCTCTCTCTGTGATCGTCTCACCGTGGGTGGTGTATCCGCTGGTTTACTGCTAGTTCTTTGCATGTTATCCGCTGAATCAATTTCTAACTGTTGTGCCACATTAGGGGTGTCGTTCAGGGGTGAATGTTTCTTCTGTGCATTAGGAGTAATAGTCTTCCTTGGTGGTGTTTCAGGTTGGCTTTGTTCTACGGTAGATGATGATACTGGATTGTGATTTATCAATGGTCGGGTTTCTGGTATAGATGTCTTGCGTTGATGAAAAGTTGAGTCAAAATGCATTTTAGGCTGTGAAGGTGTTTCCACTTCTCTATGTCTCACCTGGTTGATGTGTCTTTTGATGATATAACCATGATCCAGTTCAATGAGATAGTGTAGTTTCCCTAGGCGTTCGATCACAGTTCCAAATTTCCAGATGTGGACCTGAGTGATTTCTCGCTTGAACTCTATCGCCAGATAGGAAAACTCGAACTTAGCTCTCTGAAGGTGAAGACGCATTCGTTTTGATTGGCTTAATTAAATGTAAGCGTGTTCGAAGTTGTCTCTTTAAATGGAGTTCAGCTGGGGACCTACCATTAGCCCTATCGATATTCAAAGATCGATATTTGAATAGGAATGAATTTAATTTTTGCTTTAGTGTTCCTGGATCGTCCACCTTACTTTTGAGCTTTTGCTTTAAATTTTGAACAGACCTTTCTGCTAACCCATTTGTAGCAGGATAATTTGGTGCACAGAACCGTTGAGAAATACCATATTTTTTACAAAACTTTAAAAATTCATCTGATTTAAAAATAGCAGCATTGTCTGAAACTATTACAGTAGGTAATCCATATCTTGAAAATATTTCTTCTAACGAATTTATTGTAGAGCCGGAGGTTGGAGATTTAGGGGACATAATAATTTCTACCCATTTAGTTTTAGCGTCAACTACAACAAAAAAGTAATTATCTTTAAAAGGGCCAGCATAATCGATATGAATTCTTTGCCATGTTTCTTCAGGCTCTTTCCAACTATGAAAAGGGGCTTTTTCGGGGTTCTTTTTGGTTTCGGCACAGCTTTTACAAGCTGCTACTAAATGTTCAATTTCAGAATCTATTCCGGGCCAATAGCATAAAGATCGAGCAATTCCCTTCATTTTAACCATTCCCACATGAGTAGAATGTAATTCTTTTAATATGGCTGGAGGTAGATTAGTTGGGATGTAAACTCTGGAACCACGCAAAACAATACTTGTGTGTATACTGTATTCTGAATTTTTAATATCACCATTTATTAGTTTTTGTTTGAATTGTTTTAATTCAGGGTCTCGATTTGTTTCGTCTCTTATCATCTCAGAAGTTATAGGCGACGAATCCGAAATATTTTGAAAAGTAATTTCATTTACTTTAAATGAATCTTCGAGAAAATTTATTAATTTTGTATTTAAAGGTAATGGATTTCTTGATAAAAAATCAACATTGAAATGTTCTTTTTAGGGCCTATGACAAATCTCATAATTGAAACCACTTAAAAATTCCGCATATCTGATCAAACGATGAGCTGACATCACAGGCATTGCTTTATTCGGGTGGAAAATTCTCTGTAATGGCTTATTATCAACAATGAGAGTAAATTTTCTCCCGTAAAGATATTGAAACAAACGTTTAAATGCCCAATAGGCTGCGGTAGCCTCGCGATCTAACTGCGAATAGGAAGATTCACAATTTGTGAGTGATGGTGATATGAATGCAATAGGTCTTTCTTGATCATTGACTACATGCGAAAGTACGGCCCCTAACCCATAAGGGCTTGCGTCCGTGGCTAAAGTCAAGGGTGATTCAGGTTGATATGGAGTCAACACTCTTTCACTCGCAATTTCATCTTTAATTGAATTAAACGCATTTGTACATTCGTTAGTCCACCTAAATTTAATATTTTTTTTTAGCAACCGATTTAATGGAAACAGTTTATCGGATGCTTTCGGAATGAATTTTGCATAATATTGGGCCAAACCCAAAAATGACCTAAACTCGTCCACGTTTTTAGGTTGAGGATTTATTGACGTGTAACCCGTTCTCTTGCAAAACGTCAAGGCACCTAATTAGTCGTGAATAACACTCCTGAAAAGTACTACCCTGAATTAGGAAATCGTCAAAATAGGCAACAGTACCATCTAGCCCTTGAACGATTTGATCGATTATTTTATGAAATTCTTTGGGGGCATTTCGAATACCCATAAAGAGCCCTTTTTACCTTATAAGCTCCCCAAATTGTTGGTATTGTGGTATATTCTTGACTCTTGTCGTCTAACGCGAGATGAAGGTAAGCTTTGTATAGGTCTAGACATAAAAGTATTTCCCCCCTTGAAGCTTATTAAATAAATCTTCAATTTTGGGAATAGGGTAATGGTGTATCTTGTAGTTGTGGATTTAGTGTAACTTTATAGTCAGCACAAATTCTGGCTGTCTGGTCTACAACAAGGGGTGTACCTACAATCAGAGTGATCGACTTTCTCAATAATATCTTGTTCAACCAATAGATCTAATTCGAGTTTTGTTTTGTCTAATAAGGCATAAGGAATGGGTCTGAGTTTCATAAAAACAGGTTTTGCATCATCTTTGAGATTCAGCTTACATTTTAAGTGTGGAATGAGCCCAATTTTAGGTTTGAAAATATTTTCGTACTTTTGAAAAATATCAGTTTTAATTGACTAAATTTTAGTTGGTTCGATATTAAATTCATTTACGTTTTGTACATCTGAAATATTTATTTTTAACTTCCAAATCCACTCTCTTCCGAGAAGTGGGGTGTAATTTTTTTTACAATATATAGATCGCCAGTTGTTTTTAAATTATTATATGAAATTTGACAATTGGCAACTCCTTCGGGCTTAAAAGAATCATTAGTGTATGTTCGAAATGTAACAGTAGTAGGTTTTAACTTTAATTTGAGATTTAATTTATTAAAATCGGCCATGGACATAATAGAGATTTTACTGCCAAAATCAATTTCAAAACTCATTGGTTTATTATTTAAGTGTACTTGTATTTGAAATGGATTATCTACTATTGGATTAATGAGTTCTATTGGAACTATGGTATTTACCGTATTAATTTCGACATACTCAGCCTCTTCGGCATCCTCTTCATTAACAAATCGGACTGGCTTACCCCTAAGATGACCAGAGATACACACCTTTTCCACGTGACCTGATTTCCCGCATTTCCGGCACTTCAGACGATCCTCCGACCTGCATTCTGTGATTTTCCTTTCCACAAGCCAAGCATACGTCTTGAAGACCAAGTTTCCAAATGATTGACTTTTTATCCACAAAGTTCTTTTTGACGTCATCAATATTTGACCTTTTGCTGATCTGTTTCTTTGAATTTTGGACTTTGTGAATTTCCACTCTTGAGGTATTGTAGATTTGATTTTGTTTCTTAGCTGCCTCAATTGCAAGAGCTATCTCAACAGCTTTCTTGAATGTTATGGAATCTTCTTGTTGCAGAATTTGTTCCCTGATTTCTACATCATGTAGTCTCCGGACAAATTGTGCTTGCAGAATAGAAATTACAGGTTTCTTGCATTCGTTCTCTTGACAGACCCAATTTGATGTACGGGCTAAATTTTTAAGGGCAGCTATGTACTCCGACACAGTTTCGTTTGTATTTTGGACTTTGGATAAAAACTTATGCCTCTCTGTATGTATGTTGGATTTTGGGCAAAGGTGTGCACTCAACAAATTTATTAGTACGTCGTATTCTTTTGAAGAGGGTAAATCAGGGGAAGTCAAACTTGACAATAATTGATAATATTTAGCACCCAATGCGTTTATTAATACTTTAGCTTAAGTTGATTTCACTTCTGGTGTGTCTCCTATATGTTTCTTTAGTTCGAAGTAGTTTTCAAGTCGCTCTTTGTATGACTGAAATGTCTCTTTCCCTTTATCAAATGACTCAAATGTTATGGAACCATTGTAATCATTGTGAACCAGTTGATTTTGATTGTTTTGGTATGTTTGAAGTAACTGAGCCAATACCCGAGATTGTACATTCAATGTATTCATTATTTCTTGATTTTGGGAAAGTAAAAGCTCATTATGGTTTACTGGGTTGCTTTGATTTGGCATTGTTTATAAAATATAACTGAATAAAACTTAAAGCTGATACGTACGGGAATGACTCTTTATTATTTGTTGAGGTGTTTTCTTGGGTCTTCTACAGCACTGGCAAAGCTGTTTCACTCTCAATTTTCATCTAGTCGCCAATATTTGTTGTGTATTTTAGTACAAATAAGCCAAACATTAATGCACGCTTGAATATCTAGTTTATTCCATAAAACACATGTAACAATTATTAGATAAATTAAACGAAACCTTCTTCGTGGTTAGCAACTCAGAAACAGTGTTGGCAATTGCGTTAATATATTACAACAATGTGATGTGGCCGTGAGAAATCAGAAAAAAATTACTTTCTTTAATTGATTTCCACTGCTTGTATTTACAACCAAATAAATCAAATCATACAAATATAAAAGGATAAACCGTTTTGTAGGTACCTATATCCAACCGTTTTGTAGGTACCTATATCCAACCAATAGTAGGAAATTACACTTTAAAATTACTTTTATGTTTTTAAAAATATGTTTTAATTATTATGGTATACGCTATGGTAAAATTATATATCCACGAGTCTTGGGAACAATGAAATTACCTTACATTACGGCAATTCTAAAACATTTCCAAGGAGCCAGTTATAAAACTGATTTTATTTATCATTCATTGTTTAATTTTATTTACGATTTTTACAGTCAACTAATTTAAAATTATTGATTTTCAAAGTTGAATTTGAACAACTATGTTTTCAAATTACATCATAGTAAATATAATATGGGTATGTACTCTTTTTCATTATTATCTCTTCTTTTCAGTTCAGGTTTTCCTCGTCTAGCAGATACGTGGAGATTCTTTTTGGATTTAGAACTATTTATATAAAAATCTCTACGTCCAATAGATTGTTCTTCTTTGTTATGTTATATCTTTACAACGATAAAAATTGAACGGAAATACAATTTGTTCTGAACAGGATATATTTTCAATTGTTATTGGATTTTCCGGAATATCTTTTACCTGGTTTCTGTACTATCGGATTGACTTCATATACCGACATGCTACCTAAATTTATATTAGGTACAAGGTAATAAATTTACATATGTATTTATATATGCAAATTTATATATAATTACATAGGTATCTATCGGCTAGGTAACTTATGGAATTTATTTGGAATGTTTATATTATTTGTCCCAAATACATTGCCAGTGAAAAGGGTCAGATAGTATTAGACTTCCTGCACTAAGTAAACAAAACTTTTTCTCTATTTGAAAATAAATAGACAATAACTCCTTTGTTGTCTTTATATAAAGACATATTTATCACAACTATAAGTTAACTATGCAGCTATTATCAATTCATGATTTTTCAGATTTTTGGATCTTCAAAGTTGTGTACAACACATTATAGTAAAGTTTTTTGTTTGTTTTCTAAATATATTTTAATTACTATGGTTGACATTAAACTTGTTGGACCGTCAAACGTTTTAAGTGAAAATAAAAGTTTACAAATTATTGTAGCTAGATCTGTTTGTTCCGAATAACTAGTCAGTGAAAAGGGCCAATGTTTCCTATAGATACCGCAATGAAAAGGATAAATAAGGATTGCTTAAACAAAATGTCGTTTTTTTTATTTGGTAATAAATAGACAAATAAAATATTTAATAAATTTATCAAAATATATATATTAAAACTTGAATTCAGCTTTTGTCAATTCGAAAAATTTATTTTAATTGCCTTATTCTTACTTCCTTTCTTACTTAAAATGAGAATTGTTAATAGAATGAATCTAACGACACATAAAAAATAATAACAAGAAAACAAAATCATACAATTTTTCTTTGGCTCTTCACAAATCGAGGAATACCTATGTGAGAGATATTTCCATAAGGAAGAGACCGTTTCATTGTTTAATTCCATCGGTTGTAAACAAAATTCGTATTTTTCACATTACAATCGTAATATGCATGCTAAGATTAGTTGTAATGTGTCATTCGTTTCAGAAAACGTTTCTACGACTAACTATAACCTCATATTTTTAAAAATATATATTTAACACCTATTTTTACGTTCTATTTTCTTAATTATTAAATTTATAGAAAAAACGCTTCATAGTGTGAATTCTGTGTTTACCAAATACCCAAAGAATTTTACAGATTGAAAATCGGACATTCCGTTCCGGAGAAATTCCGGAAATAAATTCTACTGTTTCCAGCGCTTGACTGAAAGGGGTACATTTAGCCTTAATGAGCTCTTGTAATGCTGACATTTAGGTGGTGGTTGTTTCATAATTATAAGTAAATGGGTTAACTTTGTATGGCCTATTCTCAATCTGGTCATGACAACCTCCTCTCTGCGATTTAGACGACTTCATGTGACCCATGGATTTACCGACTTTTTTGATTGTTTTCAACTTGTTTGGTGGGCTTTCGTTCCACGTGCCTTGCCAATTTTCAATTATTTTAATTTTGAGGGGATGGCTCATTTCCTGGGGTGTTAGAATAGCAATGCGACGACCTGGGAGTGTAAGTGCTTGCTTCGCTGCTGTGTCTGCAAGTTCGTTGCCAATAATTCCAATGTGACTTGGTACCCAGATAAAGTCCACCGACTTTTCCCAAATTTTGCAGTATACTGAGGTAGTAGCGGATTTTAAGGATGACTGGATGTTTGGGATACATGTTATTTAAACCTTTTAATGAACATAGTGAATCTGTTATTATTGCGATTTGTTTTATTGATATGGAGTAGTGAAGTGCTGTAGCTATTGCATTAAGTTCTGCTGTATATATATTAATCTGCTGAATTAGAACGAGAAGTTGTTAAGGCACAGAATAAGAATAGGGAGATCATAATAATGGGTGATTTCAATGCTAGGACTGGAAATGATTTCAGCCGATCACATGGAGTGATGGGGAAACATGGAGGCGAAGAAACCATAAATACGAATGGTAAGAGGCTGATTGAGTTTTGTGTCAACTTTGACCTTCTGATCGGGAACTCCCTATTTCCCCATAAGAGGGTCCACAAGATTACTTTCAGTGCCCAAGAAAGGAATGCTAACAGCGTTATAGATTACTTTCTCTACAGCAGAAATATAAGAAGACTCTTTTCAGATGTAAAAGTCATTAGAGGAGCAGAAATTGGCTCAGATCATATGATGCTCATAGCCGATACACAAATTCTGAAGCCACGGAAAATGCCAAAAAGACAGTATGCAAAAATTGATATTACACAGCTCCAGAATCCACAATTTCAAGAAAGGTACGCGGCAGAACTGGAAGCAGAACTGCAGAAAATTAACCTGGATGCATCATTGGATGAGATATGGAAAAATATCAAAGATAAGATCCTGCAGACTGGAACAATGGTATGTGGTAGTAAGAGATATTCCTCCAAGGGAAAACGATCTGAATGGTGGAGTGAACGGGTGAAAGCAGCTGTTCAAAGGAAGAAAATAGCCTGGAAGAGATACATGAACAGCAAAAAATGACCAAACCTGGGAACTATACGTTCGACGGAGGAAAGAAGCTAAATTAATTGTGAGAGAGGCTAAAAGGAAGAGCTGGGAAAAATTTGGTAAAAGCTTGCAAAATGAATACAATGAAAACATAAAACTTTTCTGGAAAAAGATAAAAACCCTAAAAGGCAAGAAATGCAAACCCATAAGGAACGTAAAAAATAGTGCAGGAAAAGGAAAATGATATTCTGGACAGGTGGAAACAGCACTATGCACAGATGTTCGATGATCCTCAATGCCAAGAAAATACAATGGGAAGTAGAACAGATAAAGTCATGGACTATGACAGGACCATCTGGGAAGATGAAGTGATGCAGGCTGTATGGTAGAGAAACTCAAGACAAGAAGATCAGCCGGAGGAAATGGAATTTTCCCAGAGCTTATAAAATATGGAGGCTATAAAGTTATTAAAGTACTGCAGGGTTTATTCCAAAAAATATATGACGAGAAGAGCATTCCGAAAGACTGGGAATACAATGTCATTATCCCAATTCATAAGAAAGGAAGCCAAAGCGACTGCAACAACTACAGACCTATATGCTTGTCCCAGGTTGTTCACAAATTATATACTTCAATCCTCGAGAAGAGACTCAGAGACGTAGTAGAAAAGGACCTCGAAGAAGAGCAAGCCGCGTTCAGACCTTTTAGACAAACCCAAGATCAAATATTCTCACTAAGGACCATCATAGAAAAGGCTTGGGATAGGGATAGAAATGTATATTTGGCTTTTTTAGATTTGCAAGCCGCTTTTGACTCAGTACCAAGAGTCGAAATATGGAAAGCATTGAAGGCAAAGAACGTCCCTGTAGAACTTATAGACGCCATTAAATGCTCCTATAATGGCTCAAAGGGTAAAGTCAGGATTAATGGTAAGGAGTCTGGAAGCTTCGACATGAAGAGGGGTGTCAAACAAGGAGATAGTCTAAGCCCTCTTTTCTTTATTATTCTGATGGACGAGGTCTTAAAAATATGTAAACGAAGGACGGCACGCACAATAGTGGGGAAATGGAACTTAAGAACAGTCCTTGCTCAGACACTTCTCTATGCCGATGATATAGTGCTGATAGCGGACTCCGTCCAGAATCTTCAGCAAGCTATATTGGAATGGGAAGCAGAGCTGGAAAGGAAAGGCATGATTATAAATGCAAGCAAAAGTAGAGTCATGCAAATAGGACGCGAACCAGAAGATGTGCAGATCACTTGCAGAGGAGAAATCCTTGAAGCAGCAGAAGACTATACGTACCTAGGCACAGTTATTAGTAGAAATGGCAAAATACAACAAGAAATATCCAATAGGATTAAAAAAAAGCGAACAACGTATATTACCAGATCTGCAACACTGTTGTTGGGAAACGTGAAGTTGACAAAAAGGTAAAACTGCACATTTTTAATGCAATTTACCTTCCCACCCTACTATACGGAAGTGAGAGCTGGGTCCTTCTCGACCGATTGAAGAGGAGAATCACCGCGTCAGAAATGAAATATCTAAGAAGAGTTGCCGGCCGAACACGGAGGGAACATGTCAGGAATAGCAGAATAAGAGAGGAGCTAGGGGTAAAAGCACTAACAGAAATTATTGAGAAGAGGCAGCTAAAGTGGTTCGGACATGTATGTCGAATGGATGAAGATCGCGGACCACGCAAGTTCTTCGAAGCCAGACCAACTGGCAAAAGACCAAGAGGCAGGCCAAGGATGTCATGGTTGGATAGTATGGCTCAAATAGGAGAGAAAAGAGGAAAGAGGTTGGATCCTATGAAGACATTGGCGAGGGACCGGGACAGTTGGATTTCTTGGATCGAGGCACCTCCACGCTGAGAGGCACTGAGGAGGAAGGAAAAGAAGAAGAAGAAGTATATATATTGCATAATTTGTGTAATTTTATTTTATGAGTGGAGTTGTGGGTAATAAAGGAAGATGCAGTTGAATCGTCAGATTTAGATCCGTTAGAATAGATTACGAAAGGTTCGGGTATGCTTTGAAGTTGACGGAGAAATTGGGATTTGTATTCAGAAGGAGAGGTATTATTTTTGGAAAGTCGGGTTAAATGAAGCAGTGTTTTGGGCGATTTGATTGTCCATGGAGGGGGGGGGGTATGAGCTTCTTGTTTGTGCACAGGTAATTCTTTGAGGAATTTAATGACTGTATTTTCTCTTTCTGATAAAGGGAGTGTTGTGTTCGACATTTTTTCAAATGCTTTGGTGAATCTGGGTTTAAAAATGTATTTGTTTGCTGGGTGTTCGGGATAAGGTAGAAGTTTGGAGATATAGTTAATTGCTAACTTTTTCCTTCTGAATGACAAGGGTGGTATTCCTGCTTTACAACACAAACTAAGAATAGGACTTGTTCGAAACGCTCCTGTCGCTAAACGAATCCCAGTATGATGGACGTTATTAATTTTATTTACTATTCGGAGTCGGGCAGAACCATAAATAAAACCGCCATAATCTAGTTTGGAGCAAATTATAGCGTGATATATTTTTATTAATGTTAGTCTGTCGGAACCCCAAGAAGTACCACTAAGATATTTTAATATGGTTAGTTTAGGTCCTTTTGTATAATAGTATAGACTACAGCTAATGTTATTGTGATAATAATAATTTATTACTTATTAATTTTTTTTTTGTAGTTACACGGCACTAGTAAATAAATGTAAATATCCATTATGTAAAAAAGAATAACTATAATCACTTCTTTTATGTTACAATATAAAATAAATATGGACGGGCCTAAAAAATGGAATAAAACCAAACAGGTTTGGTTCTGAAATGGGAGACGGGCGTTGACTGACTGAGAATCATGAGGCGGTCGCAGCCTGATTGGAGATTATCGGGCCCAATGTAGGCACTTCCTATATAAAGTTCGTGTTTGTTTCCATTTCCTCTGCTGGACTGCGAATTAAGAGTTCTCGGAATAACTGGGACGGTCGGGACATGGATCCAATGTAGGTGTAGCCTAAGCCATTCTGATCCCTCCCACCACGCCAATAACAAAAGTTTTCTTCCTAAGCAGCCTCGCGAAGGAAGATGGGTAGGATTAGCTACTCCTGGCACATACTGCCATTGTTCTACTCTTGTCAATCTTCTTATTTCTTTTTATTATGTTATTTAATTAATCAATAGAAGTTGTTAACCGCTTACAAGCAACATCAAAATTATTTGGAAGAGGCGGATGATATCTACCATCAGACTGAATTTTAACAGTATCATTTAAATGTCTCTGAACTTCGGCATGCGATTCTAGTTTGGACTTTACTTGAGACGGATCAGAAATACCTATTACATCCAGCTTCCACATATCTGACACAGAAAATTCGTTGATAAGGAAAGATGCTACAAACATAAACTTGTTCGTTTCTATTGATTTTTCAGGTATTCTCCCCATAACTGTCCTTCCTAGTCTTGTCTCCATAGTAACAAGCCCACATGAAAGTTCTTTAACATTGCCAGTAAATAATTTTCCAACGACATCAGCTCCAATTAGAACTTCAATCGGGCTTTTGTTTTTATTAAAATTTGAAATATTTACTTCGATATCTTGAAGTTCATTTAACCAAGGACCAGATTTCAAGATCGGTATCGCAAATGTTGAACTGATCAAGGGCATCGAAGTTACATGAATAATTTTTATTGAGACTACTTAATTAAATTTTAAATAAATTATGACTAGATTCACCTGTCTTCTGTCCTCTAAACAGAGAATGTGACATTACTTTCTCACCTATTGGTTCATATCCCATCTCCTCAGCTGTACTTTTCTTAATGTAAGATCTTTGCGAACCATTATCAATGACAGCTTTAATTTCCTTCCGACAACCATAACCTTTTATTAAAACCTTAATTGTAGGCAGTAAAACGGTCACTACTCGTGAAATTAGCTAGCGCTGTGCCTTGGGAATCAGCTTCTTCTTGTATAGAATCTAGAACAGAATTGGTTTCTTTCTTAAATAAGTCTGGACATATAATGATAATATGTTTACCTTTGCAAATAGAACATATAGGCTTGAATCTGCAAGTACTTTCATATCACTTATAGATCAGCCCATCCAGACAACACAGCACATGCCGGTTCTTGTATCCTTATCCATAGATCCTTACCCCATTCCCTTTTTCCTTCCACTCCAACTGTAGAAATACAATCAACTTCGGTGATTATATCAACAAGTCCTTACAATTTAACTTTCTCAGCTGTATATTGCCCTCCAAATATTCCCCTTTCCTATAAATCATCTTGAATCCTTATTCCGATCCCTAGGACCTCGCTTCATAGCAGGAGGAGACTACAACGCTAAACACCTACGGTGGGGTTGTCGATCATCCAACTCCCGTGGCAGCATCCTATCCCGAGTCTCTACATCCAATACCTATTCCATAATTCCACCTATGAACCCTACATATTGGCTAACAACCCTCAAAAAACGACCTGATAACCTCGACATACATCACTTCCCAGGTATCATCATCCCAGCTCACAATAAAATCCCTAAATGACCTTTCATCCGATCATAGTCTGGTACGGCTTTCCCAGCATTCAACTTCTGTTCCTAAACCCACCCATCCTTCGTTGATTACTACGTTGATTGCCGGGACAGTTTTCGATTTGATTTGGAAATGAAAATAGATTTAAAAATTTCACTTAAGACAAAACAAGACATTGATACTGCCATAGGAATACTAACGAAATCAATATGCAATAGCATAATAGATAATACCTCAAAAAGAAAAACATACAATTCTCTCCAGAGTAATTTGCCACAACATCTTCGCATACTATTGAAAGAAAAGCGGAAAGCAAGAGCTAGGTGGCACAGAACCAGATATCCGTCAGACAAAAATAACTACACCAAATTGACTAACAAACTAAAAACAGAAATAAAAAAAATCAAAATTCAAAATTTAAATAAATATACTGAAAACCTCAACATGACTGACAAATCTTTATGAATGGCCACCGAAAAACGTGGTCAAGATCTGACGATGAAAAATCTCAAATTTTCGGTCAGCACCTTTTCATTACCATTAAACCCCATCCTGATATCCTTTACCCAAATCACCATGAAAGAGTTAAAACAGAATTAAATATCCCACTTCAAATGTCCCCTCCTCCTATAGCATTCCATCCCTCAGAAATGTCAAGTATAATCCAAAGATTGCCCACCAAGAAAGCTCCTGGACATGACCTTATCACATCCTATATCCTAAAACACCTTCCTTGGAAAGCCATCCTGTCCCTAACATTCATATATAATGTTATAGGCTGTACTCTGAACAATATATTTTCCTAATCCTTGGAAATTATCCATAGTCAAAATGAACCCAAACCCAAAAAGCCACCGGAACACCCTTCCTCATTTCGTCCTATTTCCCTCTTGCCAATTATGGGTAAAATCCTAGAAAAACTCATCTTAAAACGATAGTATCCTATACTAGATTCCAATCATATAATCCCAGATCACCAGTTTGGATTCCGAACCTCTCATTCCACAATCCAGCAATGTCATCGTGTGGTTGACGTTGTCTCCTCCGCATTGGAGCGCGGAATGTACTGCACGGGATCCTTCCCGTTGTAAAACAAGCATTTGACCGAGTCTGGCACCCAGGACTGCTTTACAAACTCCGTAAATTCTTACCTTCTACATATTTCCTTATTATCCGCTCCTATCTCAGTGATAGAACTTTTAAAGTTAATCATAACTTTTCCTATTCCTCTCTCTTTAACCAAGCAGCAGGTGTTCCTCAAGGAAGTATCCTAGGTCCAATTCTCTACATGGTGTATTCAGCTGACGTCCCTACGCATTGTAGCACCATCCTCACCACGTATGCTGAAGGCACTTGTGTGTTATCAGTAAACACACATTTATTGCCTCCCAGACACTCCAATCCCATATCATAAACCTTCAAGAATGGTGTCGAAAATGGAGAATCAAAATAAATCCCATCAAATAACCTTTACCCTTCGTCGTAAACCCATGACTTCCTGTCCTTCAGTATCCTTTAATGATGTCCCATTAATTCCCGTTGAACAGATCCGCTACCTAGGACTCCATCTGGACAAACGTCTTACTTGGAACACAAGACTAAAACGACAAGAAACTGCCCGTCATTTTCGACTACTTCAACATTTACTTGACAAACGTTTAAAGCTCCCAATTAATTACAAAAAAACTAATATACATAACTGTGATTAGACCTATCTGGACGTACGGAGTTGAGCTTTGGGGCTCCACTAAACCATCCAATTTATCTCGTATCCAATCCTTACAATCCAAAATCCTTAGAAAAATCCTAAATGGTCCTTACTTCGTCACAAACAAACTTATCCACAAAGATCTTAATATACCTTTCGGTTCTGACTTAGCTCAAACCAGATATCTATCCTTTCATAGCAAACTCCACAATCATTCAAACCTGTTAGTATTACAACTTGCTTCTCATTCCATTCCAGACAACCCTCCGAGGCGTCTGAAAAGAAGATGGTCTCGAGAACTTCTAATATAATACTTCATTATATAAAACCTTTATAAGTGCTACCAATGGGTGGTTGTTTTTAAACGTTTTTCTGCGTCATCTTGTTCTTCATCTTCTTTAGGTGAAGAATGTCGCTGCCAATTTTTCAAAAGTTCTTCTGGCATGCAGGATTCAATTATTTGGCAAAGTATAGCTGCCCATTTCCCAGCTGTTTCTCCCAATGTTTCCAAAGCTCTTAAATGCGTTTCCAAACGGTCATATAGAGATGCTAATGGTATTGGTTTAGACATACCATATTGTTTTGTAAAATCAAGCTAAGCAAGTCTCTTATATAAACTTCAATTAACAAATTGTATTTACCAAATCTCGCCTTTGAAGTATTAACTGCTTTAACATAATTTTCCTCTGAAGGAGGAAAACTTTCTACAATCTCTGTAGGACTAGATGAAGGAACCATATATTGTAACAAATAATGAAATTTGTCAACTGCAGCTAATGATTCGCCATCATTTATTTTCTTAATCTGGCTCCAAAACGGAATCCATTGTTTAATATCGGCATTAAATTTAATATGGTTTTCTTAAATTTAAATTAAAACTTTTCTTAAATTAACCTTACAAGAATGGTTACTTACCAGTTGATGTTGATCTTCCAAACTATTCAATTTATTTATCTTCTTTTTCTTCCAGCATTTGGACGGTTACTTTAATTGTTTAATATTTCATTCATTCAGATACTCGACTGCAGAGAGAGCTTCGTTTTCCAGCACTTATTCACTAGCATTTCTTGATCGAATTTTACAACTTTTTCCCAATGTACATTTAAAACATTGAACGTAGCCCTAACTGCTGGGAGATTAATTGATTCATGATTGGTAAGTTCCACTAAACTACTGAAGGTTTTAGTAAACGAACTCCTCCTGAGTTTACTGGTTTTATTAGTTTTACTCATATTCATAAAAATACCTGTTAGTTGGCCCCACGTTGGGCGCCAGATGTCGGGATCAAATCACTGAAGGTAATAAAAAGATAATGAATAAAACAACAAACACTTTTTTAATGATGAAAACTAATCTAATAAACTTTAATTGAAAATAAACTGTACCAATTTCAAAACTAGAATTTTAACCTCCTACTTTTTTGGTTAGTATTATGTAATAAACTTATGTTATTTCTTTTTTATATGATTTATACCACATTTTCAATTACATCACATTAAAAGAATACAAAATAAAATAAATATAACTAACAAACATATCAGACACGACAGTTACTGTTAAAGGGAAAAAACCAAGAAAAAACATGCACAAATTTATAATGTTGCTCATATAAATGATGGATTGTTGCAGGTATGACAACACCATTAACCCGAAAGAAGATATTAATCATCAGTGGAATAGTTGTTAGCATTATCCTACTTATAGTCATTATTGCTGTCTCTGTTTCCGGCGGAAGCCCAGATACCAAGGGCAGAGACGCGCTTAATAATGGCCCATGCATAATAGGGTAAGTTTTTAGTATATTCCATATCTAAACATATCTTAATTATGTATGCGAGGCGTATGGCCAATATCAAATAGAGCCATTGCCATCACTTACCATGATGTGTAAAGTCAGCACAAATCTGAAGAATGCAATAAATCTAGACAAACACCTACAGTTTGTGCACTGTGCCACCAAGGGCACCCAGCCAATTATAAGGGGTAACAGACATATAAAACACTAACATCAAGAATTCAGACAACCTCCGGAAGGGAAGATGTATCTAAACCAAGAAAGCCATCCAAAACAGTTAACAAGCAGTGACCGTTTCCGAAATGTTAAGAGGCCCAAAATCAACATCACATCCTCAGGCATAGCAGCAAACTGAACCTGCCTCTCATCAAGCCCAAACTCCATATCCTTCTGCCACTTATACAAAGCAAAAACCTATACCACCATTCCATACATCCCTCCTCCTCCAAATTCCTCTGACCTCACCAACATACTGTCGCCTTTCTTCTCAGAGCTCTAATCTATAGTTACCCCTCTCATAACCCTACGTTCTACTGCTCTTTTACATTTGGTAATCCCTCTGTCTAGAAATCCCTAAATATCATTATTTAAGTCCCTTACAATCCTCCTATGGAACGCGAATGGTGTTCGAAATCACACTAACGAACTAACTAACTTTATTACATGACAGACAGATCAACGTAGCCTTGATTACCGCAGCAAGACTAACCAACAAAGGCCTATATAACATGCCTCAGTACGAAATATATCGGACTGACCACCCAGATGGAACAGCTCATGCTGGATCCGCTGTCATCATACACCAATCTCTCGCTCACTACTTATTCCCCCTTCCAGTTCATTATTTTGTCAGCGTATTCCCCTCCAAACATACCCATTTCCGATCCCACTACTCTTCCTTTTTAAATTCCGTAGGACAACATTTTCTTTCAGGAGCAGACCTAAATTGCAAACACCAAAAATGGGAAGCCAGACCAACCAACTCCCGTGGGTGAACATTGCTGACTGCACTAAATTCTTGTCCTTGCAAAATCCTCTCCTTCGACTCTCCCAAATATTTGCCTACCGATCCTAATCGTAATTCCGATCTCCTAGAGTTTTTTATCCACAAAGACCTAGGGCCACTTAATCATTTGCTATGGTGTTCTTGGGGGTTTTTGAAAATACTATGTTAATATACAAATAGAGCCCCATCTATTAATGTCTTACTTCTTACCTTTATTGGATTCTAACCCAATACGTGTAAACCAATTCAGTATTACTTTAGTGGCAATTAGGAAATAGAATATTTATTGTGATTAATGTATATACTTAATTTATTATTATGGTTATGGATATTTACAGAAAAAGATGAATGTAAACCTAATATATGTGAAGGTCAGAACACAATTTACAAAGCTATAATTATTGCCAACTAATGACTATCCACTTTCTCTCACTAAGACTCCTCCACCAAACTTCCCCTCGATCAAAACTCTCCTTCTCCGTTTCCAGGGCCTCTCTTATAAACACCCTTATCCCTTCCATTTTACTTTTAGATTTCTTTGTCTCCAGTAAACTTTTGTGGACGAAATATTTTCAGGTATATGTGGCGGTCCTTTCGAAGGTTTGGCCTAGTTTTACCTGGCCCAGATCCCCTTTGAAGGGTTTTATAGCTTAACACTCATATTCCAGATTTCAAAGGAGTGCCGGCTCTTTTTCATCTAGCCGTATTATTATTAATTATTAATAAACATTATATTGCGTACCCATAATACATTGAATTTATCCAGGGTCTGGGGGAAAGAAAAAAATTAAGTAAAAAGTAGACCAAGATCTAAATAGTCTGTGGCTCTCCATCAAAAAGAGTCTGCTCCGGGCTGGCGAAAAAGTATGTGGAAAGAAAAAGATTGTTCCGACTACTAAGAAATCCAGATGGTGGAATTCAGATGCTGCCAAGGCGTTGAAGGAGAAAAAGACAGCCTGGGATGTATATATGAGGAGGAAGGATGCCAGGACGTAAATTATAGTTTGATTATGATAATGTTTTAATTGTTTGTAATGATAATTTTTGATTTTCTATCATTTATTTTTCTGTTTATTTTTTTTCTCGTCTGCAATTTTATTTACAATATTAACCTCTATTTTGTATATTTATTTGTTCACTCTCTTTTTATTTATAGTTTTTTCTTTTTCTAGTTTTTCACTGTATTTTTTTTTTCTCATACCTTTTTTTATTCAATTTTACCTATGTTGTTTTATTTTTAACAGCTCTCGGCCAGTTATGATCTTACTTTGTGTTATTTAAAGTTATTCTTAAGGGACTGTCCCAGAATAAAGTTTTTTTTTCTATTTTATTCTATTCTACAGCTACTTTCGGAAAACCCGGCGCCCTTGAAGTACTACACTGCTTTAGTTTTCGCCCTACCAAATTTACGTCTGGATATAATCAACTCAACATCAATAAAGACGGAAGCCAGCCCCCTGGAACTTGAAGTTTGCGCCCTAGACACCATTCACCAGTGATACCCCTCTACATCCGTACGATGACTCTACATCCCTTGGACCAGACCAGCCGGAGCTGGATGGTATTGTCAACTATTCGAGAACTGAGCTGCGGTTGGAATAAATGCCAGCAACTACGATGGTGAAGTTAGGGCCGTCTACGATGCCTCCAACGAACAGCCAACAGCCTGGACCCAGGAAGAGTAGTCTTTCTCGTCAACTCCCAGGTAGTAATAACAGCTGTTAGCAGCAATCCCCTCAAGTACTGGTTTGAGACAATCAAGTGTAGTAAAAAACTAGCGGAACTCGTTTAGAATGTGTAGGTTGTCTTCCTGCAATGGGTAAACAGCCATTTTCGGTTCCAGGGGAACAAGAAAGCTGCTTCCTTTGGGCTAGGCAAGGGTGTTAAACAGGAAGACTTCCTGAGCCCCCGTCTTTTCAATATTGTAATGGATGAAGTGTGGAAAATATGTAACAGGAGGACTCCTATGGCCACAATAGGTTTCTGGAATCTACTTGTTCTCGTTCAGAGCTTTATATATGCTGACGATATTGTCATTGTTGCTGATAGCCCTGAAAGACTGCAGATAGCTGTAGAAGAATGGTTTGAGGAACTAAAAAGGAAAGGATTGGAGATTAATCCAGCTAAGAGCAAGATTATGCACATTGGAAGAGAGGTACAGGAGCTCAATATTTTATGCAATGGCGTGAAATTGGAAGAAGTGGATCATTACGAGTATCTGGGAACAATTATTAGTAATGATGGAAGAATTGACCAGGAGGTCCTGAATCGGGATTGGGGAAGGCCAATTTTGTGTTCTACCAAATATATAATGTTCTACTAGCCAAGCAAGAAGTAAGGAAATACGCCAAATTGAGACTCTTCAAGTCAGTGTTTCTCCCAGTGCTTTTATGTGGATCCGAAAGCTGGACAACTCTAGATAAGCACATTAGTAAAATAACTGGTGCCGAAATGAGGTTTGTACGCAGCATCGTTGGTAAAACCAGGCGAAACCGAGTGCGGGACGAGACCATTCGGGAAACGTTAAAAGAGAGATCTGCCAAATATATTCTTCAGGAAAGGCAGCTCAAGTGGTTCGGTCACGTCTGCAGAACGGGTCATGATCGATGAGTTACCTACCACCGAGCAGACCGAGAGTTACCTTTCATTGCTATGTGGAGAGGCTCGGAGGCAAAAGGGGCTGCTCTCTAGCAGAAATGAAGAAAATGGCTTGGGATAGAGAACAATACAGAAGATTGTGTGAGGCTACTCTACGCCTTACGGCAGGGAATAGGGAAAGAAATATTTACTCTACCAAAATGATTTACATATCCGTTAAGATTCAAAAACATTAACTATTTACATTTTTTTATTCTTCACGGAACGGCCCCTGGGACCACGCGAATATCATGAGAGAAGCACTTGTTGTTTGCTCTTCGCCTGCTTCTTCTTCTTCTACATGTTTTTCATGAACTCTGAATGCTTGAGCTTTCTCTTCTCAGTCCATGCGCGACCCCTCCCGGGATGTTTCCTCTCCACAAGAACCCTTGCCCCTGCCAGTGTCTTCCTGTACTCGTCCCTATTGAGGCAGACCTATCTGGTTCAGATCACATCTCAGTTGTTTAAGGTACCCAGTCGAGACTTTATAACCACGGATTTTCTCGAAGATCTGGTTTTTAAACCTTTCGGGGCTCATCCTTACCATGTGCCCATAAAACCTCCTTATTCTGATGTCCGACTTCAGATCCGTTGTATCCTTGTAAATTTCATTGTTCGATTTCAAGCTGTAACCCTCTGGTATTCTTCTGGGCCCATGTATTCTTCTCAGGATCCTTCTCTCAATTTTCAGGCGCTTTTTTAGACTGGGGAGGCACGAGGTCTCCGTCCCGTAGAGAATCACCGGTTTGACGACTGTGTTGTAGTGTCTTACTTTGGCCTTGGTTGACAGATTTTTCTTGTTGTAAAGGTTACTGGTTGCGAAACTCAGTCTTTCCAGTTTTGTGACTCTTTCCCTGAAGCTTTCTTTTTCGGATGCACTGCTGTTTATGATTTTCACAAGAACCGACGTCGGATTCGAATTCAGAATTAAAAAAAAAACCCTTAAATACAAAATTTCATCCAAATAGAAAAATAAAAATTCGTAAGCTTCAAAATTTGCCGGAACAAATGGTAGGCAATTTTTGTTTAAATTGACAAAAACATGAATTACGCTTAGACAGTTAAACGTATCAACTTAATTTTTTTACTCAAAATTTAGGCAGGTAATACGCTTGAAATGTCTTTGGGTTCATCATCCTATCTGGTTCTCAAGTAAAAAATAAAAATGTTTTTCGGATTTTCCAATTTTTTTAATAGGTTTTTGTTCATTGAATTTTGCATTTATATACATCAAAAGAAAGCTGAGGCTCTCCTCTTTCCATCGATGTCAACCAATTAATGGCGATTTATAGGAAAGTAACCAATAATCGGTTTAAAAATTTCATTTTCCTCGAAGAGGGTGAAAAAAATGATATTTTTTGTTTTTATTGAATAAACGTTTTTCAATGATTTTGGGGGTGCTGAATTAGAATCTGACGTCAAATCTATAGAGGTAGTTTGCTTGAAAATCTAATCATTTAAAAAAAATCGAATTAGTCTTAACCAAAATCTCGGAAGGGGCTGTATTTTTCCTCAAATTTGCAATCAAAACTAAAACTTTTGGTGCAAGAATCATGTCGAAATCATTTTTTAAACTCGAGATTTGAAATAAATTAGTTTATTGCTATTTTCTTTTTTTTTCTCGGCTTCTAGGGCCCATTGGTCGGAACGGCAAAATATGCCTAATATTTTTAGACCAGGAACCTCCAAAAAAATTGCCAACAACATCCGTGAGAGACTGAGTGTGTCCTCCCCTTGTAAGTGGAGGTATGGGCTGAGGGTAGTTTGTAAAGATGCGGTGGATCCGCCATTAACCTTTGTCACCAGAGCGTAGTTTGGTAAGTGTTAGAGATCACTGTTTCTTTCGCCATGTGTTTAATTGATTTCTTGTGATTGATTTTATTTTATTGACAATGAATTTTTTAACTTTTGGCATTCTTTTATGATCTTATTTTTTAAATATACAAGTGTTTTCAGCTGTGGTGATAGTTCTGTTGGTTTATATTTGGATGAGGTTTGAGGGATGAAAGCTAACATAGAGGTTTTTATTATTCTGTTGAAGCTATTTATTTTATCTTCAATATCAGCGGGTTGTTTTATTCATGGATTAATATCGATCTGATTACCAATTGAATTATAAATTTTCGCCAGTTTGCCTTTGGGAAAATTAATCGAATTTAAGGTTTTCTTATTTTGATTTTCTTCTCAATTCTAAAAATAAGTGGGCTGTGGTCCGAGTTGAGGGTAGGGAGAGATATGAGACGGGATAGGTTGTTTAAGTTACGCGTTAATTAATCTCCAAAAATCAATGTTCTTTTTCCTATTTTAAACATTTTTATGAAATCAGTATTAAGAAGTTATTTTGGAGGTACGTTGCGATAGCATTTATATTTTTATTACCAATCTTTAATTGTATTCCGACAGCCTCAGCGAACTTAAGATTTTGAATTGGTCGGTGAGTAATAATGGTATGACCTATGAACCATTGTCATGGCGCCGCCACCTGCCCTGTTTCGATCTTTTTGTGGATTATGTACCCCGCGACTGAAAATCGGTCTTGATGTGATAAGCGTGTTTCACTTACAGAGATAATATGTGGCTGGTTTTCAAAAAGGAATTGCTTAAAATTCTACGTTATTTACTCTTACTGATTAAGCATTCCACATCATTATTTTTATATTTTGTTTCTGGTTATTCATATTGAACAAAAAATAAAGAAATAAAATCATAAAATATTTTACATTGATTTAAACGGACGTTTACGTAAAAGAAGATATCGGGAATAAAGATAAACGAACGGAATTTTTTTGATAGGCAATTAGGAAAATATTTACGTGCGTTTACCTTAAATAAATACAAGACAGTAGGTGATTGAACTTGACCTAGTGTGGTTTTATTTCTGTGAGTAGTATGATGCGATAGTAATATTGATGTGAACTTGTTTTCTGTACGGGTTCCTATTGGTATGTTTACTTTAAGGGGACTAGTTTCAGAACTATAGCTGCTAATGGTTTCTGTCAATATTATTGTAGGTAACAATGTTATGCAATATAATTTTTAGTTTAACACAAAGAAATTTAAAATTTTATAATTCAAGTCCTTTAATCAATAAATGAGAGTAAGCCTTCCACCAATATTTGTATTTTAGACATACTGTCAGCTGCTGATTTCATTTTATACATGTAACATATATATGTAACAGCAATGGGTTAAGTCACACTCTGGAATTGAGGGTAACGAAAGGGTCGACTACCTAGCTAAAGAGGTGGCTAAAGGTGATTTGTTACCTTCGTATAACAAAGTTCCCTTATCCTATATAAAGCAGGACATAAGTTCTGATATGGTTGAAAAGTGGGACCAATTGTGGGTGTCCTCATTTTTTGCACTTAACTCCTAACAGGCTTCGTGCATCCGCTGCCAGGTCTTCAATCTTAAATTTGTCCTACCAGCACGTCGTTTTCTGTGCAAGGCGTTCATGGCTCTCTTGGGGATCTTCTCTCATTCTCATTAGGTGGCCAGTCTAACTGAGGCTCCCCAGTTTTATGAATCTAATCACATCTATATCCTTATACAGATCATAAAGCTCCCTGTTTCTCCTAATCCTCCATCTATCACTGGACCTATTATTCGACGGAGAATATTCCTATCGAATGCTAGGAAATCCTATCGCGGTATATCTCTCTTATTATGTGCCTACAAAATTCTCAAACATTCTCTTCAGCAGGCTCACTCCATTAGCAGAGCGCGAGATAGGAAAAGCCAGGCTGGCTTTCGGTGTGGCAGACCAACTGTTGATCAAATATTCACCCTTAGGATCATCTTGGAACGCGGCTACGAATTCATGCTAACAACTAACAACCTCTTCATTGATTTTAAAAGCACATATGACAGCATTAGGCGCCGGAAACTGTACGAGGCTTTGATAAACATGGGCATCTCAGGCAAGCTAATACGCCTCATGAAGTGGACAATGAGGGATTTGAGAAGTAATGAGCGGATCCAAGCTGATCTCTCCGCTGAATTTTCTACTGACAGTAGACGGAGACTGTGTGATGGCTTAACCTGTCTTATTATCAACCTTGCGCTGGAGAGAGTTGTTTAGGAGACTGTAATCCAAACAAGTCACATTGTCTTCACCAGTATAGCGAATATTTTGGGTTTCGCAGTACGACCTGGACATTGTGGTGAGGTCCCGAACAGCATTAGTAGAGGTCGCAATCATTCTTTAGGATGCTGCTGTAACATCTATGGGAAAACCATGGTGAGGAACCTCTAATTGTGGGTCCGTACAGGTTTGAAATGGTGAATCAATTCACATATCTGGGATCTCAGATAATACCAGCTAATGACGTATCTGCGGAAATACAAAAGAGGCTAGTGGGGCTTATTTCGCTGTTCTAAAGATATTCCGTAGCAGATTTGTGACTAAGGGAACGAAGCTTACCATTTAAGACCCTTGTGCGCCCTGTTCTTACCTGCGACTATCTCCAGGAGAAATGAAAAAATACATCTAAATAAAAATAATGGTAAATAAAATATCCATCTAGTAACTACGGGAGTGGCAAATCCATTTTACATTGCCTCTTTGGTTATCACGCCACCTGATAACCGATAACCTTCACCACTCAGTGTTGCTCGCTTCATATCAAAAATATTATTTAAAATATTGATATAATTCTTAAAGTTCTCAATTAAAGAGCTCACCAATAAATTATGTGAGTGGGGTAGATTTTTTTGACTATATTAGAAATATAAGGATGATGAATAACTAAATGAATAATGAGGGTTGTTGTTATTTGTTATTGTTTATAGGCGTAAAACTACAAAGGTCATAAACGCCTGTGGATATTTATAAACTTTTAGCTATTTATTTTTATAGTTACTCTTTTCTTTTTTTTCACTTAAATTCTTATTTTTTTTTGGTGGGTCTATACAGGGTGTCCCAGACATAGTGTAAAAAATTGGGTAATACTGCATGCTAAACGGGGTAGAATGGCGCAGAAACTAGTTTCATATCTCAACCCGTAGACGAAAATCATGTCTGCGTACTCACTTATACTGAACTCCATGGCTGAAGAAAATTGAATGGGCAATTGATGCAGTCATGAAATGAGGACAACTTCTTATGACCTTTGCAAACAGTGGGATTATAATTGTTTACAAAGATTAACTAAATAAATCCACTAATTCCAATCAGAATGTGATATCATTGTCTGGGCTAATGAGTAGCAGGCACATTTGAGGGCTTATAGGGTGATCCAGTGGGGAGTGAGAAAATTATTAAAAATTTAAGTTTTAATAAATGTTTTGTGTTTTGCGCGTTAAAAGGCCCTCTTAAAGTGAATTTAAAATAACTATGTCATATTTTAGAAAATTTAATGCTGATTAAGAAAGTGTTATCGCTTTTATTTCTACGCTAAACCAAAGTAGAGAAAACTGCCATTTTTTAGAAAAAATAAAGATTTAAAAAAAAAAAAAAAAAAAAAATTCAACAGATTAAGATATGAAACTAGTTTCTGCGCCATTCTACCCCGTTTAGCATGCAGTATTACCCAATTTTTTTTTACACCATGTCTGGGACACCCTGTATTTTATTAAGTAAATTTTGTGCTTTTAAAAAGGTGAACAGAGTTTTTAATTTTTTTTCATTATCTCCAAGAATTTGAAATATGCCGGATGCAAGTCCTAGATTTTTTAGTTGCATTATATAGTATGGAGATTCTTGGAATATATGACTAACAGTTATTACTTTACCGCAGCATTGGCATTTTGGCGGTGGCTGCTTGTTTATTATATGGGAGTGTGTAAGGTTAGTGTGACCTATCCTTAGCCTGCACATGACTACTTCCTCTCTAGGATTGGATCGAATGGATGTGGTCCGTGGTTTGACTGATTTTTTGATGGTTTTCAGTTTAGTAGGTGGGCTCTCGTTCCTCATGGACTGCCATCTATCATGAACTTCATTTTTTAAAGGAGAGCTAATATCTTGTGGAGTCAAGATGGCAGTTCCTCTGCCTGGGAGTGCAAGGGCTTGTTTAGCAGCTATATCAGCAAGCTCGTTGCCCACAATTCCCACGTGGCTCGGTACCCAAATAAAGTAAACTGTTTTGTCTAAGTTATGTAACATATTTAGGTATCTATGGATTTTTTGTATAGTAGGATGAATTGAGTACATGTTATTTAGGCCTTTTAGTGAGCTCAATGAATCGGTTATAATTAGTATTGTTTTTTGATTAATTGACATAGAGAAGTGGAGAGCTGAGGATATTGCATGAAGTTCGGCTGTATATATATTACATAGTTTGTGCAATTTAAATTTCTACGTTGAATTAAGGGTGACGAAAGAAGAAGCTGTTGCATTATCCGAGCTGGATCCGTCAGTGTAGATCACAAAAGGATCTTGAAAGTTTTGGAGCATACAGGAGAGTCTGGTTTGGAAGTCGGAGGGGTATTGTTTTTGGATAACTTAGTAAGGTTGAGCATTGTTTTTGGATGTTTGTGCGTCCAGGGAGGTTTTTCGTTTCCACCTGGTGATGTCGTCTAAAACTAATAAGTCTAAAAGAAGCCGTTCTCTTGAAACTGTACATTTCAGCCCAGCTAAACATCATCCGCGTAAATCAAAGGTTAAAACCCCCAAACACTTCACCAATCAACAAAGCAATGCCTGGGACTTCAAATCAAGGAGTAAACAAAGTATCACCCTTTTTTACTGCAAATCCTTTCCAGGTACTTAGTAACACACCCACTGAAAGTATGGAATCGACATCTGTTTCACAGCCTCCAAAACCTCCACGTATTTTCATTCGCAACATAACAAATTTCGGCCTAATGGGTTGCCAGTTAAACAAGATAATCGGCTTAGGAATATACTCATGCGTCAGCCGTACAAATGACACAAAAAACACGCCAGATTCTTCCGATACATACCGTAACATTGTTAAATATCTGACGGACACCAAGGCTGATTTCTATACATATTAACTCAAGGAAGAAAGGTCTCTTAGGGTGGTAGTAAGAAATCTTCACCTTACAACGCCAGCTGAAACAATTAAAGAAGAATTGATGTCTATGGGATTCAAAGTCCGCCAAGTTCTCAATGTACAAAAACATATCAGAGGACACCCAGGAGCAAGTGGTAAAACCTCATTACCACTTTTCTCCGTTGACTTGGAACCGACGCCAGGGGTTGAAAAAATGTATGATGTCACCTCTATTTATTATACCAAAGTGAAAATAGAGAAACCATATATTAAACGAGATATTGTGCAGTGCCATAACTGCCATGCATACGGCCACCATATTCCAAGATGCGTCAGGTTCCTGCAGTGTGTGCCTTATGTCAACAAGAGAATCCAGCTAACTACAAAGGATGTCAAACATACAAAAACCTCCGTAACAGATTCCGTAGGACGCAGCCACAGAATGAAGAAGCATATCAGACAAGAGGAAGACAACCTTCAAAAATTGCTACCTCGTATGTATCTTTTGTAGAAATGCTTGGAGGAAGAAGATGTCAGAATGAAACAGGGGTCATGTCGCAATCTCCTCAACAGCCTCATTCCTATAACCCTCAACCTCAGCAACAGCTCCAATCTCAATCTCAACAAAATATTCAATATACTCCAGCTCCATTAATCCAACCCAATCCACATATCCATAATCAGATCTCCCATATTCCTTCTCCCCTTACTACTTCAGATCTCACATCCTTATTTAAATCCTTCCTTTCAGAGTTGAAAACTCTTATCACCCCACTCATTTCACTCCTCACAAATGTTATCCCTCATCTAATTCCTCTTCAAAAAAATGTCTAATCCTTAAATGCCTTACACAAAATCCTTATCCATTCTCCTTTGGAATGGGAATGGTATGCGCAACCACATTAACGAACTGACATCCTTGCTACATGACAAAGAAATTGACGTAGCTTTGATAACAGAAACCATACTGACCAGTAAACAACGTTTTTTACTTTTACAACGTTTTATTTGTTATTTCACAATACCAAACTTACCGAACAGACCACCCTGATGGTAGAGCCCATGCCGGAACTGCTGTAATTATTCACCATTCCCTCTCTCACCGCGTATTTCCTTTACCAGCAAATGAATTCCTGCAACCCACAGCAGTTGTTATCAAAACCTTCTCCTTTTCCGTCACGATTGAAGCGGCCTACTGCCCCCCAAATAAACACATTTCCACATCCCAGTTCCTCTCATTTCTTAATTCCTTAGGTCATCGCTTTCTCCTTGGTGCTGACTTCAATGCTAAGCACCAGCAATGGGGTTCAAGAACTACCAACTCTCGTGGGCAAGCATTACAGGCAGCAGTTAATTGTCGCAGATCCAATTCGAAAATCCTCCCGGCACTCCTACCTATTGGCCCGCGGATCCAAAACGAAACCCAGACCTTCTTGACTTCTTCATCCATTCAGGATTAGGACCTCTCTTTTACTCCATAGAACGCCTGGATGACCTTTCATTAGATCATACTCCTTTAATTCTAACCCTTTCTGTCACTCCAATCCCAAAACCTCTTTCTCCATCATTTATAAGAGGGCCAGTAGACTGGAAACTCTTCCGTTAAATAATATTCGACACTATAGACCTCAGAGTATCCCTAAAAACCTCCCAAGACCTTGACAATGCAACTAATTCCTTCACAAACATAATCCAGCAAGCAGCCTGGGCTGTATCCTCACCTCGTTCCCTTTCCAAAGTTCGAAAAGAAAATCCTTTACTTCAAAATCTACTGGACCTTATCCAATCTAAATGCCATGCCAGAGCTATTTGGCAAAGAACCAGGCATCCAGATGATCGGAAAACCTATAATTACCTTACCAAACTCCTTACAAAAAAAATATTGCTACCTTCAGATCCAAATCATATAATTCCCATCTTTCTTCACTCTCCTCTTCAGATAACTCCCTCTGGACTACCACTAAAAAAATCCTAAAATATCAACCTACTTTCCATCCCCTCCGACGCGAAGATGGTTCATGGGCGGCTTCTGACGAGAACAGATCCGAAGAATCCAGCATATTTGTTCCCCATCCTGAATCCAATCTCACCCAAACAGGAATGGTTCATGAATTTCTTGATTCACCGATACCTCTTTCCTTGCAACTTCCTCGTAAAGTCCTATTCCTTGCTTACCCATGAAATTGTATCCTCCGGACAACCCATTTCCCTTTGCTATGGAAGCATTATTATTATCCTTTTCCTGAAACCGGGCAAACCTCCTAACAACTTTTCATCATATAGACCAATTAGTCTTCTCCCAATCCTTTCAAAAATGTTTGAAAAGCTCCTTCTTAAACGAATCCTACCCATCCTTGAATCGCAAAATATTCCTTCACACCAGTTTGGATTCCGCTCTAGCCATTCCACTATCCACCATGGCCTGAGAGTTTTTGACCATATATCTTCAGCACTTGAAAGCAAGTAATATTGCTCCGGCACATTTCTGGACATAGCGCAAGCTTTTGACCGGACATGGCATGACGGCTCTTCAAACTCATACCTCAGTGAAAAAATGTGTTGATGCCTTAGTTTAAGTATACAAAGTGGAAAATAATTGGTCAATCCTAACATATTTTTTTACTACCGATTTTAACAGTTTATCAGAATAAAAAAATAGATGTCTTATATTGACGAAATATTTGGCTTTGGATTTAATATTATAAATGTATTTGTTTTAGGAACTCGGATTTAAAACTCTACTTAACTACAAATTTCATTGTCTCAGGTTATAAATACAAAGAACACTTTAAGGAAAGCACCATCGGTGGCCAGGTGAGTTTTTTTTTTTTTTCTAATAAATTGCAAATTAATCTGTACTAATATATTGCGGACTCGATGGCGAGGGTCTTATCGTGCTCGTAACCAGAAGGTCGAGGGTTCGAATCCCAGTTGGGCGACAACTATTATATAAAATTACAAGCCATTTTCCGTTAGTGATCACTAACCACGAAAATTACCGAACCAATCTGTATCAAATCTTAAATATATCATTTTTATAGTTCCAGGTAGGTTTAGCAGTAATAAAAGTTTCAATTTATTGTAATTAAAAAAAAGCGAAAATTTGTGAATAACAGAGATGTTTTAAATCGACTGATAGGTGGCGAGGACTATTCTACGTGAGAGGTTACAAAGGGGCAGTGTTATATAGAGCTTGAAAATTATTATCAAATTTACTTATATTCAACTAAATATTAAAAAAAATATTTAAAAATGTGCTTCGAAATATGGATCTGAGTGTAGTTTGAAAAACTACAGAAGCGATCTGTACCAACTTTTAAATACATCATCTTCATAGTTCTAGGTAATTCTAGCAACAATGAAATTTACAATAATAAAAATGTAAATGTACAATATTGAGTGGCAGACCAGGTTTGCCATTCTGTCATATACTTTAATGGTTAGAAATTAAAATCCAATCAGACGAAATCAATAAAATTATTTCTGCCGAATAAAACTTTTTATCAAATCAAAATCTCAGTCATTTGCTTTTTTTATATTGTGTAAAAATGTGATTCATGGGCCTTTAGTTGTATAGCACTGATAATGCAGTTCATTACTTGAAAGAGTTTCTTAATAATATCTGTCCATATGGATTATCAAGTCGTACTTAAAAAATTAAAGTTGGATGTCCGATTATACTTTTACGTGACCTTCAAACACCTAATCAGTCCCATTGTATCGCGGTTAAATATATCATTGAAATAATATGATTTAATAAATAATGATGTTCATTTGCATACTTAGTACAAAAGTTTTATATATAAATAAATAAAACTTCAGTCATTAGTTAAAATTTCTTAGTAAAATGTTCTTTACTTATAAGAGCGTGCGAAGCCGCGACGAGGGGTGCATTATTGTACATTGAGGTAGGTAATTCATGTCCTTTGTTGACGGATGGTCTTCTTTCTTCTATGTTAAGCGAGGAGGAGTCACTCTCTGCTGGCGGTGGTTGTACTAGTGGGTCACTCTGTTGAGCCTGAACCCCTTCCCTCGGCCAGTACGCCCGCTAAGGGGGTCAAACCTTGCTACCTCCCGGGCCTGGGAGAGGGTTGGCGCAAGAATTTGACGTGCCAGCGGCCAATGAAAGTCGAGATGGAAAGCATCCTCAGCTGTTCGAGGATGTGAATGTTTTTGGCCCTCTCTAGGTTGGTACCACGGACGATTCACCTAAGGACGGTGTTCTAGAACGCCTGGAGGGCATGGAGAGTACTCTTGTACATGTGGTGCAGCAGTGGAGCTCCATGGAGTAGGGTGGGTCTAATAATGGATTTGTAAACCTGGAGCTTGAGGCAGAGGGATAGTTGGGGAGAGGTCAGGAGATGATAGAGGTGGTATGTCTTGATACCCTGGCCAGTTTTATCCTGACAATGGCGTCTGTCTTCTTGGGGTTAACCTTGATTCCGCAGGTCTGTAGAGCCTCAACAATGGTGTAGGTTGCCCTCTGAGCCAAGTCGAGTGATCAGCTAGGGTTTAGGCTGGAGGCGTAGACGTCAACGTCGTCTGCGTATGCAGCAACTACCGCCTCGGAGTGTTTGATGGAGCCCACTGGAGCCGCGATGTTGAACAGGATTGGTCCAAATACTGATCCCTGTGTTACACCGTAGGTAGTGGGGACTGGTTTAGACAGGCTCTCACCGAGGCAGGTTGGTAGGGAACCTGTAGTCTTCCAGTCGGCGGAGCAGTAGGGGGTGTGAGACACAAAGGCCTGCGTGCAATCCAGCGAGATGTGCTTTATTCCTATGCATCTGGTCGATGATATAGGCCTGTAGTTTAGCCAGATGATGTTCGCAGGGGACATCTCGCTGGAAGCCGGTCTGTTCAGGTGGTATAACTTCTTCACGGCGACAGTGGTCGAGGATATGGTAGTTAGCCAGTCTTTCGAACACCTTGCTGATGTGAGAGAGGAGACTGATAGGACGGTAATGTTCCGCTGCGTTGCCACGTTACTTAGGTTTTAAGAGAGGGACCACCACAACCCGTTTCCAGACCGTGGGGAAATATGCAATCTGGAAACATGAGTTGAAGATGTTTAGTAGGAAGACCTTACCCTTCCTAGGAAGCATCTTCAGCAATGTTGACGGGATGCAGTCCAGTCCGTATGCTTTTTTCCCTTTCAGGCCGTGGAGATTGGACTCAAGATCCTTGAAAGTCGAGAGTGTGTCTCGTTAGGGCTTGGTAGTGGTCCGTGGGGTGGCAGTGGCGCATCCACCGTCCTCTCAGCACCTGTTGCTCTGGCTAGGTGTTCAGCCTGTTCAGCGGGTGTTAGTAACTGGTCACCTTTAGTAAGAAAAACCATTCGCCTTTTGTTGGCGAAGGCTCGGACCAATCTCCAGAACTGCCGGTGGTCGTTATGGGTCTGCTGCAGTCGGTAATGCCACAAAGCCGTCTTCCAATGAGCCTGGCGATTTTCCGGGTCGTGGCGTTGATAGCAGGCTTGAGGCTGTAATCCCGTGTGTGTCAGAAGATGTTCCGGAGATTGTACCTCTGTCCGATCAGGGTCAAGACACGTGGTGGGGGAGGTCGCATGGTTGTTGGGTCGGGGACTGAACTTAGGGATCCACTTCGTGCAGAAGGTACTTGATGGCAGTTGCAGTAGCCGGTGTCCCTTCGAATGTGTATAGCACTGGGCGGTGGTCGGAATTACAGAAAGGCAGGGCTCGGCAGTCAGTGACAGTGTGCATGTCCCTGGTGAGGAGTACGTCCACCGTACAGGTCTGGGAGGAATTGGCGTGTGTACACATGGGTGGCAGACAGGACAGAGAGTCACATTTTCGTGATGACGGAAGCCAGTGTTGTTAAGGCATAACCAGCTCGTGTGGCGAGCGTTGAAGTCCCCCAGGACAACATACCTGCTGCGGGCCTGTGCATGAAGCAGCAGACCGCGAACAGGCGTATAGTTGGCCCGAGGTCTTCTATAGACACAGCTGAATGTGTACCGATGTTTCAGTCGCACGTCAACGATGTGGCAGCCTTCGCAAGAATCCTCGGGGTTCGGTATGAGTCTAGACGGTATGTCTCTTCTTAGGAGGATAGCGACTGCCTGTTCCTTGTACATTTTCTCTGTTAGAGATATAGCCTCTGAAGTGGAATAGGGAAGTTGAGAGGACCATAATGTTTATCAGTGCCACCACCGCTGGTTGGTACTGAAGTAGTAGGACCTCGAGTACAGCCTTCAAAGAAGGCAGGCCTCTGGTACTATAGTTGAAAACGTGCTCAGCGATCATCGAGCTTCTCAATCACCCTGGACATGAGACGCATCATGGTTGTCATCATCTCCATCATGGCGTCTATTCGATTGAGAAGCCGGATGAGGAACACGTTAGTGGTGGTGTTCTCTGGCTGGTGCTGGTCGGGTTCTAGGGGAAGATTAATCTGAAGTGGCTGTGTTGGCAGTGCCAGTTGAGTTGCAGATTTTCGACGAGGAGCTGCTCCACCAGAGGCTTGAGAGAAGCTGAAGTCGACACGGGTCGGGCGGGCTGCTGGAAAATTCCTTTCGTTGTTTTTCGGTGCAGCTGCAGGTGCTGGGGCGGTTGCTGTAGTCGACGTCGTCTTCTGTCTTCGCTGGGCGAGGAGATTTTGATGGTGAGGGCAGTCTCTTGGGATGCTGGGAGAAACAGTGCACAGTTCGTGCACTTTGGTGGAACGGCTTGCCGTTGAGGGGACTGATCGTAGAGGTGGGGGCCTCCACACCACGGACATCTGCATGTCCGGCCACAGTATTTCATAGTGTGGCCGAATTGTTAACATTGGTGGCACTGAACAGGTCCGCCATCTTCTTTGCAGACGGAGGCCCGTAATCTGGCGTTATTGACAACTCTCAGTTTCTGAAGGTCGTAAAATTTCCTGGACTCCCTTCCACCTTCAAGTTATAAGATCGTGGGCGATTCATTTTCTGCTCCACTCGTGCTGGTACCTATTCAGAACCAGGTGTTTTCTGAAACCTACAGTCTGGCCGGTTTCTAGTTCTGTCAGTGGTTTCGCACCTTTCTCATAATAAGTTTTACTCATCCTTTGTCGATCCTCTAAGACCTTCTTAATAGCTTCTGTGTCAATTACAACCGGGCGTAAAATATCCTTGGTGACCGGCAAAACTCCTTTAAGACGTCTACCCATGAGGATTTCAGCAGGAGATGGCATATCTGAAAAGGGAGTATTATTTAGTTTCAATAAACATAAAAACGGGTCAGTTCGGGCTTCCGATGACTTCTTCAAAAGTCTTTTGACTGTCTGGACATAACGTTTAGCCAAACCATTGGTCTGTGGGTGCTTTGGGCATATCAAAGTGCGTTTAAAGTCCCACTGCTTTGCAAGTTCCTTGATCTGCAAGCACCTCATATGGTATCCCATGCGTTGAAAAAACACCCTTAACCGCATTTATGAATCCCTGTGCACCAAAACCATTTAATTTTCACAATTTCGAAAAATAATCTACCACAATCTAATATACATGTCCATGAAGTTCTACTTCCGCTACTTCCTGTAGTATCTTCGGCTGCTTAGTTAGGGGACTTGATATTTTAAACACAACTCTCATTTCTTCACTTGGTTCATGTAACGAGAACCCCCTGATGAGTGTAATGAATTTCAAGCAACATCTCCTTTCGCAGGGATTTTGGGACAACTATTTGACAACCTTTGAAGAGGATACCTTCACAATGGGTCAGCTCATCATTGACTAATTCGTATCTTGCAAGCAAAGAGTCTTAAATCTTCGGACAACCTTTCTCCATCCAGTTTTATTACAGTGCGCAGTTCTTCATCACTTCTGGTCGCTTCTAGAAATACAACTATCTTTTCTCCAGAAACTGGCATATTTTAAATCATTGCAATGGTTTAAGGATCCTCACTCTCCTATCCCGCTCCCTGGGCTGATGGTGCTCTTGATAACGTATCTGCAACCCACATTTCCTTTCTTGGTTTATAAGATAATTTAAATTCATACTTTTGTAATTTCAATAGCATGTTTTGTAACCGTGGAGGATATAAATGGATAGGCTTCTTATGAATCATTCCTAAAGGCTTATGATCAGATTCGACCCTAAATTGTCTTCCATATGTGTAGCTGTGAAAGCGCTCGCACCTAAAAACGACAGTCAACATTTCCTTTTCAATTTTTGCATAACTTTTCTCAGTTTCCGTTAAACTTCTGGAAGCATAAGCAATAGGCTGTCCGTCTTGCACCAGCACTCCTTCCAAGCCATCACGAGAAGCATTCACCGACACAGCATAGGCAACTTAGAATCATAATACCTTAGAACTGGCTGAGGTGTCAATGCCTTTTTAAGAGCTTGGAACGAAGCTTGCTGGGCATCACCCCAGTGCCATTCAATATCTTTTTGAAGCAATAGTCTCAAGGGAGCAGACAAATTACATAAATTTTTTATAAATTTCCCTAAGTAATTCACAACATCTAAAACTCTCTCCAAGTCTTGTAGGGATAGACATACTATCAATAGCCGCCAGCTTTTCTTGATCCGGTTGAACCCCTTTTTCTGAAAGACGATGTCCCATGTACACTACTTCCTTTACTCCAATCTTACATTGTTTCCACTGACATTTTACATTTTCCCTCACAGCTCTTTTCAATACAGCCTTCAAATTATTGTCATGTTCTTCACTTGTTCTGCCCCATATAAGAATATCATCAACAACAATATCACAGCCTGTCAAATCTCCGAAAATGTTTTTAAATCGAGCATGGAAAATTTCCGGAGCACAGTTATTTCCAAAAGGAATACGTAAAAATTCATACCGCCCCATGGTGTATTAGAAGTACATAAACTTTTTTGTCGATAAAGTGAATGAAGCTAGTTCAATGATATTAAATGAGTGGGGTGTTAAATTAGTAATTAATGGTAATATATTAGAATTAAAATTGGATATGGGGGCTCAAGTTAATGTATTACCGGAAAGATTGGCTCATAAACTTGGTATACTGATTAAACCATCTTCTAAGAAGCTAACTACTTATTCAGGTGAGCCTTTACCTGTTGGTAAGTGTAAACTACCTTGTACATATAAAAATAAAGATTATGAATTGAATTTTGAAGTAGTACAGACATACATAAGGGTATGCGGCACCAATGTTGGGGTTGGCTGCATGTATTGCATCACATTTAGTAACTAGAATAAATTAAATTGATTCAGATAATGTAAGAAATGCTTATTTGGATCTGTTTGAGGGTCTCGGTAAATTAAAAGGTCTAATTCATATCGAGCTTGATAAGACTGTGGTGCCGACTGTGCATCAGGCAAGAAGAATTCCCTTTCCATTGAGAGATCGGGTTAAAAAATCACTTGAAAATCTGGAACAACAAGGTGTTGTTGCGAGAGTTGAATATCCTATAAGCTGGGTGAATTCTGTAGTTGTGGCTTACAAAAACAATGGGAATGTTAGGCTCTGCCTAGATCAAAAAGATTTAAATCGGGTCATTAGGCGCTGTCATTTCCCTCTTCCTACTATTGATGAAATGATGAAGGTCTTGCAGGTGCCAGATACTTCAGTAAGTTGGATGCTATGTCAGGGTTTTGGCAAATGGTATTGGGCAAAGAGAACTAGCTTCATTCACTTTATCGACAAAAAAGTCCTTGTTAGCCGTCGTATCATCCTCCTATATATTCTTCACCACCTTAGGCCTCATCCAACACTGAGCAGCAAAACGATTGAGGCGATTACAACGATTGCAGCTTTTACCGTATGCAGGACACTTACCAAATATATGTTCATATCCACAATATTGACATTTTTTAATTTTTTCTCTAGCCAGATCAGACTTGTTTGAATAATCCTTTGATTTGCCTTAAAAGTTCCGGCTTTTTGTATAATAAACATTAGCTGAAGAAGGTCTTGACATCTCCTCTCCCTGCTGTTTTGTAACAATTGCTAGATTACTCAGTTCTAATACCTTGTCCACTGTTAGGTCCTTCTCCCACAACAAACGTTCCCTCAAAGCATTTTCCTTTATACCAGAAATAAAACGAGAAACAATAAGTCCATCCGATAAGTCTTTGAACTCACACCCTTTAGTAATTTCCCTTAATCGTACTATATAGTCACAATAAGAATCAGATTCCAACTGAGAACAAGTAAAAAAATATATCTAAGATAGTTTATATTTCTTTGAGGTAAAAAATATTCATCTAGGTACTTAAAAATGTCTACCAAATATTCTAACCTACAGGGTAAGCTATTTAAAATTTTCACAATTCTTTCGCCCGCAATGTGCTTGAAAAGAGCACACTTCCTCGTGGAACGAATGGTAAACAAAAGATTGATGTGGATCCTGGAGAAGAATCATTTTTTCCAATCGTTTCAATCATTTTTCCGAAAAGGCCGATCAAAAATTGATCAAGTACTGATTCTTGATACAATATGCATCAAGAAGCACAATATGCTTTTGTGAAGGGTCAACAAATGATTGCTGTCTTCTTCGATATTCTAAAGGCTTTTGACAACATAAATCATGCTGTCGTACTCCAAAAATTATTATTGATAGGAATCGGGGGACAAATGTATTCATTTATCAGACAATTTCTAAGAAATCGACATTTTAGTGTACGGGTTGGATGCCAATATTCAAAAGACCACGCACAGAACAGATTGGAAGTTTGTGGACAGTTACGGCCCAGCTCAAGATGAGTGGTAACATTCTGCGTTCGACATCTCCATATCCTCTTCGCGCTTGGAATGTTGTGCAAACAGGTGAAATTGCTACACAGCTATCATTATCTTTTATTTTAAGACTAACAGTTGCGTCATCAAATTTTATGAGTACAGATTCACGCAACTCGCCTTCCTCCAATTGATCTCTGCGGAGAGCAGGCCAGTTAATTTTCTTAACAATGCCCATAGCACCATTGACAAGTCCATCGGATACGGAAATATTACGCCCTAACATGACTCGCGATCCGATTCCCAGCTTTATAGTTGGTAATAAACCACCGCAGTTATTAATATCTTTAGGAATAACATTGTCTGGTGGCTTTTTACCATATGTTGCAGCCTCACGAGACTCATCTACAGCATTTATTGAGTACCAGCGATGCGCTTTAGCATTTTCAGCGGTCATTTTTTCATTGTATGCATCGACTTGTCTAACAGTAGGGAATATACGGTCAACAACTCCATCAGCAAAATCTCCTGATGAAGGCACGTGTCGCCGCTCACAAACTAACTCTAACTGAGCTGTCGTTAATTCACCGCAAACTATTTAATAGGTCTCAGTCAACTCAGCGTCATTTCGTTGTCGCATGTTTATTGTAAGTTCACAAAATGAGAACTGCTGCCATAAGTTAATTTCTTTGGCGGTTGAATAAAACACCAATGCCCTTTTACCGGTGGGAGCTGAAGTATATCACCAAGAAGCAACACATGCACTCCACCGAACAGTTTATTGTTATTTTTGTATTCCTGAAGACGCAGGTGTATAATTCGTAAATTTTCATATGATACCATAGAAATTTCATCTATGATTAACCAATTTATATGACGCCATTTACGTCTTTCATTTTCTAGCTTCTGTCCAGTTATTTTTTTTGTACGTCATAGGATTTCCTTTTTCAATCGGTAGTAAGAATACTGAGTGCAATGTTTTGCCAAATATTTGACGTGCCGCTACTCCTGTTAAACATCCCACTTCAACAAATTTAGCCTTCAGCAATGTACTCGTATCAACTGTAGGTGCATAACATCGTTCACAACATGTTCCACTAGTAATTTTAAGACAAAAGACTTTCCACTTCCTGCGCCACCAGTGATGAATAACAATAATTGGTTATCTTGTCCCTGCAAATCACTTTCTACAGCCACAGAAACTTTTTTAAAAAGATCTCTCTGTTGGACATTGAGAGCTCGAATATTATCCAAAAAGACTTCATCTGACATTGCAGACCTTTCGCCTATATCTTCACAATAATAGTCATCGTTGTTCCCGATTTGTTCACCACCACAAATCAAATGAGTATCAACATTTTCGCGGGCAGCGTTGAGCGCGACTGCTTGGGCAAGAGCCTGTTGTATCATTTGTTCTGCGTGAGCAAATTCTTCTGCGCATAAGTTGCCATGTAATGGTCGGAGTTCTGTTTGCCGCCTAATGAAACATCCCTCAGCGGTTTCTTCTTCGAGTAATAGTTCGCATTCATTACGAAATGGTACATGACATACTAACAAGCTGTAGTAATGACAATATCCCAGATTTCTCAACTCATAAAGGTATGGAAGTTATCGAAAGGGTTGTTTCATGCTCCTTAATGCCCGATGATTCTGTATTACAGAAACTAATAGAAGACGTGCAAATACACAAACACACAGCCACGTGCTACAAAAACCGTAACGATAGCTATTGTCGTTTTGGTTTCCTGAGGCCCGCACATGAAACTACTATTTGCTTAGGTCCTGATGAGGTATTATCAAACAATGGACGAAATAATGAAGCTGCAAAACCGTTTCTGTCAAGACTGGTGCAAGGGACAGGTTACTTTGTTTGCAAAAGACGTTGTTGAAATCGCTGAACAACTGCCACTCGCCCCAAACCAAGTAGGATTAGTTTTAGTTGTGGAAAGTCTTGAGAACTTACAAAGTAATGCCTGTACCACAAAAGTAAAAACAATAATCGGAAAACATAGGTACAAACTTCAAATACACTCACACCAATTTCTCAAATCTCAAAGCTCTGTGCACTGATAAATATTACTTCCAATTTAATGGAAATTTTTACATTCAAATGTATGGGTGCCCTATTGGATCTCCAATCACTCCAATTTTAGCAGACACATACCTAGGGGATCTCCTAGATTCAGTTATCCCCAAAACCCCCTTTAACATTCCATTACTATTCAAATATATAGATGACATCCTTACTGCTGTACCTACAAAAGACAATAAACAAGAAATAATTTTAGCCGAATTTAACAAATTTTCAAATAGCCTAAATTTTACGATGGAATTTGAGAATGATTATAAAATACCGTTTCTAGACTTACTTTTAATTCGAAACCCTAATGGAACAATAGAAACAGGATGGTGGAAAAAACCAATACATTCCGGAAGATATTTACATTATACTAGTCAATGACCCTAAAGTTATAAAATCAACACCGCAAAAAATATAAACAAACTGCGGAAAATAAAGTAGTAGGCCTTCTTTAAGCAAATGGATATCCACAAGACTCATTTGTAATCTACTAAAACAAACAAATACTCAACAGATACAACATGAAAATAACAATAAATGATATTACACTATTCCATATATACAAACACTATCAGAAAGACTCAGAAAAACCCTCAGAAATAACCATAAAACTGATTACACTGTCACATTCAAAATACCTCCATCATTCAAATTATTTATCCATCTATAAGTATATTACTCCTGAATACGGAAAACATTTTTATACCTGCATCGTTGGGAATACCAGACACCCCAGTTGGGAAATTCTCCCCAAACCTTGTAACTGGTTTTCAAAAAATTCCCCCAGGTCAGTTGTGTACTAGAATTGTTAGGCCCAATTCACACAGAACGGCTTTTGTCTCTTCCACGTTTGTCCTATTAAACAAAGGGAGGGCGTCCTGTGTGAATTGGAACGTTTGTTTAATAGGATAGTGACGCGGAAGAGACAAAAGTCCGCGCCACGCCCTCTCCACGCCCTCGCTACGTCTCTTTGCCGCCTCTCGTGGCGTACAAGAAGGGGCACGCCAGTTCCTCGCCACGAGTTTTTTTTTTCTTTTTTCTTTTTAGGCTTTTAGCTTTCTTTCTTTTTTTTTTTTGGGTAAGGGGTGAATCGAACATAAAAACAATATTAATAAAATTTGATATTGGAGTTACTTACATATGTACCAATAATTTAATAGGGGTGCAACATCACTGATATAATTTTTTTTTTTTTTGGGGGGGTGATGAAGGGAGGGGTGAATCAGACTTAAAAAAACTCAACAGATTTTCCCGAAAAACCCGCCACCCCTACAAAAAAAATTAAATTGGTAATGATTCATCCCTATTAAATTGTTGATATATATGTATTTAACTCCAATATCAAATTTTATTAATGTCGTTTTATGTCTGAAGAGACAAATGTCCGCGCCACGTCTCCGCCACGTCCGTTCTGTGGGAATTGGGCCTTAGAATTTAGTTAGTCGATACCATATCCACCAGTAACATTGTAAATAGTTTCATACTCCTCTGTATTCTGTAATTATATATACTTTTATTATTCTAGCACATGTTGTTATATACTTATATTGTAGCTAACTTTATGTGTTGAAATAACTTGTATAACTGATATAATTCTATTGTAACCTGTTTTTTCACTGAAGGGCATGATTATGAGACCAATATAGTCTCGAAACGTCGCCAAAATAGTTGTTTTTATTTATTGACTGAACCTTAAGAACCTTACTAAACACTCACACAAACACACACACACATATATATATATATATATATATATTTTTTTTTTTTTTTGAAGAGAAAATATATTTAAAAGATATTTATTAAACAAGAACCACTTCATAATTTTTATATATATATATATATATATATATATATATATATATATATATATATATATATATATATATATATATATATATGAATGTTCAAATTGAACATTACTTTAACTAGATCTATTGACGAGCTGTCATATATATATATATATATATATATATATATATATATATATATATATATATATATATATATATATATATATATATATATATATATATGACAGCTCGTCAATAGATCTAGTTAAAGTAATGTTCAATTTGAACATTCATCCCCGAATTGTACATCGCAATTGCGAGTGCCCGGGGGTATGGATCAATGAAGAGAGGATATTTCCCTGGTTCGGATGCGAGCCCGGTGGCCTAGTGGATAAGGCGCCACGCTAGAGAGGTGGAGACTTGGGTTCGAATCCCAACAGGGGTCAAGTCTTTTCTCTTCAAAAAAAAAAAAAAAATTTAAAAAATATTTATTAAACAAGAACCACTTCATAATTTAATATATATTAATGACAGCTCGTCAATAGATCTAGTTAAAGTAATGTTCAATTTGAACATTCATCCCCGAATTGTACATCGCAATTGCGAGTGCCCGGGGGTATGGATCAGTGAAGAGAGGATATTTCCCTGGTTCGGATGCGAGCCCGGTGGCCTGGTGGATAAGGCGCCACGCTAGAGAGGTGGAGACTTGGGTTCGAATCCCAGCTTGGGTCAAGTCTTTTCTCTTCAAAAATAAAAAATATATTTAAAAAATATTTATTAAACAAGAACCACTTCATAATTTTATATATATATATATATATATATATATATATATATATATATATATATATATATATATATATATATATATATATATATATATGACAGCTCGTCAATAGACCTAGTTAAAGTAATGTTCAATTTGAACATTCATCCCCGAATTGTACATCGCAATTGCGAGTGCCCGGGGGTATGGATCAGTGAAGAGAGGATATTTCCCTGGTTCGGATGCGAGCCCGGTGGCCTGGTGGATAAGGCGCCACGCTAGAGAGGTGGAGACTTGGGTTCGAATCCCAGCTTGGGTCAAGTCTTTTCTCTTCAAAAATAAAAAATATATTTAAAAAATATTTATTAAACAGAACCACTTCATAATTTAATATATATATATGACAGCTCGTCAATAGATCTAGTTAAAGTAATGTTCAATTTGAACATTCATCCCCGAATTGTACATCGCAATTGCGAGTGCCCGGGGGTATGGATCAGTGAAGAGAGATTTCTCTGGTTCGGATGCGAGCCCGGTGGCCTAGTGGATAAGGCGCCACGCTAGAGAGGTGGAGACTTGGGTTCGAATCCCAACTTGGGTCAAGTCTTTTCTCTTCAAAAATAAAAATTATATTTAAAAAATATTTATTAAACAAGAACCACTTCATAATTTAATATATATATATGACAGCTCGTCAATAGATCTAGTTAAAGTAATGTTCAATTTGAACATTCATCCCCGAATTGTACATCGCAATTGCGAGTGCCCGGGGGTATGGATCAGTGAAGAGAGGAGATTTCCCTGGTTCGGATGCGAGCCCGGTGGCCTAGTGGATAAGGCGCCACGCTAGAGAGGTGGAGACTTGGGTTCGCATCCCAACTGGGGTCAAGTCTTTTCTCTTCAAAAATAAAAAATATATTTAAAAAATATTTTTAAACAAGAACCAGTTCATAATTTAATATATATTAATGACAGCTTGTCAATAGATCTAGTTAAAGTAATGTTCAATTTGAACATTCATCCCCGAATTGTACATCGCAATTGCGAGTGCCCGGGGGTATGGATCAGTGAAGAGAGGATATTTCCCTGGTTCGGATGCGAGCCCGGTGGCCTAGTGGATAAGGCGCCACGCTAGAGAGGTGGAGACTTGTGTTCGAATCCCAACTGGGGTCAAGTCTTTTCTCTTCAAAAATAAAAAAATATTTAAAAAATGTTTATTAAACAAGAACCACTTCATAATATATATATATATATATATATATATATATATATATATATATATATATATATATATATATATATATATGGTCGTGTTAATATGGCCCTTTACTTCAGCAAAAAGCATAAGAATTAGCCAAACAACTTGGGAAAAGTGATTTCATCGCTATTGAAGGGTGGTTTCATCGATTGAAGAAACAGGAAAACATCTGTTTCACAAAACTTCATGGAGAACAAGCCGAGGCTATTGGCGTATTGTATATTGCTTAATGTTACCAGTCGGTTAGTGTGATCACCTTGTATATATATATATATATGTAGGTATAATAGTGAAAACCTGAGTAATATAATGGATGCTGGGAGAAAATTTAATATGTAATTTATATTTACAGATAATTTCCACCTCAGTCGCTTGTGGCGCACAATATAGAGACGTTGTGTCCCAGACTATCGACCAGTTGGATTTTATAAAGCGGCTAGTAGATGGGTCTAAATTTATGAAGATTGCACATAGTGGCCAAGATATTAGGACCAACAAGTGGAATAAAGACCGGAGTGTTTTACTGGCACTAGGAGGAGGGCATTCTATAGATAACAGGTTATCTAACCTTAGAACTTACTTTAATGAAGGAGTGCGTATAATGACCTTAGCATCTGCCGATTGCTCCACTCCCTGGTAAGATACTAATAGATAATAGAAAATAATAAGATAATTAAACCTTAATACTAAGGAGCCTATCATAGCTATTCTTCATAGCGATTTTTTAAAATATTATTATCGCTTTTTGATTCATTTAATTTAAAAAATAGGTTCTTCAATTATACCGATATTATCGAAATCTTCATTCTTTTGTCTTTCAATGAATTTTTGAGATTCATCAACAATATCTATATGGTTATCTTCTTCACCTAATGTTTCCGGTGTTAGATGTTTTATTTGAGAGACCGCATTATCAATTATTGAATTATTTTTATCCATTTCTTCATGTGCATGAAATATCGGATAGTCGGGTTGTTCGAACATTTCATATTGGTCTTCTGAAATTTGTTCTTTAAGGTATTTTATGGATTCCTCAAGTTCGCGAATTCTTCGATCTTTATAATCTTCTTTAAAACAAGAATTAGTTGAGAGAGTCGGCTGACGATTTTGAGTGAAATGAGGATTTGAAGCAATTTGGTTAAATTGGCTTTTAAAAAGAGTATTTTGTTGATATATACCGGATGAATATTGGTTCAAATGATTATTTTGATCGTTATACCAAAATTTATTATTATAGGTTGATTTATTGTTTCTAGAAATCTTGTTATTTTTATTATTTTTGTAATATTTTCTTTTAGTAAATGTTTCCTTTGGAAAATAGTCATTATTACATTTCTCGTCGGTCCTCGTTATAGATTCTGATGAATCTTGATCATTTAAGAAAAAGTGGTTTTCATTTTCCAACAAAACCTTTATCTCCTCTAAATTGTTTACTTCATTTGACCTTAGGAATATGCTAACGTTTACAGGGATATTCATAAAGAAATAAAAGACTAAACGGCGTTCTAGTAAATTTGTTCCTATTTCTTTATCATCATCGTGTTCTTCAAAATCATATCGAAAAATGATTAGGGATCTTTTTTTATCTAACCGTAACAGAAAATCTAACGGACTTTCATTATGATTTCTTTCGGTATCAAATAAATCTTATTTCAATTCCTCTATTGACCTATAGTCATAAAAGACATTTTCTAAATAATTAAACAAATCATTAAAATATTTGAATTTATATTTTACTGTAATATGTTCTGTTTCATGAGCTAAGACATTCTTTAATACATATTTAAGTGGTTCTTTTTGAAAATATATTTTATTTATTTCCAATCTCACGACATTTAAAAATTTAATTAAATTGTAATTTTTATAATAAAAAGAAGGGCTATATCCCCTTTTGTTTTGGAACGGTGCCATATTTATAATAATAATACTATAATATAATAGTAATTAAAAGGAAATAATTATATAAGTAAAATAAATATCTTAACTAAGCTTACTAAATAAGTTCGCTGTCTTCCTTGCTTGATACCTGGGGTCAGTGAGCCAGAAGGAGACTTCAGCTTGAAATACCTCGGATGAGTGGGTTTCAAACTGGATGTGTGCTGAAGAAGTGTTGGTACCTGGGATCAGTGGGCCAAGCGATGACAGTCAGACACCTCGCAAGAGTGGATCTTCAGTCAAAGTTCTTCAGCGTTCGGTCAAGGCAGAGCAGCTTACTCGAGAAAACCTAGGAATAGTAAGATCTCGATGCTATGTCTGTCTCTAGTTCGGGCGCCAGATAACGAACACAAATAGTGAAGACTTAGAAAAAGATACTTTATTTACTGACAGTTACATATAAGACTTCTAGTATAATGGTTAAAAGTCAAATGTAGAGTGTCTTCCTCTGAAAACTTCCAGCTACTTAAAACTAAAGGTTTGGAGTGGGGATAGGATCGAGGAAATAGGGTGAAAGTATCTGGCTAAATGTTTACTAAAAGGAGCGTGAGAAAGGGTAGTCTCATGTCACAGTGATATACACAGGGTGTAATATGGTTTAATAAGAGAGGACCTAGGGTGGCTGGGGATCTTTGACCCAAGGCAGTTTACTTTATGATTGTTTATGACATGTGTTGTTCAAGATGTAATTATATTTTACTCTTGGAAGGTCAAAAGGATACTTTCTCTAAGTCAGGTGCTAAAAGGGTTTCTCAATAATAAAAGTAATGTTAAAGATTATATTAATATTATGAGTAATATTTATAATCTTATAACTCGCCTGTTTCGTAAGGTTGCACGTAAGATCTATCTGTGTTAAGTGTCTTTTTGACCAGTGTTTTAGAATAAAACAGCATGTAAAAAAAAACATTGTGAACAACCTATTAGGACTTCTGTTTATTACAGCGTACTAACGTGAGCAAACAGCTTGTTTATAAACTATATAACAGACTCTTGTGTTTACGAGTGGCATAAGACTGGCGTGTACTGTGGCCATCTTATCTAGCAGTACACCCACCAGGCTAAGCCAGTGCTTTGACAGTCGCTGTCGGGGAAGGGGGTACTGGAACCCTATTAAGCTGCCCCCCCCCCACCATCGCCAAACGAATTAAAACCTATTGCATCATTTTGTGCTATTTATGTGCTAATTTGTTGCTCGCACCGCTTGGCAGGTATTAACGATCAAAGTTGGGGGGGCTAGCTTAATATTAAGCTGCCCCCCCCCACTATAAGAAAGAAAAGGAATTTCGAAAAACTGCTTATGCCAGAATTTGTTGCTATTTTGTTGCTCTAAGATGGCATAAAAAGATTTTAAAAATTCAATAATTTAAAAAAATAAAATTATGTCACATACGAGTGTTTACCGCTTAAGGTGTGGTTCCGCATGGAGCAGCCAGCCGCAGCAGCTGCAGTCGGCTGCAGCTGCAGCGTTCAGGGTGGTTCCGCATGTAGCTTCCAAACGCGGCAGCTGGAAGTTCATCAGTTCGTTTTCTGGTGATGATTTCACAAAATATAGAAAGAGAGTTAAGAAAACGTGCT